>JAYESA010000002.1:63875359-64270666 GCA_036927795.1 Iris macrosiphon
GACTATATCGTGTTCATGTACGTAACGTGTCGTGATTGGATCCATGTGTATTGGTTGGGGAGGGGGAGTAGAAGTTGGTTATATGATCAAAGCCCTATAGATCTCATGTGCATGTCGATTATACACCTCACGTATAATGGAGTTACCTTTATACCTCATGTGCAACCTAAGCCGATCACATAACGAACTTGCACTCTAAACCACATAGCTAGTATTCTTGTTTTCTACTTACAGTTTATTTTCCGTATTTACTTTCCAGTTCTTATTGTGCTTATTGTTGTTTTCTCCTGTATTGTACATTCTTACTACTTGTGCATCTTGTATCCTTTTCTATTGCTCGTTATATATGCTCGATTATATATTTGAAACTACTTTCAGAGGTATGTACTTCGCTCCAATCCTGACTGGATATATTTTTTCAGATGATTGGCTTAAAGAGCAGTGTCCCACATTCTACGGTCCCCAGGACGGTGTATCTTTAGAGGATCCTTTGGTAGACCAGGAGGACTTAGTTGCAGAGTCCGAGGAGGTCTAGTTTATTTGTGTTGGACTTGTATTATATTATATTATTGAGATTCTTTGGGATGTATATTATTTCAAATTGTGGTTTATATCTTATTCTTTCCTTCGCTATTCCATTCGTGCTTATCTTCCTTAGTTTGCATTGTGATTGAGTTTAGTTATATTGTGAGATACAATTTTGTTCCTCCGTTTGGAGTTGAGATGATTGACAGGTACCATATTATATTTTTGAGATGCTAGATAGTTAGAAATGACCCAGACAGCGTTCTACCGCCGATTCTGCGGCGTAGACTGGACGTACCCACGTACTCGTGCCCGAATATCCGAGTGCGGGTCGTGACACCCGTCCCTAAATCCCTGTTGCACTGATGGTAAACCCCTGCATTTTTGTGCCACAATCAACCCTCTTTCCTCCTCTCACCCTACTCCCAGATGTAGCACTATTGACAATGGTCGCAAGAGGGAGTGGAAAGAATTAGGTTTTCTTTTCTTTTACTTGTAATGATTTTTAAGTATATTTGAATTAGTTTTTGTTATAATATATTCAAATAAGGGGTATTATGGTCTTTTTTACCCTTGCACCAATGGTTCTCTTAAGAAAATGGATAGTAGGGACTCTTTATGACAAAATTTCAACAATGAAAAAATTGTAAAAGATGGAAACCAGAGGGGGTTTCTAGAATTTAAGCATGTTTAACTAAACTCGGAGACATGCTATAAACCTCTATGAACCTCCTTCATAAATGATGTTTGGGATATGATCCAAAGAGACTTTTTCCTTATATTTTTGTTGATTTTGAAGGAATAGGTAATCCCAAAAATATTTTCTCGTGCAGTAAATTAATATGTATTCATCAACTAGGTCCTTATTTCCTATTTCATAAAATTTCTAATATACAAAAGCAAATAATAGAAAAAGTATAGCCCATACAAAATTAGTGTTTTCCTATTCATTCCTCTTCCTCTTTATTTATCCTCATTATTTTTCATATATATATATATATATATATGGTAAACGGGATAAGAGCTATAGGCTCATATTTTTGCATGAGTCAATGCACATGTGGACCAATAGAAATTGAGTGTACTTGTGTACATGGGTGCACATAGGATGTAAGAGTATTCCTATTGGTCCACATGTGCATAGCTCACGTAGGATTATGAACCTATGGCTCATACTATGTTTTAAAAAGCGCGCTTAAGCGGTTTTGGAGACCTGGGTGACTCGTTAGGAAAATCTTACCCTAAAAAATGGACCTGCACTTAGGCACTCTTAGGCGCTTAACAGCGTCTCGCCTACCGCTTGGCACTGGAAAAAGCGCCAAGCTTTAAAAAAACGAAAAGAAAAAATCACTTGACCATGGTATTTTGATGACTTTGTATTTTGATTATAGTATTTATAGTCTTTGCTTGATTGATAATTGGTATAGTTATTCATGCATATACTAATAGGATTGTATGAAAAATATATTAAAATTTATGTGTATATAGAGTATTTTACATGTAGGTTGGTAAAAATAGGTAAGTGCTAACTAAGCTCTTAGGTGAAGCTTAAGCGAGACGCCAGCTTTATCGCCTCGCCTTGCCTCATGCTTAATATAACATAGAGCTCATATCCCGTTTACCTATATATATATATATATATATATATATATATATATATATATATATATAAAAGCAAAGGTAATTGTATATATGAAATGAGTTACAAAGGATGTCAGGACTTAACTGTCCGACACCCATACAACCCAATTACATCTTAACATCATCTCAAATTCCAAGTCTTTGACCACACACAGTACTCTATCGTACTCTTGACTTTCCTTTCGTAACTCTAGCGTTGACACGGACGGCATTGTTCCCATTCTCCTCCTCACTCTCTTTCCCCATAGGAAGCTCCTCTTCCTGAACAAGTCAGAACCATCTCCTATTAGTCGTTATCAACTAGCTAGTGCCATCAATTCCTTCTGTAGCAAGGCCTCCATCCTCTTGCTAAGACACTTCCTCCTCTCCATTGGAGCCCTTAATAGTACTCTCTGCCAAGCACCAATTGTTTGAAAAGAGCCCCTCTGCCACCCTTGAAGGGTGCTCCATGAGATCCAAGGCATCTCCCCTCTCCACCTATTCTATTCTGATTGTCTGCTCCAATATGGTCCACTACGGATTGGGTGCCACGGACAAAACTTGTCGACTCTAGAGGGTGAGGACCCTAACACTAGAGATAGCTGACCACCATTATTCTCATTGCTTGCATTGCATTAGGCAACTGGTTTGGTTGAACGACTGGGGCTGACACTCCATCTTTAGGCACGTTTAGGTCCAAGTGAGTCGTATCATCAGGCGAGTTGGTCTGAGTGAATGACCTGGATTTCGGAACCCAAAACTGGATTGAATGACATCAATTTCCATAACCTAAATTGGTGGTTGGTGCAAGAATAGTCTCAGAGCGGTCACAGAGCATCTTTGCTAGCTCCTCTCTAATAGATTCTACTGTGGGATCAGGACAGTGAACTGCCTCATGGCCATACATCTGTATACGGTACAAGTCGGGGGGGCGCCCATTCGTACACCACTAGGAGGTCAAGTCGTTGACCCTCTGGCAGACGTACTGGAACTTCCTTGGGAAGGTTTCGCACCTCAAAAACTTCTATTAGAACCCGCAAGTAGGCAAGCCGCTACCGCAGAGCAGTGGATATATCCATTTTGATTGGAATCCCAAAAACACTAGCCACCTTCCTCGGAGCAATATTATTCCATATTTGCAGCGGCAATTTTGGGAACTGAACCCAAATGGGTATATCCACCAGTAACTCCTGCTCTAAGGAGATCTGTGGATCCCACAGTTTGGTCACAACCAGACGACCATCTAGAGTCCATGGTCCCTTCGCTACGACGTGCTCCAAATCCGGCTCCTGAGACAAACAAACAAAGAAAAATTCATTCTCTCCGGAGTACACATCCATCTTGCCCATCAGTCTCCAAACTCTCTTGATAAACGTAACCATCATGGGATATGATGACCTCGGAGACGACATATAGACGAAGGTCCTACTCCATTCTGCTACAGAGCAAGCAATATTAGAAGAAGAAATATTTGTAGTACGCCTGCCATCAAGAATTACTGGTCCTTCATAGCACAGGTGGACTGAGTCACCTATCATAGATGGTGAGCATAGGGAAGCACAGGATTTCAATCCTGATTTGGTGAAGTCAAGAGCTGCTGAAACCCCCCTATTTATAGGGTCTTCTCGCAGATGGAGTCTCTACCACTGTAGGCAAGTCCCTCCTTGCTTTATTGCAACAGATGGGTCGCAGCCATGGAGCCATCGCCAACACGATTCGATTTATCCGCTCTTTGCCCCACTCACATCATTGATTCCAATCCAATAAAAGGCGCTCGTTGTTGTCACCTGGATTTACCTAGGTCGGTTTATGTCCCAATAGAAAATAAAGCCCACCTCCTTGCGCCCGAGAAGCCTCCTATCATCAGTTACCGATGCTGATAGAGGAGCTGAGAAGAGGGTCTGCTCCCGCCACACCCCGTGTTACCTTTTTCCAGGCCTAGGTGAGAGTATACCTTAGCCCATCTAGGGTCGCTCCCTGGTTGAAGAGATCCACCTTCGTCTTCTTCTTGTGCGGGAAGCAGATCTCTGTCTGGAGGGGCCCCGCTGCTAGTTTGTATGATATAAAAGCGTGATGGAGGTGTAACAATTTAATATCAATAAAATTATCTTTTTCCATATATATATATATATATATATATATATATAGTGACGGGATATGGTGACACACACGGCAATAATTTTGGCATGTCCAAACTAGTAGAATTCCAAATATTTGTAGAAGATACAAAAGAGAATTAAACCAATAAGAGTAAAATAATGAAAGGAAGATAGATAGAAGAAAAAATAAAAGAATATGAAAAGAAAGACAAAATAAGGAAAAATAAGGAAAGAAATAACATGAATAAATGAAAAATAGAATAATGAAAATTAAAAGTACTACCGTCTGACAAGTTAATGGTTGGGGAGATTACCACCGATGGTGGAGATCACAACCAGTGGAAGGCAAAATTCTAACATGGACGGGTCAACAATTTTGTCATATGTTTTTAGTAGAAGAATTCCAAATAGTTAGATAAGAAGGGAAAATAAGGAAGATAGAAAGGAGAAGAGAGAGGGAACAAAAAAAGAAATAAAGAAAAATAAGGATTGACGAAGAAGTAACCATTCACTCAAACTAATCTAATCAAAATCTTTCTCCATTTTCTAACATACAACAGTACAAACCCTTATAGAAGCCTACAAGAACCCTAAACATGATAAATCCACATAAGACAAAAGATTACATCTCAATCTTCTCAACCCTATCTAAATCTAAATAATCTATATTTAAACTAAAACTAAAACAAAACTAATCCTAGCATGACTCTTACTCAGGTTCGGATCCTAGGATGATCGCTGACTCTAGACCACTTTTCACAACAATGAACAACATAGATACTTTGCTAAGCCCATCCAAAAAGTCACGAAGATAGTCATGAAGATGTTCAAGAGCATTGCTGAGTGTGATTATTTAGAACTAAGACATGTTTCTTCAAAGAAGAAGATAGTTTGGACACAATAGACCAGAGCAACTATCATCTTTTGATTTAAAGAAGAGCAACAACTCAAAAAGAATGCCGATCCCGAAAAATTGGGATAGAGGCTGTGTTGTTGTTGTCATCGTTGTACAATTTGGAATTGTTAGAGTTATTTTATTATGTATCTTATGAGGGTATAATAGTAATTGTTGGTCTATTGCATATCAATATAAATAGACATGAGATGTAACCTAGGATTTTATGTCCTTGCAATCTCCTTTTTCATATTCTCTTCTCCTACTTTTCTTCTTCCCTCATCTCCATCTCCAAACTTCACTTGGTATCAGAGCATCTTTTGAATGTACTATAAATCTCATCCAAGACCGGGCCAATCGAACTTTTCATGATTCGCCGTTCGTCGTTCGTTGTTCGTGGTAGTTCGTCGTTCGTTTATGAGATCTAGGATTTCTACAGATCTTTGTTGGTTGTTCGTCGTCGATTATGGTTCGTTGTGAGATTTAGGGTTTCAGAGATCTCGTCTTTCTGTTGCATCTGCAAGTATGATAGGGACCGAATCTTCTGGCGAGATTAATAGTGCTGGTGATAATGGTAGCGGAGGTGGTTCTCCTTTTACTGTTATTTATAATTATGAATTAGAAAATCGATTACTGCAGTAAAACTCAATGGTGCGAACTACCTTGCCTGGTCCAAGTCTATCAAAGTGGTGTTGAGGGCGAAGTTGATGTTTTTGACAGAGAACCTCGCCTGAAATGTCTGCTGAGTACGAAGATTAGATGAGTGCATATGCATACGTTATGTCGTGATTGTGGCATAGTATGGAGCCGCACATCGCTGCTAATGTTCAGTGGTGTGAATCCACAAAACAAATTTCGGTATCTCAGGAAGAATCATATTCGCAGAAGCGAAACGTTGCCCGTATTTATGAGTTGTACGAATTATTGTTTAATACAAAGCAAAATGGGAGGCATGTGAATAAATATCTGGCTTCAAAGAAGGTTTTGTTGGAGGAACTGCTAAAATATCATCATGTTACTACTGATTTGAAGGAAGCTCAGCGACAGAAGGAAGAGTTTCATATTTCACTTATCCTAACCGGCTTGGATCCTGCGCTTAAACCTTATAAAGTTCAAATCATTGCTGGAGAGCAGTTACCTACGATGGCAGATACTTTCTTTCGTCTCAATCGTTTCTTTCTAGGACAGAGTTCTGTGGTGTCGAGTACTGAATCTTCTGCCCTAGTTACTAGTGTTGCTGGTCGTGGTGGTGGACGTAACGGTAGAGATGGTCATCGTAGTTTTGGTCGAGGAGGAGGCCGTGGTGGTAGAGACAATGGTCTTGGTGGTGGTCGCGGTAGTGGTGGTGGCTGTAGTCAACCATGGAAGTGTAATTATTATGGAATGCTTTGTCATATTGAAGACTACTGTTGGGACAAGTGGGACAAACCAAAATATGCACATCAAGTGCATGATGAAAATATGTTGTCCCAGATCACCACTTCTGCTCCGAAGATGATACTTCTGGTTTCAATCAGACTTCAACATCCGATACCTCATCTCCATTTGAACAGATCCTCCAGAAGTTGAACGCGCTTGCTAGTACCACCTCCCAACCTACTGCAACCACGGCACATATAGGTAATCCTGCTTTTGTGACAACCTAGTCACCATCCACCTCTTGGGTCATCAACTCAGGAGCAAGTTCTCACATGTCTGGTATAAATTCTGTTTCATAATCATAATCCTATGAAACATAATATTATTTTGGCTAATGGGTCTACTCGTCATGTGCTTGGGAAATGTGTTATTCATCCTACTCAATCACTGTTATTATTTGATTCATTATATGTGCCTAATTTTTTATTTAATTTGCTATTTATGAGCCAGTTAATCAAATCTCTTCAATGTTTTGACATTTTATCACAATTCTTGTGTTTTTCAGGACCTCGGGACGAAGAAGATGATTGATTCCGGACATAAAAAAGATGGACTATATTACTTAGATCTACCTGGAAAGTCTTTCACTTCTCTTTCTACTTCTCCGTTGCAGTGTCATTATCATTTGGGACATCCGTCTTTGGCTAAGTTGCGTCAAGTTGTTCCTAGTTTGAGTCATGTTTCTAGTCTTGAATGTAAGGCTTGTATGTTAGGCAAGCATCACCGTAGTTTCTTTTCTCGTCGTATTGAGAGTCGTCAGTTACAGTCTTTTGATCTTGTTCATTCTGATATTTGGGGTCCATCTAAAGTCAAAAGTCCGAAAAAATTTCATTATTTTGTTATTATTATTGATGTTTATTCTAAAATGACTTGGTGTTATTTAATGAAAGAAAGATCTGAGTTTCCAAATGTGTTATATGCCTTTTATAATGAAGTCTATATTCAGTTTGATAAACACATCATAATTCTGCGTTCTGATAATGCTTTGGAGTATACTCAATCTTCTGTGAACAATTTCTATCTTGATCGTAGTATGATTCATCAAACAAGTTGTGTCCTCTCAACAAAATGGTATAGCCGAACGCAAATATCGACACATTTTAGATGTAGCTCGAACTCTAATGTTCAATATGCATATCCCTAAACAATATTGGACAGATGTCGTTCTTACTACATATTATCTAATTAACCGCATGTCATAATCTGTATCAAATAACAAAGCTCCATTTTTCATGTTATATACAGATGTCGTTCCTTTTTCCTTACCTCCTCGAGTGTTTGGGTGTCGCTTTTATTCAAAACTTGGAACCTAATTGAGATAAGTTGGCTCCTAGACCTCTGAAGTGTGTCTTTCTTGGTTATCCTCGTACTCAAAGAAGTTGTCGTTGTTACAGTCACGCAAGTATTATATCAGTAAAGATGTTACCTTCTTTGAGTCTACCCATTTTTTTCCTTCAGGAGACGGTTGTATTTCTTTTACATCAGATTTGATATCTTCCATATCACTTCCAGTCATTTTTGAATCAGTTTCTGTCTACATTCCCCCTTTACAGGTTTATTAGAGATCCAAGGACAGGCCAGTGATTTTGCAGAATTCAGTCCTCAACCAATCAGCTTCCGTGCCTGAGATTTTTGATTCCATCACCATAGATCCAGATATTCTCATTGCTCTCAGAAAAAAAAACACCTTTGTACCACAAAGAATAAGCATCGCATTTCTAATTATGTTTCATTACACCGTGCTTCTTCATCTTTTCATGCATTTGTTGTTCCATTGTCTTCTATTTTCATTCCCAAAACTTACAAGCAGGCTATGTCATCTTCTGCTTAAAAAAGTATAATGGATGAGGAGATATATGCTTTACATCAAAATCAGACTTAGGAGCTTATATCACTTCTTGTTGGAAAACAGACAGTGGGTTGTAGGTAGGTGTACATTGTTAAGTATCATCCTGATTGTTCAGTTGAGCACCTCAAGGCACGGTTGGTTGCAAAAGGGTATACTCAGACATATAGTGTGGATTATATTGAGACTTTCTCTCTAGTGGCTCGGCTGAATTCAGTTCGGATTCTTATTTCTGTGGCGGTTAATCGCCAATGGCCTATTTATCAACTGGTGGACAAAGAATATTTTCTTGCATGGTGACTTACAGGAGAAGGTTTATATGGATCAACCACCGGGATATGTTGTGGCAGGAAATGGAAAACTCATATGTCGATTGAAGAAAGCATTATATGGACTGAAACAGTCACCTCGAGCTTGGTTTGACAAGTCCAGTTCAGTTCTCGTTCTATATAGATTTTGGCGCACCACATCAGATCATTCAGTATTTTGACATTCTTCCTCAGCAGGTATAATCATATTGATTATTTATGTTGATGATATCATTATTTTTTGGAGTGATCATGCTAAAATTGTGGACTTGAAGGCGTACCTTAGTTGTCAGTTTCATACTAAGAATTTGGGTATTCTTCGATATTTTCTTGGAATCGAGGTTGCTCGATCTAAGAAGGGTATGTATCTGTCACAACGCAAGTATGTTCTAGACTTGCTCACCGAGACTGGGATGTTGGAGTGTCGGCCAGTTAAGACTCCTATGGATTATCATGACAAGCTTGATGCTGACAGGGGAGAATTATTTGAGGATGTTAGATATTATAGACGTTTAGTTGGCAAACTTATATATTTTACTGTTACACGACCAGACATCACCTATGTAGTTGGAGTAGTTAGTCAGTTTATGCAGGTCCCTCGGCAACCACATTGGGAGGCTATCTCTCGTATTTTCGATACTTGAATGAAGCACCTGGAAAGGGTGTGTTGTTGTACAAACATTCTCAGTTGCTTACAATGACGGAGTTCAGTGATGCTGATTAGGCAGGCAGGCGCAGTGATAGGAGGTCTACTTCTGGCTATAGTACATTTGTGGGTAAAAATCTTGTCGCATAACGTAGTAAGAAGCAAAATGTTGTGGCTCGTTCTAGTGCAGAGACCGAGTATCGTGCGATGGCTCATACAGCTTCTGAGATGATGTAGGTGGACTCTTTTCTTTATGAAATAGGGATTATGATTCCTATTCCGATGGAGATGTATTGTGACAATCAGTCGGCAATGTTTATCGCAAGTAATCCGGTGTTTTATGAGCGTACTAAGAATATCGAGGTGGATTGCCATTTTGTTCGTAATTTGTTTCTGAAGAAACAGATTGTCACTCCTTATGTTCGGTCGGAGGATCAATTATGTGATATCCTTACCAAACCACTTACTCGTAGTCCATTTTCTGATTTATGTAGCAAGCTGGGCATGTCTGATTTATATACTCCAGCTTGAGAGAGGGTGTGAAAATTATTTTGTTATTTATCTTATGAGGGTATAATAGTAATTGTGGGTGTATTACATATCAATATAAATAGACATGAAATACAACCTAGAATTTTATGCCCTTACAATCTCCTTTCTCATATTCTCTCTTCTCCTACTTTTCTCTTTCTCTCCTCTTTATCTCCAAACTTCACTGGAACAATAGATGAAAGCTAAGGCCCAATAAGGTTTTCAGGAAGCCTGGTACCTGTACCAAATGCATCTTTTATGATTATATGAAAATATTGTTACTTCTAACTAATAAATGTTGATTCTGAAAAGACCAAAGTATGGGCAGAATATACCACAGCAAAGACTCCCTATATGAGGTTCTCAAGTAGTTTGAACCAAATGCGATAATCTTAAGATATGAAAAGCTTAGATGATTGTTATGATAGACAGTGTCAAAAGACCAAGGTTCACAGTATCGGGGTCAGTTCAAACCCTTCTTATGATATCGGTAGTTTCAGTTCCAAAGTTCTTAGTTTCGGAAAGACAAAAAATAAAAAGGAATTACTTACAAAACTAGAAAATATATGGTACACTTAGGAATAATCTTATGCATTATTTGTTGTTTTCCGCTAGTTTTGAATGAAATAATATTCAATGTTGCTAATTATTCAACTGCAACAGATATTTGTTGTTTATTAATTGCTTTTATATAAAGTAGCCATACGATCAAATAAATTTGAATGGAATAATATTAAGGTGTATGAGCATGTTGGTTTTGGACAAGATCAAAGTGTCGACATCGTTTTTTGTCATATTTCCATCTTGGTCTTTTAATTTTCTTTGCTGAATTAATTGGGAAGTAGAGCCACAATTTGGGCATCGGCCACTATAGATGGAGGTGAGTACCGGATCGGACATAGCGATATGATGCGGCCGAGATTCAGGACTATCGGCACCGATAGTGCGAAACCTGCAAAGAGCATTGAATGCAGGGAGAATATCAAGAAACCATGTACGAGTGATATCAAGGACCAACTTACAAGCCTGGCATTTTTCTAAACCAAGGAAAAAAGAATGAGAGTTCCATAAACCTTCCTGCATCAGAGACATGAGATCTGACCTACTAGAACTAAACCAAGCAGCTTGCTGAGAGCCTGCATGCTAGCCATTCACTTCACATTCATGATAATTCAAGATAAGGTTCCATGGTGAATATTAAGTGATGATGATATTTTTAGTTTATAGGAGTTGGGATTAGTGTCTACAAGCGAAGCCTGGAGAGAGAAACCATACCTAGAGATTTTAAACTTCTTGGGGGAACAGAGTATACGAGAAAAAAGTTGTAGCAAAGCATCTAGAAGGAATGAAGAAAGCCATATTGACAATCAAGAGATACTCACAAGCAATTATTTCCACTTTCCAGATCGATCATTCACCATGATGAAAAGATTTAGAATAATATTCAAGTGTTAGAATGTTGGAGAGCAATAAGACTAGCTATTCTTCAAGTATCGGAATGTTGGACAGTCCAAGAAAGATGCCCAAAGAATAAGCATAGTTAAAATGAGAATACTTAGATGGATGGGTGTCAAATACTCTAAAATGTAGAATAAGAAATGAGTTCACTCATAGGAAAGCTAGAAATGGCATAAAAAAGAGGACAGATTCGTTTGAGATGGTTTGGTCATGTGCAAAGAAGACCAATAGATGTGCGGGTTAAGAAGTGTTTAGGCTTATTAGTCATAGGAGATGCTAGAGCTAGGGGTAGACCTAAGAGAACTTGGTGTGAAAAAGGAAAAAGGGATATGGCTTTTGCTAATGTGAGAGAGAGATGACCTTGACAGAACTGAATGGAATACAAGGATCCAGGTAGCCCATAAAGGCTAGACATGTCATGTTTTCTTTCCCAACTTCAAGTATCTTTTCTCATACATTCTTCCTTAGTATTCTTTTATAAAAAAAAATGAATAGACCATGTGCTGGACAACCATTCTCGTACTATTGGATTTATGTAATTTTCAGTTTGAATAAATCAATTTTTTTCGTTGCAAGTTTAATTGATTTGTTAAATTGGAATCGAGTCTCAGTGAAATTAATTGATTCTGTTTTATACATACACAATTATTGTTTGTGTAATTGTTAATTTCTCTCCACCATGATTTTGTATCGTTGGACATGTCATAAACACATAATCTCTGCCATGGACCCCGGTTAAAGTCCCTGACAGTGCATCAAAACTCTAGAGGGTTGGTGAGGATGAGGGTCATATATTAAATTCAACACATGTCAATACTTGCAACCTGAGACATTTCCATACCATGATGAACTGTGCTTTCCGGAGTTCTCTAGTTTCCACTCATTCTTTTAATGCAAGTTAGCATGAGTTAAAGTGTCATAACATAAGAAGCACGGACACTCCAAAATCATGCTTTGTCCGTGTTGTGTCGGATACGCATATCCGACATGCACTGATACTCCAAAATACACTAGAACACCAAAATAGATGCCAAATCCGTGTCGCCATGTCCGAAACGGTGTCGACGAGTCGAATCTGTGTCCATGCAACATAAGTCATAACCTACGACGGTATTGTTACCAGTGGTTGACTTTGTAGCTTAATAAGTTATCCTTCCGACCGTCTTGCATGTCCAAGGATTTTCTATCTTTTGTGTGAGAGACATTATATTCTCCTAATTACAGCAGTTTCATGTGCATAGAGAGAGTTGAAGAAAACATTGCTGGGAAGAAAAGATAGTGTCGTCTCCATCCTCAAAAATCTTGCTTCCACAGTGAGTCATAATGCACTACACTGTCTAAAATATCAGAAATAATTGTTCAGACCAAAAATGCTACACTGATATTGATAGAACACGTTCGTTGGTAAAGGATGTCTAACAAAGTATCAGAAGATCATTACTGACGAAGGTATACCACAGAAAATTCATGTTGCCACCATGAAGAAATATACGCTATTTTCAAATTGCAATAGGTTACCTGGATGAGGCCCTTTACACGCCATACATTATGCTTCAGAACCACGATTTGTGGATCATCTGGATGCAACATATACAGTTCTTGTCTGACTGACTCGATACTTGCATTGTGCTCAGCTGACAACTGGACTGCCAAAACCTCCCCAGTTGCCTTGACTACTTTCCCTAAAACAATACGGGAGTCCCCGACGTTAGCAACATAAAGTGCTCCATTACAAACTATGCCAACCAGACAGCAAGAGCCAACGGCAGCAATCTGAGGTTTCAAAGGCCATTGCCTAGTAACCAAAGAAAGAAACCCCTCTTCTGTTGCTTGAAATGCCTTCCGTATCACGTCAGCTGACATCGACTGTTGCTCGGATGTAAATCCTGCAAGGAATTACATCATTAGTTGAGATAATAATTGAACTAACTCTTGAATGGAAACCCTCAGTTATAACTGAAGAACTAAGAGGTATGCCTACATATACTGAATTAACCATTACACTGTTTCATATCAAGCAATTGTAGTACGGGGAAGTAAAATATAAGAATGCACCATTGACTACACCTATGTTGAATGGATACGACACGATACAGACACGACACACAAATACAATATTGTATTTTGGCACATTCTAATGTAATGTGTCATGTCGTGTCCAATACGTATTGGTTACAGGGACGATACGTGTGCTACCGAGTTTTTATATCCATGATTCCCAGAACTCAACTAAGTCTCACTAGAATTATCATGATAAAACCACCAAATCAGACAATTAAGAGCAGATAAGATTAGAAACAATAGCAATCATGTATTAAGTACCGTGACTAAGATTGAAGATAGCCTAAAAATAGGAATAGTACAAACCAAATAACAGCTAAAATCGGAATGCTCACTACTTTGAATATTGGTCAAAGAGTCAAATGTGACAACCGCAGGACAAAATAAAGCATTGTACTGAAATATTACTCTTGATATGGTGGAAGAGATGTTCATTGACATATCTAGCGGTCTCCGGACCTCCGTGCCCATCGTATACGCCAACAAAGGTACCGTAAGGTCCAGACTCAGACGAGCTCAGAGAGCCCGACTCGACCTGGCATTGGTCCTCGAGCAGATTGTTGGCCTGGACCACGGCCATCGAGAAGTCCCCGGCCACGTGCTGGCCCGTGTCCTTGTACCACAGCAGCCCGTCCTGCCGGCCGGCCGAGTCTGAGCCCCCGGGCACATACTGATCGGAAGGCGGGCCCCAACAGGCCCGCAAGATACTCAGCAGCCGCGATAACATCCCTCATCGCCGCCACGACCGCCTCCTCGTCCTCGACATCACCGGCAGCGAACTAATCCCAATACCAATGTTCAGCAAGACTGCTATTTTACGCTGCAGTAAAAGAAGTCAATAATTGGAAACAAGTAAACAAAGATTGCAGCTTTATCCACACTTCCTATGAAGAACAGGTCAATTAGCTCAGAATTGGAATCTATTCACCACAAGAAGAAAAACCCACCTCCATTTCTTCATCAGACTAGCGAAGATTGTAACTTTTTCTACAATACATGATCAAAAGAGGAAGAAAAAAAACGGAAAAAAGAAGGGAAAAATCACACCTTTTTCTGCAGATGAGGATCTAGACGAGGGAACAGTCCATGTGAGAAGGGGTGGCTTAGATCTGGAGATCTATCAAATCAAAGAGGAAAGGGAAGGAGTGTATGTATCTATTATTTGTCAATCAGTTGATTTGGTTCCTGAGACAAAAACGGATTGAAGAGGAGAGATGTTCTATGGGGTAAATTTTCAGTTGTTTTTCTTGTGATATAAGTATTCGGGGAATTGTGGGAACAAAATCACATTGAAATAAAAAAGAAATAGTAATGAAATAGGAAGATGAAAGGAAATTGAGAAAGGACAACAAGTCAAGAGGTTGGCAGTGGACTCCACAAGCAAGGAAATTTTTTTTTTAGATAATGCTAAGAAGGCTGGACAACTTTGTTAATTTATTTATTTTTCTCCCTTTTTCATTCCTTTTCTATGTTAGAAAAAGGCCCTCCATAAAGACACTACAAAAAAGATTCGGTGCTAGTCCAGTATTGATGCTAGTCTAGTTATAAATTTTTTTTACTCAGACTAGTCTAAATTTTACTAGAGTTGCTCACCCTCTCCTCCTCCCCCCCTCCTCCTCACCCACCTGCACCCCCCTCCGGCCTCCGTGTCCGTAACCCAACCACCGGACGAGCGCGAACAGCACGCGGTCGCAACTGCTCTTGCCGCCGCTGCTTCTGCTACTCTAGGAGGAGGAGGAGGAGGAGGAAGACTACGAGGAGGAGGGAGAAGGAGATGGAGGAAGACGAGGAGGAGGAGGGAGAAGGATGCGGAGCAGTTCAAGGAGGAGGAGGAGGAGGAGGAAGACGACGAGATGGAGGAAGAAGACGGTTGCCGCCGCGCTGATCTTGCCTCCTCCTCCTCCTCCTCCTCCCTTGTCTCATCTCGCGAAAACACCATCTACCTCCGGACTGTCAAAATTTTGACAGTCCTACCAATTTGAAGGACTGTCAAAAATTTTACAGCCCTAAAGAATCAACATATTTTCTTTAGAACTGTCAAAATTTTGAGAGTCCTTCCAATTGGTATGACTGTTAAAATTTTGAGAGTCGTTCATATTGTTAGGACTGTCAAAATTTTGACAGTCATGAAAAAAAAATTTGGACTGGCCTGATCAAGTTTTGAGAGTGGTAAACTTGTAATTATCTAAAAAAAATGTGGGCTGTCTTGAGTCTTTTTTGTAATGTCTTTATCAAGGGCCTAGAAAAAAATTAGTTTAAACTTTTTTGCACCCATTTGTATTGGGGGTACTTGAGAAATTAGTAAATAACAAGCCTGTACAAAATTTTCAACTGTTGAAATTACGACAATTAAGATTGTCATGTTCAAATTAATCTAAATCGTCCCTAAAAGAATTCTTCTGAAAATACGATTAAATCTCATTCACCCTCTAGAAATTCAACGAACGAAAAGACTTCTCTATCCTTCAAAGTTGTAGATAGGGGTGAGCACTAATCGGTTTGATATCGAAAACTAAATTAAATAAAGCAGAACAAGGGAATTGGTTCAGTTTGGGGGGGGGGGGGGGAATGGGTCAGGTTCAGTTTTAGAAACCCAATAATTTGATTTTTCAGGTTTGGGTTTAGGATTCGATTTCTATCTAAACCCAAAAATAGAAAGTATAGTAAAATTACCATAGTACCCTCGCTTCCTAGTCCTAATATAAATATAAAATTTCTCTCTTTCTCATGTCTCTCCTCTTTCTTCACTCCTCCAACAACCACGTCTGAAGAGACTTCATATTGATCTCCATATACCCTAACCCTTTTTTTCTCGAGAGAGATGAGAACCTCTGATTTATGAAGTATAAAGAAAAAGAAGAAGATGAATCCCTAATCGGGATCTCTTATTCTCCCTCTTCTCTTCGAGTCTTTTTAACCGAGATTTCATATCTTGCATATGAAGACTCTTCTCTGAAATCATCGGAGATCTCCTCTGTTATTTCTCACTGAGATCAGACAATTAATGACGAGATCTACTCTTCCTCTGAGACGCCAAACTCGAGATTGCATATATAAGAACCCTAAATTTTGTAAGAAATAATTTTCTTTTAATTCTTTTTTTATTTTTGTAAGTAATATTCTTATAGAACTCCATGCAACTTGGTTATTGTCACGACCCGCACCCGGTGTAAGGGTACAAGTCGAAAACAACGCCCAGCCTACGCCGCAGAATCGGCGATAGAACGCTGTCTAGATAATCTATCTAACAATATAATGAACCACCAATAATGATAGTATACTCAATCACAGAACTAAGATAGAAATGAGCACGAATCAGATAAAGAATAGGATAGTCACAATACAACTCATGAGTCTAAAATAATACATCAATGAGTCAGAAGAAATAACAGGAATAAGCTGGAGACCAATCCAGTACAAAGAATACTATGAAGCTACAACTCCTGGGTCAACTGTCTCAGTTGGGATAAGTCCCTCCTGAGCCAGGGTCTCAGAATCTAAACCCACAATATCCTGGGGTCCATAATAGGTAGGGTACCACTCCTCAGTGTCATCTGGAAAAATATATCCAGTCAGGAAAGGAGCAGAGTACATCTCTAACAGCAGTTCTAATCAATGATAAAAATTATGTAACAGTAAATAGCTGTAGATAAACAAGATGCACAATAGATACAAGATATATATATACAATAAGGAAATACTGGAAATAAATACAATAATTAACAATATGCCAATGAAACAAGAATACTAATGACTAAGTGTGTGAGTACTAGCTTAACATGTGATCGGCTTGGGCAAGATGCAATGCGGCCTGGCTAATCATACGTGCGGTGTATGATCAACACTATTCAGTAATCAGTACTTGATACAATAGGGATATTGATCACATATCTATACTAATACTCCCCACCCCCAACTGGTATAATAGATCCAACCATGATATGCTATGGTACGAGATCCCCCAAGAAGATAGCGACTCTTCCCGAGAATCGGTGTCTGTACATGTACAAGATAACCAATGAAATAATACTTGCACCATATACACCATATACCAAGGAATAACATCTCATGACGAGATCCGGATATACCAATCCGTGTAATCATAGTGTCAAGAGAACATGGATATCTACACTAGATACAATGAACATAGAGGATATCATAAATGAGAAACTATCAGATAATGTACTCGCCTGAAGTCCAATGAATAGTCTCACAGATGTCTGACTCGGTACCTCGATGACCTAGATATGGAATACAACATCAATACAAGGTTCCGAAAAGAGAATAAGTTAAACTAGTCAACTTCTATGTCAATAAGTCAATTCTAAGTCAAAAGTCAACTATGGTCAACTTTAAGTCAACTATGGTCAACTATGGTCAAACCAAGGTCAACTATCTATTTCTATGTTGCACAAGTCTAACACAAAAATTTTGGGTCAAGATATTAAAATCTAAGTCATAAAAACCACATCTTAAAATATTAGGATACAGTATCTTCGGATATGTAAATTCCAAGGTAAACATCACAATACATATACATCAAACAATTATGTATAATAATATAGAATATTAATTTACACATCAAATAGGTACCATGGTTTTGAACCAACTTGGTATCTCAACAAAAATCCAAATCTTGATACCCAAACCCCGTATCTTGAGTATCCTACTTACCTTGGTCTCCACAAGGTAATACTCAATATGTTGACATAATAATACCCTCAAATATAATATATAAATATATACTAATATTATACAATTAAGGAATATAGCAATGATAATATGTTATCTCAATATCAATACATATATATATATATATATATACATATATATATATAAATATAAGATATAAACACATATATATAATAATCTGCCTAACTGTCACTGAAAACAGTGTTGAAAAACACTGATACTCTGAAACCAGACTTCCAGTGACAGTTCTGGCTGTCACTGAAGCCACCGTCGTTGTTGCTGTTGAAATCTGTACTGCTGCTGCTCCTTTGGTGACGGTTTTCAACCGTCACCGATCCAGCTGTCACTGCTGCTGCATTTTCCGTTGCTGCTGTCCCTCATTAATGACAGCGGCTGCTGTCATTAATGGCGCCGCCTCTTAGCTACAGCGGTTGCTGCTGTTCTGTGACAGCGGCTGCTGTTGCCAAAACTCCGTCGCTGAAAACCTATGAAATATATATATATATATATATATATATATATATATATATATATATATATATATATATATATATATATATATATTACCCAATTAAATATAAAAATATATATATATATATATCTATGTATATAATAACTATACACCCTCTCCTATTATTATGTACATATTAATATAGCAACAACACACACATACAACATATATAATAAATATACATCCATACATATATATATATATATATATAAATAATCATATAATAACTATAAATAATCTAATTACTTAATTAAACATACACATATATTATATAAAAACATATACATATATTTATATCCCTAACATATATTATAACATATATATTAATGCATGTAGAAGAAAGCTACATAATATATATTCTATTAATACATATATAATACATAGATCTATGATACAATAAACACTATAATAAATATATATAATACATATATAATATATATAGATACATACACAATTATAATTCAAGAATTAAAGCACAATTAATTAGATCTACATAAATACACAACAAATGGAGTGTATCACACCGTATCCCACTAGATCTAGGATACGCATGCGACACGAGTCCACCACATATCCAATTGCACCCCGAAGGACACAAACAAGTCACATATAACATTTATGAACAAAACAAAGTGTCAAATATAGATCTACATGTTTGTGTCAAAATACGACATGTACAAAGTCCCATGTCGGAGGAAAAACCCCCAAAACAACACGTATCACCAAATTATTGGGATACGACCTACACGTACCCAATTGTGGACACGACACTAGCCCCAAACACATAAATATATGCCAAATTGATCTATAGGATCAATTGACACACACAACAAAAGTCATTTTCGGAATTCTCCCAAAATTGACACAAAAAGCACCATAACTTTCTCCATAGGCCTCCTATGAACACAAAACCAAATTCTATGGGTAGTACATGCATATGGGTTGATTTTCCATGATTAAATCTCAGATTTAGAAGCTATTTTAAGTAAAAAAAAACTGAATTATACCTATTGGGAGATGGATTTCCAATGAAACCTCCAATTGAGATGAAATTGCCTCCAAATTGTAGATCCTTGCTCCTCTTTGTAGATCCTTGCTTCCTCCTTCTAGATCCTTGCTTCTCAAGTCTCTAATGGTGATTTGGGAAGGAATTGGAATGAATTTGGTAGGAAAATGAATTAGGAATGAAGGAAATTTGGTAGTGGAAAATTCTAGATCTAGATTTGGAATGAAAAAGAGGAGAGAGAATTTCCCCCTCTTTTTAAATAGGCCGGCCCCTATTCCCCTCCCTCAAGTTATCATGTAATATCCATTATACCCCTTGGGGCCTCTCATGAAAAATAATTAAGGAAGGAAGCTTCTAGTCTAATGATTTAATTAATTTAATCCATCTCCTTAACAATGGGCTTTCTAAATGGGCTAAGTCTTAACTAATTAATTCATGTTGGTTCATGGGTCCAAACTAAACTAGTTAGGTTCACTAACACAAGTCCAAATAAATAAATAACATCTAACAATAATTAAATAATACAACAAATAATTATTTATCAAGCATAATATTTTATTAAATAGAAAATTATTAAAATACCCTTTCCTAGAAAATATGGTAGTGACAAGTCTACCCTCCTTAAAAAAATTTGTCCTCAAAATTCAAAGACGAAAACTACCCCCAGAAAATAACAGAATAGAACTAAAGAATCATAACTAACTATGGAAGAACATAACAATGAACAGAACATAACTAGAAAATAGCATACCTCAAGGTACAAACAAATATGGATAACGCTCTCGCATTTCATCCTCTCTCTCCCAAGTAGACTCCCCTGGAGAGTGATGCCTCCATGCGACGCGCACCAAAGGAATAGTCTGGTTCCTCAGCACCTTCTCTCTTCGATCCAGAATCTTAACTGGCTGCTCTGGATAGCTAAGAGTAGGGCCCACCTCTATCTCCGACTGATCCAATATATGACTAGGATCTGCCACGTATCATCTCAACTGTGACACGTGAAACACGTTGTGCACTCCCTCCAATGCAGGTGGCAAGTCTAGTCTATAAGCAACTGCACCGACCCTCTCTAGAATAGTGAAAGGTCCAATGAATCGCGGACTAAGCTTCCCGTCTCCATCGAAGCGAATCGTGCCTCGTGTCGGACAAATCCTCAGAAACACCAAACCACCAACCTAGAACAAAACACCATCTTAAGAACTTAATCTATAACAAACAACCAAGAACAAACACAAAAATCTAAACTATACCTCGAACTCCAAAGGTCTCAGATGGCTATCGGCCCAATGCCGTTGTCTGTCCTGCGCCACTCGAAGTCTATCTCTGATCGAATGAACCTTCTCTGCTGCATCCACAACCATCTCTGGTCCAAGAAAAACTCTCTCTCCAACATCGTCCCAAGACAAAGGAGTATGACACCTCCGACCGTATAGAGATTCAAAAGGTGACATCTCTATACTGGCCTGGTAACTGTTGTTGTAAGCAAACTCTACCAAATGGAGATGGTCCTCCCAAGAACCCCCAAAATATAGTACACAAATGCGCAACATATCCTCGAGAGTCTGAATAGTCCTCTCTGACTGTCCATCGGTCTGGGGATGATATGCAGTACTGAACTTGAGCTGAGTGCCCAAACTCTCCTGCAAACTCCTTCAGAAATGAGAAGTGAAACGACTATCCCGATCCGAGACTATGCTGACGGGAACTCCATGTATCCTAACGATCTGCCTCACATACATCTCTGCCAGCTTCTCCGTAGACAAACCTACCTTGAAAGGCAAGAAGTGGGCCGACTTGGTCAACCTATCAACGATGACCCAAATCGCGTCTTTCCCTCCTGGAGATCGTGGAAGTCCGGACACAAAATCTATAGTAATGTGTTCCCACTTCTACTCTGGAATGGATAATGGCTGAAGTAAACCTCCTGGCCTCTGCCTCTTGGCTTTCACCTGCTGGCACACTAAACATCTGGATACAACTGTGCCACTTTCCTCTTCATGCCATACCACCACACACTTTCTCGCATATCCCGATACATCTTGTTAGCACCTGGATGCATGGAATACTGAGAGCGATGTGCCTCCTGCAACACCTCCTCACGCAGCTCCCCTCTAGGCACACACAATCTATCTCCATGCCTCAAAGATCCATCCTCAGCAATAGTAAAATCATCCTCTAATCCTGCTCTCACCTGAGCTCTGATACTCCTCAGAGATACATCCTCATACTGTGCTGCCTTGATACTGTCCATCAAATCTGAGTGTATCTGCAATCCCCACATCTGCATAGCACAACCAGGAATAATCACCTCAATGCCCAAGCTCTCCAAGTCCTCCAACAAATATCGATCCTACGTCAAGAACATAGCTACCAGATACCTGCTCAAAGCCTCGGCAACTACATTATCTTTTCCAGGATGATATTGCAAAGAGATATCAAAATCCTTCATCAGTTCCAACCACCGACGCTGCCTCATGTTCAACTCCTTCTGCGTGAAAACGTACTTCAAGCTTTTGTGGTCTGTGAAGATCTCCACACGCTCTCCGTACAAATAATGTTTCCATAACTTCAGAGTGAATACGACGGCTGCCAACTCCAAATCATGGGTAGGATAGTTCTTTTCATGAGAACGCAATTGCCTGGATGCATAGGCAATCACTTTTCCATGTTGCTGAAGAACATAACCCAAACCCTTTCCCGATGCATCACTATAAATAGTAAAACCTCCGGACCCTGATGGCAACGTCAAAATAGGAGCAAACGTCAACCTTTTCTTAAACTCCTCAAAAGCAACCTAGCAATCCTCCATCCAAAAAAACTCCACATCCTTCCTTGTGAGTCTGGTCATCGGCTCGGCAATCCTCGAAAAATCTTACACAAACTTCCTGTAATAGCCTGCCAATCCCAAGAAACTCCTGATCTCTGCTACCGAACTCGGAGTCTTCCAAGATTCCACTGCTGGAATCTTCTTCGGATCCACGAAAATACCATCACCAGTCACAATATGCCCCAAGAATTCCATGTTGTCCAAGAAAAACTCACACTTGGACAGCTTCCTATACAGCTTCTCCTTCCTCAGCACATCCAACAGAATCCTCAAATGCTCCTCATGCTCCTCCGGTGTCCTCGAGTATATGAGTATGTCATCGATGAACACCACCATGAACTTGTCAAGGTACTGGTGGAACACCTTGTTCATCAAGTTCATAAATACCGCCGGTGCATTAGTCAAACCAAACAGCATCACCATAAACTCGTACTAACCATACCGAGTTATAAAAGCAGTCTTCGGTATGTCCTCCAACTTCACCTTCACTTGATGGTAGCCTGATCTCAAATCTATCTTAGAAAATACCTTGGCTCCACTCAACTGATCAAACAGATCATTAATCCGTGGCAAAGGATACTTATTCTTGATAGTGAGATTATTCAAAACCCTGTAATCAATGCACATGCGCACCGATCCATCCTTCTTCGGTACAAACAATACCGGGGCTTCCCATGGTGAAGAACTCGATCTGATAAACCCCTTATCCTGTAATTCGTCCACCTGCTTCTTCAACTCTACTAGCTCGCTGTTGTTTACTCTATAGACATGCTGCAAAATTGGTTCTGCACCTGGCACCAAGTCTATAGAAAATTCAATATCTCGATCTGGCGACAATCCTGGCAATTCCTTAGGAAACACATCCAAGAATTCTGCTATCAACGGATGTGGCAACTCCTTGTCTTCCACCATAGCTCCACAAAGAATGCCTTCTCTCTGCTCCGCAGCTCCTCTAGCAAACTCGAACTCTGGCTCTCCTGGCGGACCAAACAAAACTCTACCTCCTCTACAATCTATGCTAGCACGGTGCCTACTCAACCAATCCATCCCGAGTACAATGTCATAGCTCGAAAGTGGCATTACAAGTAGACATGCACTCAACTTCTGGCCTCCCAAAGTAACTCTCCGATCCTTGCAAATATCATTAACCAGGATAATGCCTCCCCTGGTCATGATCTTGCAAGTCCTAAGCAAAGACTCAGCTACAAAACCATGCTTCAGAGCAAAAGAAACAGATACAAAACTATGGGAAGCACCACTATCAAACAAAGCTAAAGCTGGAATGGAATCAAGAAGAATAGAACCTGTGATGACATCTCCGATGGGTTCATCCTCCTCGACGGTCATAGCAAACGCTCGTCCCTGCCGAGCACCTCCCTGCTGCTGATGTTGGACAAAACGCTGCTGGTGTGTCGGAAGCGGTCCCCTCGGCTGTGCTGCAGGTGGTCTTATTTGTGCCCTCGGAGCTGAAGCTGCTCCCTGAACTGCACGACGAGGACACTCCCTCGATTGATGTCCTTCAGTACCACAATACAAACAAACTCTTAGCCTCCTCCTGCAAACTTTCCAGATATGGCCGGACTTCTTGCAGTAGTTGCATGGAGCTTGCTGTAACTGTCTCTACTGCCGAGGTGCCTGGTAAAAAGGTGCTCTAGTTGGAGTCTGGTTCTGCTGTGGCTGCTGGAAAGGTCTGGACTGGAAATGAGGACGTTTGGCAGATACTGCACTGCTGTTGGCCCCCAGAAAAGAATCACGGTCTCTCTTGGGCTTCAAACCCAACTCCCGTTCAACCTTGCGTGCTACCAGAAGTATCTCCGAGTATGTCTCATAAAAGACGGAATGAGAATCTTCACTTCCCAGTTTAGACCCTCACGGAAACGAATAGCTCGAACCTCCGGCTCTCTCACCAGATACTCTGCAAATCGGCTCAACCTGCCAAACTCCATAGCATACTCCTCCACAGACATGCTCCCCTGAATGAGACTCTCAAACTGTCTCCCCAAGTCTAGCCTGTCTGCCCGGGCAAAAAATTTCTTCTTGAAAAGGTCCTTGAATACCTCCCAAGATTGTCCTGCGTCAACCAGAACCGGCTCATTCCTGAACCAAGTATGAGCGACGTCGAACAGTTGAAGTCCTACCACCTCAACCTTCAGGTCCTCAGAAAGACGGGACACCCTCATAAGATGCTCAATGTCCTCGAGCCAATCATCAGCATAGACGATGCCCTCCGTCTCCTTGAAAACCCTAGGCTCCAGTTTTTTGAAGTCCTGAATGTTGCCTGGCCGAAGCTGAGCAACCTGAGGAACATCCTACTGCTGGACCGGAACTCCTCTTTCGACTACAGCACGAGCAAGCTGATAAGCACTCTCTATGCCCTGCCGTAGAACGTCGGTCTGCCTCTGATGTGCCTCTGACTGAGCCCTCTGTGCCTCAAGCATCTCACGAAACAGTGTAAACATCTGTGACACCTCTGCTGGCATAGGAGGTAGAGGTGGAAGCCCCTCAGATACAGCTGGCACAGTCCTCTGAGTAGGTGGTGGACCTCCGAAAGCAGCTGACACTCCAATCACCGGAGAAGTGACTGGTGCAGGCCCTCGGGATGTCGCAGACCT
Source organism: Iris macrosiphon (assembly GCA_036927795.1). Taxonomy (NCBI): domain Eukaryota; kingdom Viridiplantae; phylum Streptophyta; class Magnoliopsida; order Asparagales; family Iridaceae; genus Iris; species Iris macrosiphon. The sequence continues at coordinate 63,900,416 of JAYESA010000002.1, forward strand.
CTCAGAAACTGCTCTCCCCTGCTGCGATCTAGTCTTAGGCGGTATCCTGACACAAAGCGAAAGAAAGAATCAATATGGCACAAGATGTAAGACATCAAGGAAAGGACAGATTAAGAGATTAAGTATCAATATCAAAGGAGAATAGTTGAATCAAAAGAATTTTCCTAGATGTGATTGAGTATCTCAGCCTATTTTCTATATCCTATTGCAGCCTCGCAATAGTACAACTAAATTATCGCACTACCACGATATCACATACTTTGTAAAGCTGGACCTGCATGGGCCACCACCAAAAATGTGTCACGATCGACACCCAGTATAAGGGTACAAGTCGGAAACAACGCCCAGCCTACGCCGCAGAATCGGCGGTAGAACGATGTCTAGATAATCTATCTAACAATAAAATAAACCACCAATAATAATAGTATACTCAATCACAGAACTAAGATAAAAATGAGCACGAATCAGATAAAGAATAGGATAGTCACAATACAACTCATGAGTCTAAAATAATACATCAATGAGTCAGAAAAAATAACAGGAATAAGCTGGAGACAAATCCAGTACAAAGAATACTATGAAGCTATAACTCCTGGGTCAACTGTCTCAGTTGGGATAAGTCCCTCCTGAGCCAGGGTCTCAGAATCTAAACCCACAACATCCTGGGGTCCATAATAGGTAGGGTACCACTCCTCAGTGTCATCTGGAAAAATATATCCAGTCAGGAAAGGAGCAGAGTACATCTCTAACAGCAGTTCTAATCAATGATAAAAACTATATAACAGTAAATAACTGTGGATAAATAAGATGAACAATAGATACAAGAGATATATATATACAATAAGTAAATACTGGAAATAAATACAATAATGAACAATATGCCAATGAAACAAGAATACTAATGACTAAGTGTGTGAGTACTAGCTTAACATGTGATCGGCTTGGGCAAGATGCAATGCGGCCTGGCTAATCATACGTGTGGTGTATGATCAACACTATTCAGTAATCAGTACTTGATACAATAGGGATATTAATCACATATCTATACTAATACTCCCCACCCTCGACTGGTATAATAGATCCAACCATGATATGCTATGGCATGAGATTCCCCAAGAAGATAGCGACTCTTCCCGAGAATCGGTGTCTGTACGTGTACAAGATAACCAATGAAACAATACTTGCACCATATACACCATATACCAAGGAATAACATCTCATGACGAGATCCGGATATACCAATCCGTGTAAGCATAGTGTCAAGAGAACATGGATATCTACACTAGATACAATGAACATAGAGGATATCATAAATGAGAAACTATCAGAGAATGTACTCGCCTGAAGTCCAATAAATAGTCTCACAGATGTCTGACTCGGTGCCTCGAAGACCTAGATATGGAATACAACATCAATACAAGGTTCCAAAAAGAGAATAAGTTAAACTAGTCAACTTCTAGGTCAATAAGTCAATTCTAAGTCAAAAGTCAACTATGGTCAACTTTAAGTCAACTATGGTCAACTATGGTCAAACCAAGGTCAACTATCTATTTCTAGGTTGCACAAGTCTAACACAAAAATCTTGGGTCAAGATATTAAAGTCATAAAAACCACATCTTAAAATATTAGGATACCGTATCTCCGGATACGTAAATTCTATGGTAAATATCACAATACATATATATCAAACAATTATGTATAATAATATAGAATATTAATTTATACATCAAATAGGTACCGTGGTTTTGAACCAACTTGGTATCTAAACAAAATCCAAATCTTGATACCCAAACCCTGTATCTCGAGTATCCTACTTACCTTGGTCTCCACAAGGTAATACTCAATATGTTGACATAATAATATCCTCAAATATAATATATAAATATATACTAATATTATACAATTAAGGAATATAGCAATAATAATATGTTATCTCAATATCAATACATATATATATATATATATAAATATAAGATATAAACACATATATATAATAATCTGCTTGACTGTCACTGAAAACAGTGTTGAAAGACACTAATACTCTGAAACCAGACTTTTAGTGACAGTTTTGGCTGTCACTGAAGCCACCGTCGCTATTGCTGTTGAAATCTGTACTACTGCTGCTGCTTTGGTAACGGTTTTCAACTGTCACCGATCCTGCTATCACTGCTGCTGCATTTCCCGCCGCTGCTGTCCCTCATTAATGACAGCGGCTGCTGTCATTAATGGCGCCGCCTCTTAGCTACAGCGGCTGCTGCTGTTATGTGACAGCGGCTGCTGTCGCCAAAACTCCGTCGCTGAAAACCTATGAAATATATATATAAATATATATATATATATATGTATGTTTATATATTACCCAATTAAATATAAATATAAATATAAATATAAATAAATAAATAAATAAATATATATATATATATATATATATATATATATATATATATATATATATATATATATATATATAATAAATATACACCCTCTCCTATTATTATGTACATATTAATATAGCAACAACACACACATACAACATATATAATAAATATACATCCATATATATATATATATAAATAATCATATAATAACTATAAATAATATAATTACTTAATTAAACATACACATATATTATATAAAAACATATACATATATTTACATCCCTAACATATATTATAACATATATATTAATGCATGTAGAAGAAAGCTACGTAATATATATTCTATTAATACATATATAATACATAGATCTATGATACAATAAACACTATAATAAATATACATAATACATATATAATATATATAGATACATACACAATTATAATTCAAGAATTAAAGCACAATTAATTAGATCTACATAAATACACAACAAATGGAGTGTATCACACCGTATCCCACTAGATCTAGGATACACATGCGACACGAGTCCACCATATATCCAATTGCACCCCGAAGGACACAAACAAGTCACATATAACATTTATGAACAAAACAAAATGTCAAATATAGATCTACGTATCCGTGTCAAAATACAACTTGTACAAAGTCCCGTGTCGGAGGGAAAACCCCCAAAACAATATGTATCACCAAATTATTAGGATACGACCTACACGTACCCAATTGTGGACACGATACTAGCCCCAAACACATAAACATATGCCAAATTGATCTATAGGATCAATTGACACACACAACAAAAGTTATTTTTGGAATTCCCCCAAAATTGACAAAAAAACACCATAACTTTCTCCATAGGCCTCCTATGAACACAAAACCAAATCCTATGGGTAGTACATGCATATGGGTTAATTTTTCATAATTAAATCTCAGATTTAGAAGCTATTTTAAGTGGAAAAATTGAATTATACCTATTGGAAGATGGATTCCCAATGAAACCTCCAATTGAGATAAAATTGCCTCCAAATTGTAGATCCTTGCTCCTCTTTGTAGATCCTTGCTTCCTCCTTCTAGATCCTCACTTCTCAAGTCTCTAATGATGATTTGGGAAGAAATTGGAATGAATTTGGTAGGGAAATGAAATGAGAATGAAAGAAATTTTGTAGTGGAAAATTCTAGATCTAGATTTGGAATGAAAAAGAGGAGAGAGAATTTCCCCCCTCTTTTTAAATAGGCTGACCCCTATTCCCCTCCCTCAAGTTATCATGTAATGTCCATTGTACCCCTTAGGGCCTCTCATGAAGAAATAATTAAGGAAGGAAGCTTCTAGTCTAATGATTTAATTAATTTAATCCATCTCCTTAACAATGGGCTTTCTAAAAGGGCTAAGTCTTAACTAATTAATTCATGTTGGTTCATGGGTCCAAACTAAACTTGTTAGGTCCACTAACACAAGTCAAAATAAATAAATAACATCTAACAATAATTAAATAATACAATAAATAATTATTTATCAAGCACAATATTTTATTAAATAGGAAATTACTAAAATATCATTTCCTAGAAAATATGGTAGTGACAGTTATTCGTTCCAGAAAAGCTTGATCAGTTTCCTTACTCTTCAAGCCTTCCACGTTCGACCTCTAGCTATGAATTGTTGTGAAGGCCAAATTAAAAATTTGTAGCTGGTACAACATTTTTATATCGTGTTTCTCTTTAATTGTTATCCATTCTATTAGTTGTGCTAGTCCATTCGCTTCACCTAACATATGTTCGGTGTCTGGAAGATGTGCAAATTCTACTATTTATCTCGTTGAATTCCCCTCCCCCATTATTATAGACTTTGGACCTATATATGGTTAGCAAAATTGTTTCTCCTTCGATATAGTATGTTTCTACGTAACCATCAATTTATTCGTTAGTACTCATGCACTGATCTTTGTCTTAAAATATTAGAGTCATATTTAAACAAAGCCAAATTTACTATGAAGCACTGGTCATGACTCGTTATGACTTAAAATGCAAGTAAAAAAGGATTTCATGAACTCTTATGTCTCATCTTCAAGTTTCATACAAGTTAAGCAAAGTGGTTTAGCTTGTAATATAGAACTAAATGACAAGAATAATTAAAAGGTTCATATTTGTGTTGGAAAATGATTGGAGTATACATCATTTACTTTCCTATAATATTTAGGCTAATATATCTGAGTTAGAATAAGGAAGAAACTGTGGTAAAATTTTAAGGATGATTTGAGTATACATCTTTTACTTTCCTATAATATTTGTACTAATCACTATGTTTCGTGTGCTAAGAATTGTTGAGATACTTCCGCCTTTAGCAAATAATTGAGACTTCAATACTCTGAAATATGCATTTCGTGTGGCCGTCATTGTAATAGTAAGATCTAAGTAGTCTAATATGGATTGAGCTCAAGTTTAACAAAGGCAATATCTATATTATTGCCAAAAAGGGAAATAAATAAATAAATAAGATGGCTATAGAGTTTTCTTCTGAAGGTAAGCTTTTACAGTTTGATTATTAATTTATCTTTTCTTCCATTCATAAGAAAGTATTTTTTCAAGCTGATTTATTTTTTATATTTTTATGTTGAATGTTATTTCTATGACAGAGGTAATATGTTTTATTATATCTTTGTGATAGTTCATTTACTTTGCAATCTACTTGTGCTTATTTGGTCTTCTTATTTCAAGACAAACTTGTCTTGATATTGCTATGAGTGACATCATCCCTAGTCATCTATGAATGTACATATTTGCTGCTCAAGGATGATATGTATTATAACATGGAAATTATTTGATAAATTTTATGTTGAATGAGAACAAAAATAATGACATGGACACGACAGCTAATATATGATTTTGCATGTCCATATAGATTTTGTTACGTCCATGACTCCATGTGATGTCTAGAAACTGCACCATTTTGGGTGTGTATGCATTTTAGGATACGTCAAATGTTCAAACATATTTTGTAAATTATAGATTTAAAATTATTTTAAAGGTTATTGTCATTCTTTACTCTTTTCTAATTAAAATGTGGTTTAGCATGGAGCAGAACTCCAAGTAAGAAATTTTGCCAAAAATATATTTTGACATAGATAAAACTGTATAAACTCTATTATCATGTAATGTAATGGTTGTATAAATTATATATTCTTCGAGAGATGTTTTATAAGCATGGGTGTTCACATTTAGTAGTTTTTGATGTTTATTAACATGTAATGTAATGGTTGTATTATCAGCTTCAATTTTTTTATCGCCTCTTGGCACCTATTGGAAGTTTTTGAGGTTATGTAATAGCTCTTACAGATATCTCTTCTGGTAGTTCTAGTATAACTTAGTATTTTGATTGGTTTCACCATGGCCATGAAAACAAGTAGTGCATCACACCCGTATCAAAAACAAGGAGTGCATCACACCCGTATCACACTAGATCTATGATACGCTTGTGATACGCTCTTGATGCTCAATCCAAAGCTCACCCAACTCTCCACAAATGATGTGAACAAGTCTAAAATTATAATTAAGAGCAATACAAAGTGCTAGCTACTCGTCTATGTGCTCATAGCAAAATATGACATGTGTAGACCCCTGTATCGAAGAAAAAATCCCAAATCAACATGTGTCATAAAATATTATGACACGGCCTACTCATATCCAATTATGGACACGTATCTAGCATCCCAACCCAATCTAAGTCTAATTTGATCTAATTGACCTAATGACAAACACTTAGTGTACAAATCTCAGAATTTTCCCAAATTGGGCACAAAAACCAATATAGAAGTCACAATACAAGTCATATGAACCTAGTTCTTCTTCCTATGAGTACTCCTAAGCCATAAAATAGTTTCTAATGGTAAAATGCATGAATTAGAACCTAATTTGAAGGAGAATTCAGATTTATACCTATTTGGAGATGGATTCCTAATGAATTGCTCAAATAGACATGATCCGAACACAAGCTCCTTGTCAATTCCTTCTCCAAGTGCTCCTGGCAAATCTAATCTCCAATGTTTTTTAATTGGTAAAAATGGAAGGGAATGAGAGTGAATTTGGTTGAATTTGGTGGAGGGATGAATCAATTTGGAAAAGAACTAAATTAGGGATCTAAAATGAAATGAATGAAGATGAGAGAGAATGATTATTTTCCTTCTATAGTGGTCAGCCCATTCCCCCTCTTCCAAGTAATGTATATTGACCCATATACTCCCATTAATTATTGATAAATGGTATTTAATTAGGCTTTAATGATGGAAGCTTCTAATTCTAATGAAGGCTTAATCTAATCTTCTATTTAATGAAAGGAATGGGCTTAATGGGCCTGGTCAAATATTGGGCTCAAAGTGTCATGACAAATCTAATTTGGGTCCACTAGTGTCAAGTCTAAATAATTAGGCTAGCCTACTAACTATAATAAATAGCACAAGCACAAAATTAATTATTAGCAATATACATAAATATTAATCACTAAAAATAAAATATACAAAACAACTAAAATACCATAGTCTAGAAATGTGGTAGTGACAAGTCTACCCTCATTAGAAATTTTTTTTGTCAAAATTTAAGGAAAGAACTAGCACTACAACAAACAATCACAGCAAGAAGAAGATTACCTCATGGCTCAAACAAATAAGGGTATCGCTTTCGCATCTCGGCTTCTCTTTCCCAGGTAGACTCTCCTGGAGAGTGATGCCTCCACGCGATACGTATCAAGAAAATTGTCTGGTTCCGCAGAACCTTCTCCCTACGATCCATAATCTCCACTGGCTGCTCTGGTTAGCTGAGAGTCGGACCCACCTCGATCTCTGAGTGATCCAATACGTGACTAGGATCTGCCATATATTATCTCAGTTGTGACACGTGGAACACGTTATGTACTCCCTCTAGTGCAGGCGACAAGTCTAGTTTGTAAGCCACTACACTGGACCTCGCAAGAATATTAAAGGGTCCGATGTACTGTGGACTAAGCTTCCTGCCTCTACCAAAGCGAATCGTGCCCCATGTTGGAGAAATCCGCAAGAATACCAGATCGCCAACTTCAAACTCTAAGGGTCTCCGGTGGCTATCGGTCCAATGCAACTGTCTGTCCTACGCCACCCGAAGTCTATCTCTAATGAGCTTCACCTTCTCATCTGCATCCAGAATTATCTCTGGTCCCAATAAGGCTCTATCACCAACATCATCCCAGGATAACGGAGTACGATATTTTTGTCCATATAAAGCCTCAAATGGTGATATCTCAATGCTGGCCTAATAGTTGTTGTTGTAAGCAAACTCTACCAGGTGAAGATGATCCTCCCAAGAGCCTCCAAAATCTAAGATACAAGTGTAAAGCATATCCTCGAGAGTTTGAATAGTCCTCTCTGACTGCCCGTCTGTCTGAGGGTGATATGCGGTACTAAACTTAAGCTGGGAACCCAAGCTAGCCTGCAAACTCCTCTAGAAGTAGGATATGAAGCGACTATCCCGATCCGAGACAATGCTCACAGAAACTCCATACAATCTGACAATCTGTCGCACATACATCTCCGCTAGCTTCTCCGTAGACATATTCAGTTTAAATGGCAAGAAGTAGGCAAATTTGGTCAACCTGCCTACGATGACCCAAATCGCTTCTTTACCTCCTAGAGAACGCGGAAGCCCCGAAAGAACGCGGAAGCCCCGAAACAAATTCCATAGTCACATGCTCCTATTTTTACTCTGGAATGGGTAAAGGCTGAAGTAAACCACCTGGCCTCTGCCTGTCCGTCTTTACCTGTTGGCATACTAGACATCTAGATACGAAGCGCGCCACCTCCAGCTTTATACCATACCACCACACATGCTCTTTCAGATCTTTATACATCTTGTTGGCACCTGGATGCATAGAGTACCTAGATCGATGCACCTTTTGAAGAACCTTCTCGCGCAATGCTCCATTCGCACATTATCTGGTACTGTGTTGCAATAATTCATCTTCAACAATAGTAAAATTATTTGATAATCCCATCCGAGCCTGTGTCTTGATACTCCTCAGAGACTCATCCTCATACTATGTATCCCTGATCTGGTCTATCAACTCTGATTGTATCTATAATCCCCACATCTGTGCCTCAACACTAGGAACTAGCACCTCAATACCCAAACTCTCAAGATCGTCCAATAAGTGTCTGTCCGTCGTCAAGCACATAGCCACTGGATACCTACTCAAGACATCAGCGACTACTTTGGCTTTCCCTGGATGGTACTGAAATGATATGTTGAAGTCCTTCATTAACTCTAACTACCATCACTGTCTCATATTCAGCTCTTTCTGTGTAAACACGTACTTCAAGCTCTTGTGGTTTGTAAAGATCTTAACACTCTCTCTGTACAGATAGTGTTTTCACAGCTTTTGAGCAAAGATGATCGCTGCCAACTCTAAATCATGGGTAGGGTAGTTCTTCTCATGATGACATAATTGCCTGGAAGCATAGACAATCATCTTCCCATTCTGATGCAGAACGCTACCCAAACCCTTTTCTAAAGCATCACTATAAATAGTGAATCCACCTGACCCTGATGGCAACGTCAATACTGTAGCTGTCGTCAATCTCCTCTTCAGCTCCTCAAAAGTAGCCTAAAAATCCTCTGTTCAGACAAACTTCACATCCTTCCTGGTCATCCTAGTCATCGACTCTGTAATCCTGGAGAAGTCTTGTACAAATCTCCGATAATAACCTGCCAATCCTAAAAAACTCTTAATCTCTGCCACTAAACTCGGAGTAGCCCATGACTCTACTACCATAATCTTGTTTGGGTCAACTAAAATTCTGTCATTTGTCACTATATGACCAAGGAATTCAACCTTGTCAGGGAAGAACTCACACTTTGAAAGGTTTCCATAAAGCTTCTCCTTACTGAGAGTTTCCAAAACTATCATCATGTGCTCCTCATGCTCCTCCGGGGTCTTCAAATACACCAGAATATCATCAATAGATACCACCACAAACTTATCAAGATACTAGTGGAACACTTTCTTCATCAGATTCAGAATACCGTCGGGGCATTGGTCAACCCAAATGGCATCACCATGAACTCAAACTGGCCATACCGAGTCCGAAAAGCTATTTTTGGAATATTCTCTTTCTTTACTTTCACCTGGTGGTAGCCTGACCTCAAGTCTATCTTCGAGAATACCTTCGCTTCGCTCAACTGATCGAAGAGATCATTTATCCTCGGTAGCGGGTATTTTTTCTTGATAATAAGGTTGTTCAGATCCCTGTAGTCCATACACATGCGTACCGACCCATCCTTCTTCGGTACAATTAATACCGAAGAACCCCACAGTGAAGAACTAGATCGACTGAAGTCTTTGTCCTGTAACTCATCCAAATGCTTCTTTAATTCCACCAGTTCGCTGTTGTTGACTCTATAGACGTGCTGAAATATCGGCTCTGCGTATGGCACCAAATCTATAGAGAACTCAACATCTTGATCTAGCGGCAAATCCGATAATTCCTCTGAAAAAACATCTACGAACTCTGCTAACAAAGGATATGGCAGCTCCGTCTCTTCCACCATGGCTCCACAGATGGCATCCTCACTCTGCTCTACTGCTTCTTTGGAAATCTCAAACTCTGGCTCTCATGGCGGTCAAAATAAAACTCTGCCTCTATGATAATCTATACTAGCATGGTGCTTACTCAACCAATCTATCTCGAGCACTATATCATAGCTCGGAAGTAGCATTACGAGTAAGCATGCACTCAACTTTTAGCCTCCCAGTATAACTCTCTGATTCTTGCAAACATCAGTGACCATAATAATTCTACCCCCGGTCATGATCTTGTAAGTCCTACTCAAAGGTTCAGCCTCTAAACGTGCTTAAGAGCAAAAGATACATATACAAAACTATAAAAAGTACCAGAATCAAATAAAGCATATGCTAAAATAGAATCAAGAAGAACTGAACCTGATATAACATCTCCGACCGACTCCTCCTTCTCAACTGTCATGGCGAATGCTCGCTCCTGCTGTGCACCTCTCTGCTGGTGCTGGTGCTGGTGCTGATAACGCGAAGATACGATATCATTAAAGAAGGATAATTATATTTCAAAGAAGCAATATTCAGAAAGATAAAGATAGAAAATTTAATAGATTAAAAATAATTCCTAGTTATGATTGAGTATACTATCATCCTATATCATATATTCTATAGCATACTTGTAGCAGTACTCTAAGTCTGAGCACTTTTATCCCGACCTGCATGGGCCACCACTAAAAATGTGTCATGACCCGCACCTGGTGAAGTAGCACGATTACGTGGGTACGTCCAGCCTACGTCGCAGCGTCGGCGGTAGAACACTGTCTAGGTCATCAATACTATCTAAACATCTCACACAATATATATAATATACATGTCATAGCATCTCAACTCTAAATGGAGGAACAATATGATAAAGGTAATCCATACTCAATTATAATATAAAACTAGAGGAAGATATGACACGATATGGAATAAAAGAATTTGAAAGTCAAATTCACAAATACAACTCATCTCCAAGTCCAATAGAATAGCACAATAATCTCAAATATAATACATGCCAAAATGTATAACTAAGTACAAAAGTCTAACTATCTGCAACTAGCTGACAATCTCCAGGTATCGGCTCCCCCCGAGCCACCGTCTTCAATTCTACACCAACTACGTCCTGAGGTCCATTGTGTGTAGGATACCAATCATCTAAATTATCTGAAAAATATATCCAATAAAGATTGGAGCGAAGTACATCTCCAACAGCAGTTCCAAATAAATGATAAAGACTATGTAACAGTAAATAGAGAGAATCTACAAGATAAATAGAGCATGAGCAGAAAATATACAGGATATAGGAATGTTGTAAATAATACAAGAGATGAGCATCATATACAAGAGTCAGGAAATAAAGCTAACTAAATGAGTGAATACTAGCTTCGACATATGATCGGCTTGGGAACTTGCACAGGGAGGGATATGATCACATATCTAACTAACACTCCCCGCCCTCAACTGGTATAGTAGATCCAACCATGACACCTACGACACAGAATTCTATGAGAAGGGAGCTAATCTTCTCATGAATCAGTGTCTATCCATATACAAGATCACAGGATACACACATGATTCACAGGGAATAATATCTCATGACGGGATACAAAAAATATTAATCCGTGTAACCATGTGTCAAGAAGTCAAGGATATCTACACTAAATACAAAAAATATAGAAATCATAAACATGAAACTGTCAAAGACTGTACTTGCCTCTGATCAGGAGCAAATAATGTAACTCGATGCCCAAGATGGTATCATACAATCCTATATATGAATAATTATGTCAATGGGTGTAAAGAATGATAAATATGCTAAATAAGTCAAAATAGTCAAACTAGGCCAACTTTGGGTCAAACTAGCTATTTTTAGGTTCTATAATCCTATATCTAGGTTATTGGGTCCATACACTACTTATCTAGGCTATACTAGCTATATTAGGATACTAGAGTATCATAGCTATATAGTATCATAAGATACACAATAATACATTATATACTAGTTACCCTATAGTTAATACTAACTCTATATGATTACCTTGGCTTTGAGCCATTTTGGTATCACTACCTAGCTACCCTCTTGATACCCACTATCAAATACCGCTGATACCTCGTACCCAAAGTTACCTTGGTGTATCTCAAGGTAATTCTAGAACTTAGTATCTAACCCTACTAACTAAGATATTAACATATAACTAACTATTACTAATCACAATAACTCAACTAACCATATATTAATAGATACACTAAACTAACAACAACTAACTCTACTTGCTAACTGAAATTAATCATCAACTAACATATACTGACTTCAATATTACACACTTGACTGACATCTACTAACTCACTAACTTAACACTTATCTACTGTCAATAGGCCACTGCTGCTCCCTTCGTTGCTGCTGTAGTGCTCCATATGAGCTACTGCTCTCTAATGCCCAACCTTCCCTATATGACACACTGCTGTGTGCAACCCACATTCACTGTGCAGCCCATTGTCCACTGCAACATCACCCTCACAGCTGCTGCTCCTTCATACACTGCGATATAATAGAGCTGCTATGCTACTCCTCACTGTTGTGTACATAACAGACCCTGCATTGCCCGACCCCCTTTGCTGCTGTGTCTAACACAATAACACACCCCTGTTGTTGCTCTCTCATTTCCATGTTGCAGTGTACAAGCAACCAACACAACCCTCTTATGTACAAAACAATCTCCCTCTACTAAACACACTAGGGCAGTCACCTTAAACCCCTAAATGGCTGATATATCTGACAACACACCCTCTAACCAATATAATGACTGATACCACACATATATATATCAAACATAAGGAGTGCATCACACCCGTATCATACTAGATCTATGATATGCTTGTGATACGTCATTGATACTCAATCCAAACCTCATCCAACTCTCCATAAATGATGTGAACAAGTCTAAAATCATAATTATGAGCAATACAAAGTGCTAGCTACTCATCTATGTACTCATAGCAAAATATGACATGTGTAGACCCCTGTGTCGAAGAAAAAACCCCTAAATTAACCCGTGTCATAAAATATCATAAAACGGCCTACTCGTGTCCAATTATGGACCTGTATCTAGCACCCCACACCCAATCTAAGTCTAATTAGATCTAATTGACCTAATAACAAATACTTGGTGCACCAATCTCAAAATTTCCCAAAATTTGGCACAAAAATTAATGTAGAAGTCATAATTCAAGTCATATGAACCTAGTTTTTCTTCCTATGGGTAGCCCTATGTCACTACCATATTTTCTAGGAAGGATATTTTTGGTTATTTCATAATTAATTAATATATGTGCTTGTTGAGTATTTAATTTATTATATTATTTAATTATTGTTAGATGTTAGATTTGATTTTGCACTTGTGTTAGTGGACCTAACTAGATTAGACTAGACTCATGGACCAACATTTAATCCTAGTTAGATTTGAGCCCAATAATAATCTCATTCATTATGAGGATGAATTAATTACTTAAACCAATTGGATTAGAACCTTCCTTAATTAATTCCTTTATAACAAGCCCCAAGGGGTATTGTAGACTTTTCATAGTAACTTGGAGTAGGGGGCAAGGCCGACCATAGTAGGGGGATGAGAGAGACTCTCTTTCTTTCTTCATCCATTCATTTTAATTCTAGATCTAGGATTTCTCTCATCCAAATTCCTTCATCTCTACACCAATCCCTACCCAAATTCCTTCCCAATTCCTTCTCTACTCACTATTAAAGGCTATTGGAACAAGCAGGAGGCAAGAATCTATAAGGAGGAGGAATGAGCACAAGTTGAAGGCTCTTGACACTCATTTGGAGAATTATATTGGGAGTCCATCTCCCAATAGATATAATTCAGTTTTCTCTCTTTAATTAGACTCTAAATCTATAATTTAATCATTAGGAACTCTCCAATGTACTAAGGCTATCCATAGGAAGTGGACTTAGGTTTATAGGAGGCCTATGGAGAAAGTTATGTAGTATTTTGTATTAATTTTAGGGGAATTTCGAGATTGGCACATTATGTGTTTGTCAATAGGTTAATTAGACCTAATTGACACGTGTTTGATTGTATGAGACTAGTGTCATGTGCACAATTGGATACATATAGGCCGTATCACGATAATTTGGTGATATAGATTGTTTAAGAGTTTTCTTCCGACACGGGAGTTTGAGCATGTCATATTTTGACACAAGCACGTAGTTGAGTAGCTAGCTCTTCGTAGTACTTCTAATTGTGATTCTAGACTTGTTTGTGTCCTTCAGGATAAGTTTGGTGGTGTGGTGGAGCCGTATCGCAAGTATATCATAGATTGAGTGTGATACGGGTACGATGCACTCCACGTGTTTGATACTTTGCATTATAATTCAATTTACCTTGGTTATAACTATTAGATTATTGCAATTGTAGTTGTTATATGATATATATATATATATATATATATATATGTTTGTATTGTATTTGAATGTGTTGGTGGCCATTCATATGGAGAGTAAGGAAGTTCATGTGCACTACTAGTGTTGCTATGTGTAAGTATATGTATATATACATATATGTATGTATATAGGAGTTGTAGTGTGTGTGTGTTTGTGTGATTGTGATTGTGAGGCAAGGTAGAGGAGGGGACTCGGACTGTGCACTTGGTGCACATAATGAAGAGCAGCAGCAACAACACGCAGTGAAGAGCATCAGCAACACAAATGAAGAGCAACAGCAACAGCAATGTAGAGAAGAGCAGCAGCAGCAGCATGCAGTGAAGAGCAGCAACAGCACGCAGTGAGAACAACAGCAGCAACAACATGATGAACAACAACTACCATGGTGAGAGGGGTCGGGTAAATCGTAGGTTGGAGTCATATAGTTAGTGTTTAAGCTTATTTGTTAGTTGGAGGTAAGTTTATATGGTTAGTATATATATTAGTGGTTGATTAGTTAGTTCATATGTAACAGCTAGTTATAAGTTTATATGGTTAGTATATATATATTAATTATCAGTTGGGTGTTAAGATTAGTATATATAGAATATTATTTATAATCGTATAAGTAGTAGATATATATAAGTAATATTATAGTGTATTGGTTAGAGAGATTGAATGTTAGTCTAGGATTACCTTATGATACCAAGGTAATTGTTAGTTGTAGGGTTGACTCAAAGTATTGGGTATTGTGTATCAAGATGAGGGTAGCTAGCGTGATACCGTGTTGGCTCAAAGCCAAGGTATCCACTTAGTATTAGTTTAGCTAGGGATACTAGTATGTAGTATAGTTGTATAACTTATAAAATATTTTTATATAGATATTTACGTATCTCACGATACGGTATAGTACTATTATCCTATAGCCAGTATAGCCTAGTTACATAGTGTATGGACCCAATATCCTAGAGGTGGACTCATACAACCTAGAAATAGCTAGTTTGATCAAGTTTGACTAGTTTGACTAGTTTGACCTAGAGTTGACCTAGTTTGACTTATTTTGACCTAGAAATGGCTTTATGACCTATAATTTGACTAGTTTAACTTATTTTCAATCTAAAACCTTGTATTGATGTAATTTTTTATATTTAGGTCTCTGAGGTACCGTTTTGGACATCTATGACACTGTTTACCAGATTTTAGGCAAGTACATTCTCTGATAGTTTCTCATTTATGATATCCCCTATATTTCTTCTATTTTAGTGTAGATATCATTGATTTTTTGACACAATAGTTACACGGATTAGTATATCTGGATCTCGTCATCAGATGTTATTCCTTGGTATTTATGGTGTATCTTATGCAAGCCTTGTTCCTCATTCTTCTTGTACATGTACATACATTTATTCTTGGGGAGACTAGCTACCTACCTAGTGAATCCCGTGTCATAATATACCATGGTTGGATCCACTATACCAGTCGGGGCGGAGAGTGTTAGTGTAGATATGTGATCATACTCTCCTTGTGCATGTCATTGTAAGTGTTGATCATACACCGTATGTATGATTAACCAGGCCCTAATCCTTGTGCAAGTTCCCAAGATGATCACATGTTAAAACTGGTACTCACTCACATAGTAGTAGTACTCTTGCTTATATTCATGATGCTCATTCTTTTATTTAATTTAAGTATTTCTATTTTGCATATCTCTTGTACTTGTATATTACATCTTGTATATTAGCTCTATTTACTATTACATAGTTTATATCATTCATTGGAACTACTATTAGAGGTGTACTTTGCTCCTTTCCCGACTGGATATATTTTTTCCAAATAACACTGAGGAGTGGTATCCCACTCACTACGGGCCTCAGGACGTAGTTGGCTTAGAGCCAAAGATCTTGGCTTATGAGGGTCTTATCCCAGTTGAGACAGAAGAACCCAGTACCTATAGCTCAGTAGATAGATTTATTTGTACTAGATTTGTCTCCAGCATTTTGGCATTAGTATTTTTATTTTATTTGATGACTCATTGGATATTATTTTGTCATGTGATTTATATTTGACTCTTCAGTTCTTTATATTATTTTCGTGCGATTGTTCCATCTTATAGATCTATGATCGAGTATTCATATTTCATTGGTGGATTTATTATATCTTGATTGCTAGATAGATAGTTTACACAAACATCGTTCTACCGCCGATGTTGCGGCGTAGGCTGGACGTTGTTCACTACTCGTGCCCCCATACCGGGTGCAGATTATGACACCCTAAGCCATGGAAGGGTTTCTAATGGTCAATTGCATGAATTAGAACCTAAATTAAAGGAGAATTCAGATTTATACTTATTGGGAGATGTATTTCCAATGAATTGCTTAAATGGATACGATCCAGACACAATCTTCTTATCAATTTCCCCTCTAAGTGTTTCTTGCAAATCTATTCTCCAATTCTTCTTAATTGATGAAAATAAAAGGGAATGAGAGTAAATTAGATTGAATTTGGTGGAAGAATGAATCAATTTGGGAAAGAACTAAATTGGGGATCTAAAATAAAATGAATGAAGAGGAGAGTAAAGGATTTCTTCCTTCTATAGTGGCTGGCCCCTTCCCCCTCTTCCAAGCAATGTATATTGACCCATATATGCCCACTAATTATTCATGAAGGATATTTAATTAGAGGTTAATGATAAAAGCTTCTAATTCTAATGAAGGCTTAATCTAATCTTCTATTTAATGAAAGGAATGGGTCTAATGGGCCTTGTCAAATGTTGGACTCAAAGTGTCATGTGTAATCTAATTTGGGTCTACTAGTATCAAGTCTAAATAATTAGGCTAGCCTACTAACTATAATAAATAGCACAAGAACAAAATTAATTAGAAGCAATATATATAAATATTAATCACTAAAACTAAAATATACAAAATGACTAAAATACCCTTATCTAGAAATGTGCTAGTGACAACTACTACCCCATTGATCTCCATACGCCATACGGACAAATTTCCAAGGTGCAATCAAAATTGACATATGACATGTGTCACGAGTATTATGGGCATCAGCAACCCCAAATCTTGAATTATCATGTGACAACCTATTGCAACTTGCGCCACTATACAATAGCATGAGATGTGCGTGTAATGCCTTCTCAAGGCTATAAATAGTGGGCGTCTCCCACAAAAAAGGAGACCACGACCATAAAAAATGAAGAAGGAGAAAAGAGAGGAGAAGAAGACAGAAGCGCTGCAAGGGACACCCATTGAGTCGTATACTCCAGCTCCCCGAAGCCTCGTCACTCTCTTTGGTCCCGGATCGTCAACGGAGTAAAGGAGTCGCTGCAGTGCTCGATCTCCACCGTCACACCTGCCCAAACTCTTATTTTTATTGTACTTAGACTCTACGTATTAGAGGTTCGTTTGTACAATTTGTCAATTCCCAATCAATAACAAAAAAGTTCGTTCAACTTTATCCCGAGCGTTGATTCGGCGACGTAGACAAAAATGGTGACTTTGTTGGGGAATCTCCTCCAACGAGAAGCTGGTGACGCAATCCAATGTGACCAAGTTGGGGTCGACTCAGAGGATGTTGATCATTCGCTTCGACCAATAGGCATTCAAAGATATGCTGGATAAGCCAAGTTCTATAATGAGGCCCGTACGACTTCACAAGGCTCATAAGACTCGGGTCGCCAAGGCCGCTGCGCCACGCCCGTGGTCGATGCCTGATGTATTACAAACCCCCGCCACAGATGCACATGAGGTTGACCTATATCCCAAAGACAGGCTGAGCTCTCCAATGAGACCCGTACAACCTCGCTAGGCTCGCAAGGTTCGGGTTGCCAAGGCCGCTGCGCCACGCCCGAGGTCAGTGCCCGATGTATTACTAACCCCCACCATAAATGCATATGAGGTTGATGTATATTCCGCCGACAAGCCAAGCTCTCCAATGAGGCCCGTATGACCCGCAAGAATCGCAAGATTTGGGTTGTCAAAGCCGCTGCACCAAATCCCAAAACTGTTCCAAAAGTATTTCCAACCTCCATCATAGATGCACATAAGGTTAGCACACATCCTATCTCCATATCCGAAGTCACTCTTGAGGAGAACGATACTGAACCTTAAGAGACGTGCCCACAACATGACCCGCGCAAGAGAAGATGCGTCATGCCAGAAATAGGCGCATGAAGTCCTCTACAAGCAATGCGATCTTTGACAAGGACTCATATGGTTTAACCTGGATTCCCTATACTATGCGCCCAAGAGCGCTAGTTCAAGGAAACCTAAACCAACTTGTGCCATGCGCACTCGAGGGGCTGTGCAACTTGTCATTTAAAAGCTTACGTCACTGCTTGTCATGCGCGCTGCTGATGGAAGACTATACATTGATGACCCAAGCACTCATGTGCTGAAAGTGGGTCAACCCTTAAAGCCTTCCCAAACCCACTTGGATGCCGCAGTTGCACTTGAACCAAGTCGGGAAGCAAATACTGTAATGACAGACCCATGTGCCCCATTTGGCTGCGCACATGAAATGGGTCCATCTCGCGTCTAGTCTTTCACTAATGATCCAGTTGCAATTTCTGCAGAAGAACTAGGTCAGGGAGCAAACCTTTCACTTTCACATCCATACGCTAGGGTTGCTCGAGCACATAAAATGGATGTGAAGGTGAAGCTTCCATCGCCTGATTTACACAACATGATTAATCACAAGTGTAAGATGAGGGAAGCAACCCTCACACATGACGTGCCCCTTCATAGACATACTTGTGCCAGCATCATCATCAATTGTTGCTGCACTAGAGCACCGGTTCCTCCAACCTGACAATCAGTGTTCCAGCGATTGCAATTCGCAGTGCTGACCCAATGGTATTCCAGGAAACTGCTGCACGATGAGGAAAAACTGGTCGTCACTTTATGTTTCTTAACATGGAGGTCTGCCCCTATGAAGAAAATATTGAAGAAAAGCTCACCTAACCTAAGGGTGTCGGTTAGCGCATCGCGAAGCCATCTGCGGGGCAACAAACAAGTACCTACCGTTGGGGTATTTCAAGAACATGCTCAAAAATAAGAACTAGGGGTAGTCATTGTCACGCCCTAGTTCTGAAGAACCAAAAGTAGCCACGGGCGTGATGTCGTACAAGCCTAGATTGTACTTGTATAAGGCAAGAAGATAGACAAGGCATGGTATATATCAGCAACCACGACATCGCAGCGGAATTAAGTATTGAAGTCACAATGAATATAATGAAGAGCTTATATTTATTGATATTGATAATTGAGCACATGGCTTACAAAATATTTACAAAGCTCTCAAATACAACTGATACTTGGCCAATTGGCTTACATTCATATTTGTCGTCTTGGCTTACAATATCACTGATACAACTGAAATATAATGCTCCATACATTATGCCATTTATAACATAAGACACATCCTTTGGAGGAAGATCTTCTGTGCGCCCCAATAATGCTTCGATGCCTCGGAACTGTTCCAGCTAGTCCCCAATGTTGAGTACCTGGGAATGACCACAAATGTGGGTCAGTACATATCGCGTACTAGTGAGCAGAAACTAGCCCACTCGCATAAACTGACACTAAGTATTCATGTGAAAAGCACACATATTAATTTAGTGATCTTTTTATTAGGAACTAAGTTCATTTCAATGATCAAAGTATTCAGCAGCATAATGAAACATATTTTGGAAATATCAATATACATTGAATATATATAAAATGTGTACATATCGCTTAACAACGATTCTTACCAACAGCCCACTCATCGTATGCCTACAAAACAAGGATTAGCCACAACATAATTAATATGAATTATTCTTAAAGAGATAATATTAAGCCTGCATAAATATTCTCGTTAGTATGCAGCCTAACTACATGAGGGTCATCGGTGATATGCTTTCGCACCACGAGGGATATGCTATTTAGGACTTCGAAGGGCATACAAAGCGTCATTCATGAGGTTACGATCCCCAATGAATGTCTCGTTTATACCCGGTGCTACCAAAGCACTATATTTCCACCCAGGCCGAACGATCCCAGTGCCCCGGTACATCTCGTTCGAGAAAACTTATCAAATCTTGTGCATAAGTTGTCCATGACCATGCAACGACAATACAAATAAAATCTTAAGCACAAATTGCATGGTAAAGCATACACATATGTTTTTCATATAGCCATCCTCATTTCTTATTCTGGTTGGTGACACGCAGGTCCCAAATTACAGACCCTCTCGTGGCCCGGTGGTACCAAACCACAATTGTACTCGCATATAAAGCGTTTCCTTCATAGATATTGTACATTGATGCACTTGCTGTTAGAAAGATATTCAATGTTCCTATTTTAGTATTACAAGCAGGTAAAGTGATTTGCAAAGCATTACTTCTTAAGTAAGGCATATATTTATCGTATTTTATGTCAATAGTATTAGCAGTCATCATTCATATGTTCCATTTGTTCCAACGTCATTGGCTAAAAGGCATCATTATCATTGTGTGGACTAGAGCATCATATAGTTATGACATACATCAAAGTAACACTAGCATTCGTTTTATTAGGGAATAAAGGAGTAAAGGAGAAGTGATAGATTCACTCATTTATACAAATTATCATTTCCATGCCATGATCCCATATTTGCCTACGATCCCTTAAGAATGATCCGACGTGATGCACTATCTTCTAACTTGGCATAATCATATATTCGATCTACGCCTCATAAAATATCCCATTCGTCCAATGTTATGCCCCGATCTCCCGTAAGTTCGACCCCTCCTGGACGCGAATTACCGTGCCAACACTCCCGCAGGACGATCGTTCCCATCAAGACATGATGCAGCATGAGCACAAGCTGCGCCCGCGCAAGGCCAGGTACTAAACAGGCGATGAAAAAGCTAAGTCCAGAGTCACGCAGATAGCTTGAATTCAGCGGAATAAGAAACTGAACATGCAATTGATAACAAGTTCACAAAGTCGTAATAGCGGAAGCATTGAATAATACAAGTATGGAAGTAAAATAAGAACTTTATTGATATAGAATAAGTATTACAAGTGGCCCTAGGCCGAGATTACAAGTCGCTCAAGCTATCTCTCTCTCTCTCTCTCTCGAAACAATAAAAGTGTGCCAAGTGGCTTACAACATGGGATGATACATAGGCAATGTTCCAACATTATATCCTGTATATGTGATTTTGCTCCGGACGCAATGCTCTAAGGCTCCAGAGTGAACTCCATGCCTTAGCACGCACGAAGGAGGTTTTCGCACCAAACGAGGTTCTTCCTTACCCTACAAGCAATCTGGTGGGTTATCAGTACATTAAATGCACTAGTGGGGAGGCTTCTCGCCCGCTCGACAAATCCAAACACATTATATTAGTTTCATGCACCATATATTAATTTGTCTTTCTTATCTTTCCTTTGGATCGGTTTTGTGGCATAAAATATAAACCTAACTCGTGTGGCAGTGCGACGTGCGATATAAGTGTATCACGGCAAAACTTACCAACTTACCATTCGTGTGTCCCTGTCCAAGGATAAAACTAAGTTAACCATCATATAATATACGAAAATAAAATAAAATAGTGCACAAACAAAGCTTAGTGTCACGAACGAATTCTTGCCTCAAATGTGTTACATTTGCCCTAAATAACGTATTATGCGTCCATATCTCTAAGTATAAAGTGGCGTGCATCAAATTCTCTTATCACAGGTATTAAATATTTTACTTAGATTTACTCAGATGTGTTCAAATGTACAAGTTACTCATTTCAATGCAAACAAACTCGTACGCGGATTATCGCAATTGAGCCAAACTTAGTCTATATAAACAAAAGGTCACTAGCATAGCCATAAAGGACGAGTTATATCCTCTGGACAGATGGCTGCAATATTGGTATCGTGGAGCCGTCTGCACCATCACGCCCGAAATGAATGACTATCGAAATTGTTCCGTGGGTCTCGTTCTCGTTTCTTTGTTCATCGTAGTTGTATTATGTATTCCCAAATATTCGAGGGAGTGTGGTGGCACAACTTAGGCTCCCCCATCATCTCAAATTCTTAGGCAGGGACAGGATTCGAACCTGCAAACTTTAGGTCATGAGCCTGTCCGGATCGGATTAGCCCCGGTGCCCCGGCGTACCGTCCGCAGGAACCAAAAAAATATCCTGTGCACAGGTTGTCCGTGACCGCACAAACATAAATCTTTTAAATCACATATCACGAACTTGCTCATATCATTATCCATGTTCACAAATTTAAATCGTATTCCATGTTTACAAACACATTGGCTCCCAGAGCCGCCTGATCTTGTCCTAAATGAATTTTGCTCTCCGAGCTATCTAATCGTAAATCTTGCCTAACTTGTCATGCTGCATTCCCCTAGTTCGGAAACTGCATTGGTGATCTAACGGTCCCAAATACTTTCATGTTCAAACTTGCATAAAATAAGTATTTACGAAGTGAATCATGTTCTATGTGTCATGTTCCGACCGTGGCATGAATCTACGAGACAAGCATTAAAATATAATATGTTCTACATGACGATCATAAAAAATATGTGAAGTAACTCAGTACGGGGAATATGCCGATAATCTACTTGAAACATAAGCCCTTATACTAGTACGAGTCTAAAGGGTTAGTACAAGGATTAAAACCGTACGGAGGCATGTAGAGCGGCACATTTGGAAATCTATTAAGTTACTTCTTTTCCATGTTTTAGATAAGAAATACAAGATGGGATTATTCCCTTAGCTAAGTGCATTGTATTCTTTATTAGAATGCAAGGGTGATTCGCTAGTGACTAGCATATATCGTCCATGTTATTAGGTGTGCAGGCTAAGCAAAGACAGGTTTATGGTAGCCACCCACCAACGATGATTTGAATTGGTCGAGAGATACTCCGACCGTGCCTTTAAAAGTCTAAGTCTGAACTCCTAAAGGGCCAAGTCTGAATTCATTTGCCTTAAGCGAGTTATCTCACTGAGCAAGATGGGATGGGTTGTCGCACTTGCGCTGTTTGAATCGGCTCTTCGCTTGAGCGAAATGGGCCGTTATATTATACACCACTCAGAATAAGTCTCTTCCTCAAGACTTTTTGAGAACTAACCATTTTATCGCACACAATTGAATCTAACTCAAGCATATTACTTCGTATCACTTAGACTTGTTCGAACATAACTTTCTACTAATTTCCATATTTTGTGTCACATGCGTACTAGGTCTGTTTTTATTGAATGACTCTATCACTCAATTCTAGCTGACTATCTCTACTCGGTCGTCGTATTCTCTGACTCAGTCTCTAGTGCGCCTTAGCGTGGAACTTATATTGCTTAACGTGGGATATTATTTACTTTGTACGATGATCTTAGGCTAGGGCTGACTTGTCCAAATCGTTATACTAATCCACGTGAATCTAATATATTCACTTGCACTAGCATTCGAGTTCAGCATATCACGGAGTCTAGATACACATATTCAAGATGTCCCCCAAATATATGCATGTCAACCAACTTAGCGATATCGAAGTCTTTGCACTTGTGTTCAACATATCACTGAGTCTTGGATCGTGAATATGTTCAAGGCATCCCCGAAACATATGTATTTCAACCAAACTTAGAGATAACAAAGTCAGACAAGTTACTCGCAAAAATCTTAAGGGTTCTAATTTACGAATAACAATGAAACCTCAATCATTCAAAATCCAAGTCATTTCTAATCCCACTCAAATCAAGCATTACACTACCATCACGCACGATCTATCCGATCAACCGACTAGCATCCAAGTCCTATCATCTATTTCGTTCGTGTCAAACATAGCGCACACTCACCATTCTAAGCCTAATTCCAAGTTGTTGCCGCAGTTCTATGGCTTGCCCAAGCAATACTCTAAAATTGGTCATACAAGTTCTTGCACTCGACATATGGTCATCTGCCTAACCAATAGGTTGGCTCATAAGGTCATAGTACATATTTACGTTCATGATTTTTTATCGTGCTAATTTGTTGCACGCTGCTCTCCCCAATTTCTTAGGTTAAACTATTGTTCGTTCATATAGAGTATTCTATCGAAGCTCTCTTTCACTCAGATTCGAAACATTGAGCACTGATAATTCTATCCACATTAACATGTTTATTACATAGGATTCGAGTCCGTTCAGTCAAATCCGTTCCTAAGGTACGTTCGTTCAGCCAAATCCTCGATATATCAATATCATACATCAAACCCAGCAATTTGTATAGTCTATTACCTCAATACACTTGATAGAATCCACCTATCCATCTTTTCTAAGACTAGACCACCAAGTCATAATTCAATTCTAAATTTTTGATCTCAATCATAACTCTAAGTCATCCAACACGATTCACGTATTTGTTCATGAAACCATCAAGCGTGTCTTGCTTCACGTTCTTGACTAACTCATCCTCGAAATACTTTTGATTCATTTGCCTCAAATTTATCTTATTGTGTCAAACTACAAGTTAAGACGATCCTTCAATTATCACGCTCCGGTCTCCCGCAAGTTCGATCACCCCCGCTGGACGTGATATCACCATGCCAATACTCACGCATAATAATCGCCCTCATCCGGATGTGACATATGTGCGATCAAGGAGTTACGCTCGCCCAAGACAAGGACATTAAACGTTATGGTTATCAATGAAACGATCAAGATACCTTATCGTTACACTTTGTTTCATCCAAGTTATAAATCCTCTAGCTAAGTCTATTCACCTTCGACACGTTCCATTTTATCGAGTTTGTCTGTATAATCATCGAACATGTTAGGCCTGATCTCCTACGAGTTTGATTATCCCCATCGGATGTAAAATCACCATGCAAGCGCTCTCGTGGGATAATCGTTCTCATTCGGACCTGATGTCAAGTTCCATCTTTCGAACTAGATTCAAGATCGTTCTTCCAAACTCCAAATCAAATCTGTTATCGCCTGCCTTAGTCATTGAACCACACAATTCCTTATCTTATATCAATCCATGCTACCTTCCAACTTATCGATATAATAACAAGTCTTTCAAATTCGAAACCATAATATCCGTACTCAAGCTAAATTCTATTGAGCGATATTCTACTCAATCTTAATTTTCTATGCGTGATATCTTCCATCGCGCTAACTCCGATCGCATCCTCGATTGCTCCATCTCAACTCAAGTTTGAATCTATTTGATTCAATTTCAAATTGCTCGTATGATCTACTAAGTTTCCTCGACCAAGATGTTGGTTCTAATAATCTGAATCCCTATCCGATATAAGACTTATTACTTTCTCAACACATTTTCAATCGTTCGACCCAACTATCGTACGAGACCTTCGAATTTGCTACTTGCTAGGCACTACTTATACTAAGGCTTCGCACAATCACGTCGCTTGCTGATAGACTCATTTGCTATCCCAAAATTCTTGATTCGCTCGAATATTTCTAAGACAATCAATACACCACTCAGGATTGGAGCTATAGCCTATGAATCTTCAAATTGCTATTTGTTCCTGAGCTATCGCATACATCACTCAGGAATCGAGTCATCCAAAGAAATCTTTAATCGTGTTTGCATTATTTAATTATATATTTAATTCGTTCCTTAGAACTCCAGCGCGATCCCTATCCGTCGTCTCAATAAAACTAGTCTCCTATATTCCTCTATCGATAGTCATCCATACAAAACTAGATTTTGACTTGTACTTACCGATACGAAGATCCGTTCGAACTATTCCTCAAATTCCAATCATGATTCTCTAAATTCACCTTAGCGATATTCTGATAACATTTCTATTGGTTTCTATTCTAAGTCTGACTTATCGTTATCTGAATGATATCCCAATCTCACTCGCAAACTTGCTCGCCCCAAACGGACTTAGTGCGCGATACTCAACACAACTTAGCCAAAAGATTGTGTACATAGCTAACCATTCGAATGATATTCTATCTCACACACTAAACCACTGGGTATTCATATATAGGTATTCGAGTTCATAAATAACTTACCAATTCTACCACAAGTCTATTACCACAAAGTCTGACATAGTTCGGCACAAAGGCCCTCGTATAATAATCTCGTACAACCAATCATTAACATTCACTTTTGAAATCATTTAGACTCATTGTATAAATTATCCCAACGGAACAACGAGAGAGAGTGTTTTGTACATAACCATCAACGAGCTTTCAAAAATAAGAGAATCGATACGAAGTCCAAAGACGTAAAGCCATGATCTGATACCAATATGTCACGTCCTGATCTCCAGCAGGATCGACCGTCCCCGCTGGACGTGAATCACCGCGCCAACGCTCCCGCAGGACAACTGTTCCCATCACGACGTGATGTCACACGAGCACAAGCTACTCCCGTGCAAGTCCAGATACTGAACATGCGATGAAATAACTAAGCCACAAAGTCACACAGATAGTCCGAATACAGCGGAATATGAAACCAAATATGCGATTGATTACAAGTTCACATAGTCGTAATAGCGGAAGCATTGAATAATACAAGTACGGAAGTAAACCAATCAATTTATTAATTTAAAATAAGTATAACAAGTGGCGCTAGGCTGATATTACAAGTTGCTCAAGCTCTCTCTCGAAACAGTAAAAATGTACCAAGTAGCTTACAACATGGGATGATATATAGGCGATGTTCCAACATTATGTCCTGTATATGTGATTTTGCTCATGATGCAATGCTCCAAGGCTCCAGAGTGAGCTCCTTGCCTTATAACGTACGAAAGGAGTTTTGCACCAAACAAGGTTCTCCTGCTCCCTACAAGTAATCTGGTGGGTTATCAGTACATTAAATGCACTGGTGGGAAGGCTTCTCGCCCGCTCGACAAATCCAAATATGTTATATTAGTTTCGTGCACCATCTATTAAGTTGTCTTTCTAATCTTGCCTTAGGATCAGTTTCGTGGCACAAGATATAAACCTAACTCATCTGGCAGTGCGACGTGCGATATAAGAGTATCACGACAAAACTTACCATTCGTGCTTCCCTGTCCAAGGATAAAACCAAGTTAACCAGCATATAATATATGAAGCAAAACAAAATAGTACACAAACAAAGTTTTGTGTCATGAACTAAATAGTGTCATAAACTAATTCTTGCCTCAAATGTGTTACGCTTGCCCTAAATAATATATTGTGCATCTATATCTCTAAGTACAAAGTAGTATGCATCAAATTCTCTTATCACAGGTATTAAATGTTCCACTCAGATTTACACATATGTGTTCAAATATACAGGTTACACGTTTCAATGCAAATAAACTCGCACGCGGATTGCTGCAATCGAGGAAAACATAGTCTATATGAACAAAAGTTCACTGGCATAGCCATAAAGGATGACATATAGCCTCTAGATGGATGGCTGCAACGTTGGTACCGTAGAGCCATCTGCACCATCACGCCCGAAATGAACGACTATCAAAATTATTTCGTCCGGGTCGAATCGGCCCCGGTGCCCCAGCGTACCGTCTGCAAGAACCACAAAAATACCCTGTGTAGAGGTTTTTCGTGACCGCGCAAACACAAATCTTCCAAATCATATATCACGAACTTGCTCACATCCTTATCCATGTTCAAAAATTCAAATCGTATTCCATGTTCACAAAAATATTCACAAACACATTGGCTCCCAGAGATGCCTGATCTTGTCCTGAACGAATGTTGCTCCTCGAGCTATCTGATTGTAACTCTTGCCTAAATTGTCGTGCTACATTTCCCCTAGTTCGGGAACTGCTTTGCTGACCTAACGGTCCTGAATAATTTTATGCTCAAACTTGCACGAAATGACTATTTGATAATATTTTGGCCAAAAAAGTGAATCATGTTCTATGTATCGTGTTCCCGACCGTAGCATAAATCTACGAGACAAGCATTAAAATATAATATGTTCTACTTGACGATCATAAAAAATATGTGAAATAGTACATTACGGAGAACATGTCGATAATCTACTTGAAACAGAAGCCCTTACACTAGTACGAGTCTAAAGGGTTAGTGCGAGGATTAAAACCGTACGGAGGCATATAAAGCGGCACATATAGAAATCTATCAAGTTACTTCTTTTCCATATTCTAGACAAGCAATACAAGATGGAATTATTCCCTTAGCTAAGTGCGTTATATTCTTTATTAGCTTGCAAGGGTGATTGTTGAAGCATGGAAAATCTGGATCCATGCGTCCAACTAGCATGCGCCCCAAGATCGACTCAAAAAAAATCAGGCCATAGAATGATCATGCGGCTAAGAAAGAGCAACATCTATGCGCCCCAAATATTTTCCACATAAAGTCCTGACACAAAGATTATGTCTGACACAGAATCCTGACAAAAATAATTTTCTAGATGCTTTAAAAAATGTGAGCATACTAAGCGACAAGAAGCTATCGTCAGACTAATAATGATTTCTGACAGGCGTACAATGCCACGTGTACGAGGCCACATGCGTCCCAGAGTCCATGCGTCTTCGGCCATGCGTTCCATACTCCATGCGTCCCATGCATCTCTGGCCCTATGCGTTCCATATTCTATGCATTCCATGCATCTCTGGCCATTCTTTCCATGTGTCTCATGCATCCCAAACTCCATGCGTCTAACGTGGCAAGGTTCCCTGAGACAAAATCTTTCTGGTGTGACTGACATGATTCTCTCCAACTAAATACGGGCCATGTGTCAAGATGACCAAGTTAC
Organism: Iris macrosiphon; assembly: GCA_036927795.1. NCBI lineage: Eukaryota > Viridiplantae > Streptophyta > Magnoliopsida > Asparagales > Iridaceae > Iris > Iris macrosiphon. The sequence continues at coordinate 63,929,526 of JAYESA010000002.1, forward strand.
GCAAACAAAAGGCGAGAATTGCCCAGATCCTCAACAATAGCAAATCCCAATAAACGTCCACGTGGCAGCTCGGCCTGACCCAACTATATCCTATTAAGGATAAAAATTACGTGGCAACCTGCCCATCATATGTGCCTACAGTTACAACCATATTTTGTTGAAGGAGCCCCCATGCGGCCACCAAATAGGAGAATATATGGCACCTATACCCACCAACATGATGGCTATAAATATGAGCAACTTAGACGTCCAAAGGCTGGCTGGCTTTTTGTGCTTTAAAGACCATACCCTTCCAGGCGAGCTACGTATATGCACACAAGATCAAGAGAGAGGGAGAGAGAGAGAGAGAGAGAGAGAGAGAGAGAGAGAGAGAGAGAGAAGATTATCCCTCATTCACTCGTCGGACAGTCAACGGAGTAAAAGAGTTATTGAAGTACTCGATCACCATCATCACATTACCCAGATAAAAAAATATTGTACTTAGATTTTCTGTCTAGAAATTTTTTATACTCTTTTTGTTTGTCATTAAATGAAAGGTTACCCAAACTTACTTCAATGACAAACAAGGTGGCAACTCTGCTGGGGACTTTTTTCTCATCTGATGTGAAAGTCGTGATGCAGTCCGACGCATCGAAGCTGGGTTCGACCCCGAGGATGCTAGTTGTACGCTTCAACCAGCAAGCCTATGATAAAATACTCTCTGAGGGCGACGCTTCTCCAAGGATGGCAAAGCCTACGAACCCGCAGGAGATGGGTTGCAAAGGCCACTATGCCTTACCCAACTGCAAAGCATGCACTCCCCGTCTCTCTCTCTCTGCCACAAGGGATGCACATCATGCGTCCACACGAGCTGACGCCTCTCTCGCGGCAGCCTTTTCTGACAATAAAAGTGCTCAACACTTGAAGACCCGTAGGACATAGGTTGCAAAGGCCGTTGTTACTCACCCAACCGCGGAGCATGCACTCCCCATCTCTCTCTTTTTGTCGAAGGAGACACACAATATGTGTCCCCATGAGATGATGCCCTTCATGCGGCAGCCTCTTCGGACAAGAAAAGTGCTCAACACTTGAGCTCTGGCAGAGGAAAATACTATGATGCCAGGAGTTCGAGTGCCAAGACACGTTCCATGCGGCCCCATCAAAAGCCACATGGGGAGACTATGCGGCACAGCTCAGCGTGCACAAGCAGATGGCCTCATGCGGCCAATACAGCCACAGAAGTTCTGTCTTCGACCGAATCTCACGCAGTACTGACTCCATGCTCCATGCTGAGAAGTACGAAGATGTAAACTTAGACTCTTCATACTACGCACCGGCACGTGTAAGGACGAAGACGTCTAGGGCAATGAGAACTCGCCGAGCTTAAGCAATTGCTCATTCGACCGGTCGTCAGCAGGCACCACTAACTATGCCTGCCCTTGATGGAAAGTCATAAAAAACTGGCCCATGAATCCATCCCGTAGTGGCAATTGGACATGGTTAATCTAAATAGTCTTCCATCAGCAACCTGGGAAAACTTCTTGTATGAACCTCAGGTCAGGAAGCAAATTCAACACCTAAGCACCCATGTGCTCGGTCTACCCGGGCTCATAAGAAGGGTGCAAAGGTGAATCAGCCCTTTCTTGACTTGTGCAACGTGATCAATCACAAGCGCAAAGCAAGGTAAACAACTATGACATACGAAGTTTCCTCCCCAGGGCATCACTGTGCCAACTTTATGACCAACTGCTGCTATAACAAAGCAGCAGTACCTATAAAAAGGCTGTCGAAATTCCAGCGGCTACAACCAAGGGCACCCACCCTGCTGCAACTCAAAGAACAGGTACAACAAATAGAGGCAGAGGAGCTGCCCCTCACCTCATGTTATTCTTCTTGGAATGCCCCTCCATAAGGGGAAGTCAGAAGTCCAGCACCTCCAGTCCGTCGCTCTTGGCCAGCGAGTCAAGAAGACGAACCCAAGGAGGATAGGCAGTAGAACCCACGAAAGGTGTTTTCCTGGGCTCCCACTTAAAGAAAAAGTTGTCAGCCACTGGGGGTAGTTCTTTCCTAATACCCCAGGTGGCTACGCAAGCTGGGGGTTGTAATCCCCTGGACCTCTATGACAATTCGGTATTCCGAGAAGACGGTGATTCCCAAGGAACAGATGCTGAGACCCATGGCGGTAGCCACCCTCTTCAAGAGGATATAGCTTCCTACGCTGGGGGTAGTATTTCCATCGAGTCCGAAGAGGATGCGACACTTCCAACTTTCCTTGATGACTACTTACGGTAAGAGTCTGAGACAGAAAGTACAATGTCTACCGTCCCATCCATTTCTTCCCATGTGAGAACAACATACATGGCAGGGGACGGTCACGAGGGCCCCAACGATCAATAGTGCCTCAAAACCCTCGAGGCCATGATGCAGACCATGAGCGCATCAATGCAAGCCTTGACCCAAACAATGCTGAAAATCAAGAAAAATATGGCCTCACAACCAGCAAAGGTCTCTGGTCAAGCAAGCCTGGACCCTTGGACCAATGGGGATTCAAATGCAATTGTTCCACCCGCTAGTGGTAATCATTCCCTGCTCGGATCATCCGCTCCTTTCGCAGTCGATGAAGCTCGGGAAGCAATATGGGAGGTCCGAGAACTCTGGGCCCGCCTAGACTCAATGGACAATCGGGACTCACTGCACGAGCTTTGGATCCGACAATCGTATTTCCTCGAATAGAGAGATGTACCGTACCCGTCCAATACAAGCCCTTTAACTTGACTCGGTTTGATGGAAAGACATCTCCTCGTTAATTCATGAGTTACTTTGAGACAACAATGGGGCATCTGCCTCACAATGATGCCCTCTTAACCAAGCATTTTGTCGGGACATTGTCTGGAATAGCTTTTGATTGGTTTTGCAGCCTCCAAGATAATTGTATTTTGTCGTTTGACGACATCAAAGGTCTTTTCCTTGCTCGGTTCTATGACGGAGAAATGATATGACATTGTCCTCTTTAATGGACATCACGCAATGGAAGAAAGAGTCTGTACGGGAATACATTGAGCGGTACAGGCAAGCGGCACTAAAGTTACCCCCCCCTCGTAACCCTGAGTCCACGTTGATGGACACTTGTCGAAGAAATCTCCTACCCACAATTAGGAACATCTTTACAGCTAACCCGTGTATCCACAGTGTCAGAGTCAAGTATAGTATACAACTGGAATTATAGAATTAATCAACAAAAATGAAAACTGTCAGAGAATGTACTCGCCTGTGGTCCCGAGGAAGGTGCGAGGATCGATGCCCAAGATGAAATCACAATTACCTAATTATGGAATATCAATGTCAAATTACTGAATTAAGGGAAATAATATATTTAACTAATTAAATACGAGGCCTCTAGGTCAAATCTAACCTCACACTCGCTAATCATTTGTCATACCTAGTTATAACACTAGGGTATACTCATAACACTTCCATACCTATTTTATCTAGGTATTACCTTAGCTGTTTAAGTACCTTAGCTAACATTCAGGATACCCACACTTGGTATATGGCACCACAATCAAAACCTACTCCTAAATCAAAACCTAACTATATTACTTTGTCTTAGTGTATCAACCCTTAACCACTTAGTACACCCAAAATACTGATACATAACTCCCTCTCTTTCACAGTTTGAATAGAACTGGCTTCTCTACACTTCTCCCCACCCTGAGGCACAGGTCACAAAGAAAAATACCTAAACTCTTAAAATACATTGATCCTAGATTCTGATTCAATGAACCATTCATAGTTTCACAGTCTGGAATTGTTCAGACTACACATACATGGCTAAATCCTGAGACAACCATAGGGCTATTGGCAGGATCAATAGGTAGGTTTCCCTCACTGCTCTCTGATACACAGTATCAGGAACTGCAGCCCAATCCAAACTTCTTCATATATTACTCACCGAACTGTCATGTTCTGCTCACACACTCCCCTTAACTGATACTCAAATCCCCCTCCCCCCTTGCTGTGCTGATACACCACACTCACTGGAAAATTGATGCCCAGTATCAGTTCTCCTACCACAATACCAAATCCTCGAAGTGCATAACCCCACTTGGGCCTTAACACTCCAGTATGTCCAACTGCTCACATAGAGAACTAACTCATACTGACAATTTACACTGACCAAGTACTCACAGTTCCTATATTAGTTCATTACACACAGGAAGCCACAACTGAACTTAGTTAGAATACCTATAGACATCTCTGCAGTGCACAAGAGTGCACTGCACCTTTCATGCATTGAACACAGGATCTGCTGTGTGGTACTAGCAATGCACTGCATAATTCAGTAACAGCAGCACATCCATTGTGCTCTGAATGTAGTTCAGGATACGTTTCCTGCTTGGTATTTAAACACAACACCAGCATTTATTTCTAATACCTCATACACCACTAACTAGGACACTACCTAATTCCCTCTATCTGGAATATTACACCTGCCAGTAAAGGACACTTCACAGTGAAGATGGATTGATACTCAAGGAGAAGTTAATACTTCAAAAACCTGGGCACTCTAACTGGCACTGAACACTATGACAACCAAAATACCCCACACACTGACACATAACTCTATAAGACTGAATGACACTGTGTGCACAAAGCACAGACACCATTTCTCACTGAGAATCACTACTCAGTTTAAAAACTGCACAGATCTCCCCAATATCTGATACACAAAACACTATTTCACTGATACCTAAACAACTACACTGAAACTCAGCTAACACAGCTAACAACACTCTATCTGCTCACTGATACACACCCTAACATAGCCCAACTGCTCACTACTCTATCTGTTCACTGATACATTGCTAACCTAGCTATCTCATACACAGCTAACCCACAAAACCTATTGATACCTTAACTCATCACTGGCACTGAGCACAGTGATACATACTTACTGAACACTGATACAGTCTCCCACTTACTGAGATACTCACAGACACTGACACTAACACTCTCACAACTGAGGCACTCACTATTGACACACACTCATACTCTCCTCACTGACCGAGACATGACTGATACATGATACACTGGTCACATAATCCCTAAACACTACTATGTGAGGAACCCGATTCTGCACAGGAAAACTTGATACACACAGTGAACCTCAGAACCTGACTGCACAGAATAACCCAATGCACACAACCTATCTATACACATGTGCAAAAATATCTATGTATATAGATTTGTATATCAAAACATGCAGTAATTAGAATACATAAATAGGTAAACCCCTAAGGGGAATTCCATCGAACACATGTGGTACAGAAAATAGATCTCACATTAAGAACCCATGAATCCTCAACCAAAGTCCTAAAATTGAGATCAAACCCACATGTTGGAGGTGTAATCATGTCTACATGCAACCCCTAGGATTAGGGTTCCTGAAATTGGGGAAAAACAAACGTATGAACACCAAAACCCTAGAATCAACTAGGTTTTCATGGAGAAACCCCAAATACGAAACCTAAACCAATTGGTGGGCTCCTAATGGCCAAACAATAATGAAAAACCGAATTAAAATGGGTTTAAATTCGGATCCTCACCTATTGGGAGATGGTTTCCCAATGTAGGTCCTCTTTCTTCAAGCCTTCTTGGTCCAAGCTCCTTGATTTTCTTTAATGGGGGAGGAAATGGACTTCTAGGGTTTTTAAATTCTGAAATTTATGGGGAAGGAATGGTTTTTCTAATAGAGGCTAGGTTTAGGGCTTTCTTCATGAAGGAAGAAGCTTGAGGGAGGCTTTCCTTCATTATATAGGACTAGGGTTAGGGTTTCAAATGCAAGGGTTTAATTAACCCTTCAGGTTTAGTCATGAAGAATTAAATTAATTAGGGTTTAGTCATTTCTAGGGTTTTAAATCTAAAACTAAAATGCCAATTAGGGTTTCACTAAAAACTAGAATACCAATTAGGGTTTGGTCACAAAGGTTAAACCTAATCGATTTTTAGGGTTTAACCTAAAACCTAATGCATTAACAACACCTTATAATTTATTTAATAAAACTCATCACACATACTCATTACATAATAAATTAAACAGGGAAATTACAATAATGTCCTAATCTGGAAATATGGTAGTGATAACCACCAACAATAACAATATACTCAATCGCAGATTTAAGATAGAATGAGCACGAATCAGATAAAGAATTGAATATTCACATAAAACTCATGAGTCTAAAATAATAACATCAATGAGTCTGAAAGAAATACTAACAAATAAGCTGAAGATAAATCCAGTACAAGAATACTAAGAAGCTACTAAACTCGGGTCATCTGGTACCCTACCATAGTTGACCTAGATATGGAATACAACATCAATACAAGGTTCCGGAAGAAAATAAGTTAAACTAGTCAACTTCTAGGTTAATAAGTCAACTTTAAGTCAAAAGTCAAACTAAGTCAACTCTAAGGTCAACTATGGTCAACTATCTATTTCTAGGTTGCAAAAGTCTAACTATACAAGTAGCAATTAGGAACATCTTTACATATATATTAATTACCATATATATATAAATATACCTATATATATATATATACACCTATATATATATATATATATATATATATACACCTATATATATATATATATATATATATATATATATATATATATATATATATATAAACTATAGCTAAAGCCTTGACTGTTGTCGCTGAAAACCGTGGTTTCTGCTGATACTCTGCTGATTTAGTGACAGATTCCTGCTGTTGTCGCCAAAGCCGTCGCTAAAGCCTCTGATACGGCTGTTGATACTCTGCCATTTCAGCAACAGATTCCTGCAGTTGTTGCTAACTGCTGTCGCTATAGGGCTGCTGCTGTTATTGCTGCTGCTGCTGCTTTTCAACGACACTTGCTGTCGTTGTTGCTCTTGCGGCTGTCACTAATATATATATATATATATATATATATATATATATATAATAACATATATATATAATCCACATAATATCTATACAATATGCATATAATACTACTAATAACTATACATACACCCATACATAGTAATATGTACAAAATACCACATAGTAACATACACACACATACATAATAATATGTTTATAACAACATACGTACGTATATGTACATATGAATATATACACCAAATAAAACATACTTTATATGATTATAAACTCATACAATTATCTATTAACATATATATATATATATATATATATATATATATATATATATATATATATATATATATATATATATATATATATATATATATATATATGCATGTAGAAGAATAGTTACATACAATATATACACATATAGAATATACATAGATACATAGATCTAAGACTCAAACATTACATAAATATATATACACACAACATTATATATATATACATGTATATAATTATACTTCTCCACAAAATAGGAACACAAGAGAATTAGATCTACAATTAAATTGCACACACATGGAACGTATCACCCCATATCCCACTAGATCTAGGATACGCATGCTATACGAGTCCACCACACATCCAAACGTACCCCGAAGGACACGAACAAGTCATATATATTATTTATGAACAATAGGAAGAGTCAAATATAATTCTACGTGTCCGTGTCAAAATGTGATATGCTCAAAGTCCCGTGTCGAAGGAAAACCCCCAAATCAACACGTATCACCAAATTATTAGGATACGACCTACACATACCTAATTATGGAAACGACACTAGCCCAAAACACACAAGTACATGCCAAATTAATCTATAGAACCAAATGACACACACAACAAATGTCAATCTCGAAATTCCCCCAAAATTGACACAAAAAGTACCATAACTTTCTTAATAGGCCTCCTATGAACACAAAACCAAATCCTATGGGTAGCCTATGCATATGGGTTAAATTTTCATGATTAAATCTCAGATTTAGAACCTAAATTAAGGAGAAAAACTGAATTGTACCTATTCGAAGATGGATTCCTAATAAAACCTTCAAATCTGATAAAATTGGACTCCAACTTGTAGATCCTTGCTCCTCTTTGTAGATCCTTCCTTCCTCCTTCTAGATCCTTGCTTCACTAGCCTCCAATGATGATTTGGGAAGGAATTATGATAATATTTGGTAGAAAAATGAAGTGGGAATGAAGGAATTTGGTTGAGAAAAATTCTAGATCTAGTTTTAAAATAAAAAAGGAGAGAGAAATTAATTCCTCCCTCTTTAATCGGTCGGCCCCCTCTACCCCTTCCTCAAGCTACTATGAAATGTCCAATATACCCCTTGGGGCCTCTCATGAATAAATAATTAAGGAAGGAAGCTTCTAGTTTAAAGGTTTAATTAATTTAATTCATCTCCTAATCAATGGGCTTTCTAATTGGGCTCAAATCTAACAATTAATACATGTTGGTCATGAGTCTAAACTAAACTAGTTAGGTCCACTAACACAAGTCCAAAATAAATAACTAACACTTAACAACAATTAAATAATACAACAAATAATTATTATCATGCACAAAATTTAATTAATTATGAAATTACTAAAATACCCTTTCCTAAAAAATATAGGAGTGACAACGCGGGCCAGGCTGGCTACTGACTAGGCGGGTTGATTTTATTAGTTTTTCTTTTTCAGAAAATTAGTTTTTAATTCAGTTTTTCATAATCAACTCAAAATAAATGCTAAAAATAATCAAAAAATTCTCAAAAAATTCTAGAAAATATATTTGTTTATTTAGAACATAATATAAAATTTTAGGATATTTTTAATTATGTTTGACACTAAAATAAATTCTTATAAGTCATAGGAAATTAGTGTTACTAGTTTTTAATTAACCAAAAATTTTGGAAAAAATCCCAATAGCCCCAAATTAACCTAATAACAACATTTAAGTTAGAATTTCAGGATACGGAGGTTACAAGGATGTCTCTTCTGACCAAGTTAACGTTGTCTCGGGTGAAACACCCGTGCTTGCGTCAATATCGGACGCTGGGCTAACTGCCGCACTGCTAAAACTGGCTCTTGATACGAAACTTCGCCTGGAGCTGGCAATGCTAGAAATTATTCATATTGTCCTCCCTGCCTCTGCATCTTTGGGCAAGTAGCTATCATATGGTCGGAACCCCCACACCTCAAGCATCTTTCACTTGCCATCCTATATACATCCTGAGTGTGACCTCTTTTGCCACAATAGGTAAATCCTACTGGATTCACCTGACGTTGTTGATATTGTCTCGGCTGTCGTTTCCAAGTTGTCATTGCGAAATCATAAATAAGAATGTCGGGTGCTGGTCCTCCCTCATTATTCTGTCCATGAGGTCTCTTCCGATCCACACTTCTTGATGCCATCCTTTGAGAATTAACCTCAACCCTCTTAGCTGCTATCAATACCGCCTCGAAGGTCTGGTAGTCGTGCACCTCTACCATGTACAAGATCTCCAAGTGAAGTCCCTATTGGAATCTCATTGCTCTCTCCAACTCAGTTGTTACCATACTTGGAGCAATTTTTCTAAGTCGACAAAATTCTACCGTATAGCCGTCTACTGTCCTTCCAGCTTGCTTAAGGTTAATGAACCTTTGCTGCAACTCACACTGAGCCACAATTCCAAAGTACTTCTCCCTAAATCGGGTCTTGAAATATTCCCATGAAATATGATGTCTCAATCCTACCTCCATCTTAGCCCACCAATCTCTTGCCAGATCTTGGAGTTATAGGGGAACCAGGTCAACTTGTTCCTCGGCCGAAACCTTAGCCGCTGTCAGGATGGTCTCAATATCCAGTAGCCAATCGTCGAACGTGATTGCGTCCTTCGTTCCATCAAAGTATCTGGGGTTTAGTCTACAGAATCTAACAGATGCCCCAGAATATGTTCTTTTGTCTCGTTCTAGGGCCGTTTGCAATCCTTGGTTCAACATGATATTTTGTTCCTGCTGCTGGAGCTGTTATTGCTGATGTTGCTGTTATTGTTATTATTGCACCACCATCTAGTATTATTGGGCAGCTAACAATCCACGGATAAGTCCGGGGTATCCAATACTGCCGACACTGCGAGAGGTACGGGAACACCCGAAGCCTTATGTCCTGTCCCATTCATCGTGGGCTCAACTCAGATCCTTGGTTGGGATCCAACAGGATTTTGTTCCACTGGCAACTCTACCTCTGTTGTTGCTGCAGCATCGAGGAAAGGATAAGCCCTGGAAAAGAGCACAAGAAACATCAAGAATAGGACGAGAAGAAACAAGGAAACAATCAATCTGGAAGAGTTCAAGCTGAGTATTGAAGAGGGCAAATTTAGGATATCAAAGGAAACAATTTTGATTGAGACTCCTAGAATAAGACACCCCACAAGTCTGAAAAGACAGATCTGCATGAGCCACCACTAAAACCTTATCACGCCCCAGAACCAGAATATTGGAGAATGAAGGAGTAACTCAGCCACCCACACCTTGTAGAATACCAAAGTAAGACATAATGTACTAAGGTTGTCAAGAGACAAGGGATGCATGCTACAATCAAGTCACCTAGGGTCAAGAACAACTATGTCTCAATCATCAACCAAGAAATAATAAGAATGAATATGCAAGATAAAACAGTTAGGCATCCCTGACGCTCTATCAGAATGATCATAAAACTAGTTATACAGGATGGTACACTAGTGCATTGTCAAGATTACATGATTGTAAGTCAACCACGGTCTGAATAATATATAATAATCTATAGGAGCTAATATCCAGATAAACCGGCTAATAAGTGTCGTCGGCTAAACGCCAAAAAAGTAAAGCAGAATGATACTCATAGTAGAGAAGAAGAAACACACTCAAGTTCATCGGCGAATATCCTCCTGGTGTGCGCCATCGGACAGATACAAGACAGTATCCTCAGGCTCTGTTACTAAACCTGGCCAAACAAAACCAGCAGGGTCAGGCCCCGATAGCAAGTACCACAAAGGAGCATAATTGAATGAAGCAAAAAAAATAACCCAATAAGTACACAAAATAGGAAAGTCCGTGCCACAACGACAAGCGTATGACCTTTCATCGGAGCAGTAGGACACCCCTACAACCAAACAAGGATAAAAGGTGTCGTACTACTCTGAAACAGGGTACGACTAACCAATTATGAATACGATAAAGATACAATACATCAATATAATCCAAGATACACCTGCCATAATACAAGCTAAGATATAGATATAATATGCAGCTTCAATATATGACCTATTATGACACATTGGCGTAACCCTACAACCAAACAAGGATAAGGGTTGAACCGCCTTACCACAATAGTTCATATTCCCAGAATACTAGCACATACTTATTTAATAGGCCAATCAGTCCTACGGCTTGTTATGTGGAGTCTGAGTTATCTCAGAAATAATGTATAATAAGTATCCTCAGATTATGCCATTACCGAACATGAGCTAACCAATATAATAAAACAAGTACTTGCAGGATGCACCAGTCCACCGTAGGGCCACCGCACTAAAAATATGGCAGTAGCGGTTCCAGTGTTCCTATAGTGAAATAGTGGATCGATATTATAATAGTCAGATACTGTACTCCACTAAGACAGATGATATACAGTATCTATAGTGACCAGCCCACAGTGCACTTAGAATGAATCACTGTGGGAAGGTTCGTTGGCATGATCTCGGGATACCGTTCTCTCCCAATGTTACTACCACTTTTAGTTACCTAATTAAACTAATGTTGTTATTAAAATCTCAAGGTGTGGTCATATGAGAATTTTCCTTAATATGTCGTACAAAGTACGGATACGCTAGATACAAATCCATGGAAGTCAAATCTGAATTCACCCGAGCGTGTATGCAACATTCATACAATCAATATCCTAGCTACGCTTTGGTAGTTGACTCGCTTATTATGCCCGTACTGGGGAAATAATGTACATATTTATAATATTACGCATTCATAAATTTGGAGGCATTCTCGATGTACAACACGTGACAGGATGTGTCCCACCTCGGCGCATATTATTATAAACAATTATCAGGTAATAGTAGTATCAGCACAGATACAGTATTCGAGTCAAATCACCAAACTTATAGTTGGTCATATGAGTCTTATCACATAGGGACACTTGGTCCAAATATAATCTCCTCAAATCAGGTACACTGATTACTAATCAATTAGAAATCAAAACTTGATAAAATCCTTGAATCAATAATTTTGCCGCCGAACGTGAGTAAGGGAAAAGTGTGAACCACTTTGGAGCAGATCCATAATCCTTAAACCAAACAAGGACCGAGATTGTAGATCGTCTCTCGAGTAGAACCACGCCCCTCATTCTATCCGATGAACAAAGGATAAGTTAATCTACTAATATGAGTATACTCTTATTTGAGATAAACAAAGAGGTTTATATAAAACTTTTGCTTACAAACGAGAAAAAAGAAAAGTACAAATAATCCTATACGAGGATATTAAGTACAGTAAAAATGATTCTGGGGAATTATTGCTATAGAAGTCTAATCTGCAGTTGATCACTTTGTTCCTTGGACTACACGATGATGAAGAATTGATGTAGAAGAAGCTTCAAACATTCTCTGAGCTGAAGGTAAAAGCCGGCCAAAGAAAAGTTGCAAGTAGGATCAAATTCTGGTGGAGGAGTTGTCAGCCAAAACTAATTCCCCCCTTTTCCTCCTCTTTTCTTCTCGTCCCCCTTTTGCCTTATGACCAGGGGTCTCTATTTATAGAGATCAATCAAATAACTACCTGGTTGGCATAAGAGCCAAATGACTGTCTGATTGCCTCTTTTACGCTGCGGTTATGACAACTGCTACCCACGTTCAAATAATCTTCTAAATATGCGTATAACACGTATTCCTTTATAAGGTAACGCGTATAACTGCTTCTCGAAGATCATGGAATACAAACCACGTAGGTAACTGCCCCTTTGCAAATATAGCTGAGTTGGCATATTTCGAGGAGATAGCATACAACATACTCCTATAGTTGAAAATAGCCTGGTTGGTGTAAAAGCCAAATGACTGTCTTGTTGGCGTAAAAGGCCAAACTGTGAAGAAGATTGCCTCCTTTATTCTGTGGTTATGACAACTGCTACCCATGTTCAAATAATCTTTTGAATTTGCGTATGACACGTATCCCTTTATAAGGTAACGCGTATAACTGCTTCTTGAAGATCATGGCATGCAGGCCACGTAGGTAATTGTCCCTGCGTAAAACTTGATGATTCATGAAACCAGCATAAAATAGCCAATTATCCTTCATGACTGAGGTCTTGAGCGTATTTTGGACTAAATAGCCTTATCAACGTACCTTTACAAATATAGCCGAGTTGGCATATTTCGAGGAGATAGCATACGACATACTCCTATAGTTAAAAATAGCCTAGTTGGCACAAAATGTAAGGATAGTGATGTGAGTGTATTAGTCACAGTCTTAGCTTTCCCAGTCATGACATTGTTTATCAAATGTCAGGTTCGCTAATTTGACTGACAAATTCACCCGAGGAATAAGAAGAGTTCCTCGTACAACTTTACGCTGCATTAACAACAACATATTTTTAAACTTTACGCAGGAAGGTATAGCAACCTTTTACGCAGAACAGCATTGAAGCTCTGCTTTACGTGGACAGCTCTGAAGCTCTATTTTACGCAGACAGCTCTGAGGCTCTGTTTTACGCAGACAGCTCTGAATCTCTATTTTACGTGGACAGCTCTGAATCTCTATTTTACGCGGACAGCTCTGAATCTCTGTTTTACGCGGATTACGTGGACAGCTGTGAAGCTCTGTTTTATAATTCCCCAGTATATTTCATGCTTCTACAAGACCCCCTTCAAAGTTTTTAAAACTTGAAAAAGTTTTGAAATACTTTAAAAAAGAAGCATGGAAGAGAGTTTTGACTTGGTCAAGGAGACAAACATTCTACTAGAGGTAATATGGACATAGTAGGATATTGTATTCTCTCGGTACATTCCACTGGGGAATATTTGTAGACTTATTATCCATGACGTACCTAAGACTAGGTACGGATAATAAGTTGAGATGACTGACACTATCAGAGGTCTAGAACGACGTGACAACAGACTATTTTGAGGGAAGTTTGCTCAGAGGTAACGTAGACATGGCAAACTTGGAATTCCATTGGAGGTATCTTACTCAGAGGTGATGTGGATATGGTAGGTTTTGAAGTTTCAAATAAGTTAAACATATCTATTCAGAGGTAATATGAACATGATAAAATATGATCCAACTTAATTTGTATACAAAACACTATCAGAGGTGCTATAGACGTGATGGTAGAAAGTCGATGGGCAAGAATATTTGCTTAGAGGTAAGATGAACATGGCAAACTTCTTGTATTATGGACTTATTATCCATGGCGTACCTTAAGTACGGGTAATAAGCTGAAACGACTAGCACTATCAGAGGTTATGCGAACATGATAGTAAAAATTTAAAAATAAGAACTTTACTCAGAGGTAATGTGGACATGGAAAAGTTCTAGAAATATCTTACTCAGAGATGGTAAGATATGACTCTGTGGGGATGAAGAAAACAGGACAGAGGTAATGTAGAAGTGACCGTTTTCTTGTGGTGATAGATTCACTCTGCTGGGAATAGTGAAGAGACGTAGTTCAGAGGTAGTATGGACATAAACTGATCGATAGTAGTACCGAGAGGTTATGTATGATCCCAGTTTTTTTGGTGGAAGGAAAAGAAAATAAGCCAGAGGTAATATGGACGTAGCTATTTTTGTGGATGGAAAACATGGGAAACTCATAGTTCAGAGATAATATGAACGTGAACTGTTTGCTTATATTATGGACATCTCGCTGATGGATCTTTGGTGGACTTATTACTTCTTGTGCACTGGAGTACAAGTAATAAGTTTGAAATAAAACCCTATTAGAGGTAATATGGACGTAATAGGTTTTGTAGACATAACACCGCAGGCGTACTTAGGGTTAAGTACGTGCTAAGTTAAGATGACAACTGGTATCAGAGGTAATATGGACGTGATGATCGATAGCTAAATTTGAAAGGTTTGCTCAGAGATAATATGGACATGGCAAACATATCCGGGGAAAAATATTAGGATGATAGTTCAGAGGTAATATAAACGTGAACCAATGTCCGAAAAAGTCACTAAGGAGTGGTCTGCTGGGGAGATTTCAATCATATGACATGGTTTATATCTTGAATTCTTCTTAGACTTAGCATTAGTAGCTTTAGTTTCTTCCTCAATTTCTGATACTATATCAGGGTGAACCCACACGATTTCTCCACGCTTGGTAGTTAAGGGTGATATGGAAGTTCCATAATTCGTCTGCATAGTTACCGGAGTATTTGTCTAGACGTATTGATTGCCAGGACTTCCTTTGGACTACGAGTATTATCATTATTGGAGGATGAACTCTTCCCTTTATCAGAGGTAGAGATCATGATTCCGTTGTCACGAGCCTTCCGACTATTATCTTCAGCGGCTACTGCCGATATGATAAATGAGGGCCAATCATGGAACTGATATGGTCCCGTGAATACTGAGACTAGTGGGAGTAGGTTCTTTATGCAAATGTCCACCAAGGCTGAATCTGAAACTCCAAGAGGCATCTGTAAAGTAGTCTGACGAAAGCGTTCAATAAAAGTACGAACGTTTTCTTTCTTTCTGGTTTACTTCAATGAGTGATGACATAGACATGTCCATTCCTTCCTCGTAGAATCGAGCGAAGAATAGAGTTTTGAAATCTCTAAAAGAAGTAATTCAGTTGTCAGGTAGACTACGATACCATTGGTAAGCTACTCCAGACAGACAGCCTTTAAGCACTCGAGTGAGAAGGGCATCATTTCCTTGCAATAATACCGTCATCATGCTGAAGTAGTTCATATACTGGCTTGGCGACGTCTTCCCCTCAAACAAAACCATAGCCTGTAGTTTATATTTTGGTGGGAAAGGGATCTCATCCCAGATAGTTGGATATGGCTGGTTAATTCCTAATTTCTTGAGCTAATTTTTATGTTTTAAAGCATCAAATTGGGCTTTCAATTCCCGAACTACTTGTATTGGATCCTCAGATTGGAGAGGGATAGCAGAAAGGTGAGAGATTGGATGTATTATAACTCTAACAGGAGATAATACATTCTTCGAGTTAAGAGGTTGAGGAGCAGCTGATTCTTGATTTTGAACAGACTCTTGGCTTGCATTGGCCGGTGGTATGTCTATCCCCACACGTAGTTGAGTCGGAGGAACATGTGTTTGAGCTATTGCAGTTGTATGTTGAGTCACCATCATTTGGTGCATACTCTCCATCATGATATGCATTTCTTTAAATGATGTTTCCAATACAGTGATGCGTTGTTCAGTATTTCCTGATGGGAAAGTTTCTTCATGTTCGTCTCCAACAGCATAAACTCCCATTTCTCTAGATGCCCCTGAGGGATTAGTATAGATCTCTGTAGAGATTAAATATATACTTTCAATATCTATTTCAGAAAACTGGCGATTCCCAGTGTCGAAATCCGAAGAATATAAAGCTGATTGTCGTGACCTCGAGTGAGTGTTTCAAAAAATACCTTCTTCAAAAGTATCGATGAGTCTGTCAAATCTCCTTTGGCTTGGAGTTCTGGAGGGATGATGTCTTGAACTCGACCTTCCTCTAGGAATATGTGAAGCCATGTTTACTAAAGCAAATATTGGTTCTTCTTCCTGTAATGACACAGAATAGTTCAATCGGTCAAACACTAACCGTTTTGCTTTAGAACAACAACAGTTAATTACAACCTTATGACTATTACAACAATGTTCTCTAGGGGGTGTGATAGACATATTAGGAGATCCCCTATTTTTGCGTTTCTGGATCAAGAAATCATGCAAATCAGGGGGATTACCAGAAGAAGAAGAAGGCTTATTATGCCTTTTTACATCAGTAGGAATGTATAGATTAGGAACCATAACCCTTTCTCTGCCATAGGAATACAACAGTCCACTCATATGAGTAGCATATGATCCATCATCTGTCTGAGGAGCATATCTTCCCATAAAATGAGTCTTCTTTACGCGGATAGACCTATCCTGACGTAGCATAGGTTCGCATAAAATAGGGAAAGTCCTCAAACGGCTTTCAGCATCACGCGTAATCTATAAAGTGGGAACTTTATTCTCTTGAGGGCGTAAAAGTTTAGAGGTTGAAAGATTCATCACTTGTTTTCCTTTGATGTGATCAAAGGGTACATCTGCTTCACCATAGACGGGAGATATAATTTTACGCGCAGGGCGTGTTTAAAATTTCTGAATTGGCACTGAGGCTTTGCCAGAAATTTTGTCTACCACGTTACAGATGGGAGACGAAAGTTTATGCGCAGGACGTGTTTGAGACTTCTGGATTGGCACTGTGGCATTGCCAGAAGTTTTGTCTACCACGCCACAGACGGGAGACAAAGGTTTATGCGCAGGGCGTGTTTGAGACTTCTGGATTGGCACTGTGGCATTGCCAGAAGTTTTGTCTATCACGTTACAAACGGAAGACAAAGTTTTACGCACAGGACGTGTTGGCTATGTTGTCACAACTTTGTTGATCAGTGAATGATAACTTGCCGGAAGGGTAGAGGACGTCTTAGGCATCCACACTTTACGCAGCTTCCTGTTGTTATGGACAGAGGAGGAATGAGAACTACCCCCTACATGAAGCATGTCTTCATAGGCAGATTGGTCAAACTAGATGACCAAAGTCTTCTTCGTCGATCTGATGGATACAACATCGTGTTGAGCAATTGCTTTCTCGTCAGAGGAGAAAGCCTTCCCCAGCAAAGTTGCCATTTTGTTTGAGATAAACTTTATTTGAGATAAAAAAAAAGGCGACTCTGCTGGGGAAGTTTTAAAGTTTCCCCAGCAGAGTCGTCATTTTGTTTACAAAAATGGATTTTTTGGAATTTTTCAAACTGGATTTTCTGGGAATTTTAGGGAATTTTTGCTAATTAAAAATAAAGTGATTTTGGCATTAAATAAAATTAATGTTTTTAAAAATATATTAAAATATTATAAAAATAATATTTTATGGTATAAAATGAAAAACTGGACTTAGAAAAAAATTTCTGGAATTTATTGGGCCCCGGACCTATTTTGCATCACCTAAAAACTATTATTTATTTATTTATTTATTCAATTATTTAAACCTAAACCCAAGCCCTAAACCTAAACCCTAGCCTGGCCCGTTGGGCTATCGGGTCGGGTCGAGTCGGTCAGCCCCGAACCCGCCCGCGAACCCGACCCGCTCTGAACCCCTCTCCCTGACCCGTTCTCCCCGCGTGACCCGCTCCGCCGGATCCATCGTTTTCAGCCACGCAACCGCCCGCCCCGCGCTCCGCTCGGCCACGATCCTCCACTCCCCGCCTTCCTCGCCTCTCCTTCACCTAGCTCGGCCGCCCGCAGCCCTATATAAACCCCTCTCCCCTTCCTCTCCGGCCACACCCCCTCCGACCGCCACCCGCCGTGCCCCGCCTCACCAGCGCCGCCGTGCCTCGCCCCCGCCCGCCTCCGGCCGCCATCTCCTCCTCCCCTCTCCTCCTCCTCGCCGCCAGAGCTCCGCCCGCAGTCGACCCCCAAGCCAGCCGACGACCCACAGCCCGCTGCAGCCGCAGTGCCGCCTCCGGCAGCCGCCGGCGTCCCCCGCCCGCTCCGGCGTGTCCCCAGCGCCGCTCCTCCGCCTCCACCTCCGGCCACAGTGCCCCCGAGCCGCCGGAGCTCCGACAGCCTCCCCAAACCCTAACCCTAGGTCGGACACGGAGCTTTTCAGTTTTTTGAGCCCCGTTCAGGTACCCGTATCTCCCTGCTCGTTTACCCGTTTCCGATTCCATCTTTTGCATCGCGAACCCTGCATGACCCCCTCGGTGTCCATGTAATCCGCTCGGTGCATCGCGTCCTGTGGCGATCGCGAACCGCGATCCAAAAACAGGAAAAATAATGCCCCATTTCACCCCAGAACTGAGTGCGCCCTGCCAAATGGGACGACTTGGTCACGTGCGGTCTTCACAGATATATGCGCGTCGTTGATACGGACGTGCAAGATTTCGCAGAAGTTGATTTGGATGTACGTGCACACCGGAATCAACGCGTATCCACGGACATCGTCCCGTATCCGTCAGTTCTGGAACGTGTCCTAACTTTGTGTACACACGTAGGATCAAAACAAAACTTATGCCATCGGACTCGTAGCAATACGCTGGTCCTGTGACCCAAGTTTGGTTCGAATCCGAGAACGTTGACGAAATCGCGTGTCGTGGGCCCCGCAGGCCCCACTCGATGGGCGATTTTGTGACCTGCTCATCGAAATCCAATTCTGGAAGTTTCGTTGAGTTCGTATCAGCGTTCCTGACTTGTTGACACTAAGTTGGACAAATTTGGAGACCTTTGAACTGACACGTTTTTCGGTGCAAAGTGGGCCCACATGCGGGCTCCGTTTTGACCCAAAATTGTCATTTTCGCCCCTGTGTCCAAATTGGACTCAAGGACAGGCATTTCTAGCTATTTGATATCTTCTGAGCATGATGGTAATTGTTATTTCAGCATCCGGAGGCATATCTAGAAATTTTCCGAGGACAGAACCGTAGTTGGAATCCAAACATCAGGCAAGTACTTGCACTTCAAGTTTATTCTTTATATTATGATAATTAGTTCCTTGCTCTACTAGCACCATTGGATGATTACACTCAGGGACGCACAGCTGCACAAAAAGTTCCAGTTCAGGCCAGGCCCCCAGCAGCGCAGCAGAGAGGACCCCCACTCCCAACTCAACAATAACGCTTTGCTCAGCACCAGCATCAGCAACAGAGGGGTGCACCTCAACAAGGCCGTGCTTTTACAATGACTCTAGAGAAAGCTGAAGCCACAGCAGATGTGATAACAGGTTCTGTACTTATAAATTCAGTACCAGCCATTACTTTATTTGATTCTGGAGCATCACATTCATTCATGTCCGTAGATTTTCTTATGAAACATAGCTTAGTCACAGAACCTCTTAGGAATTGTTATAAGATCATTACCGGTGGAGGAATTATTCCGGTTAGTGATGCATGTAACAATTGTCCTATCACACTATGTGGGAGAGAATTATATGCTAGGCTACTCGTAATGCCAATTCCCAGTTTTGATATTATCCTGGGTATGGATTGGTTGAGTCAGCATCATGCCACTATAGATTGTCACAGGGGTAGTGTAATCTTCAGGCCCCCTGACAAGCCAGAATTTGAATTCACTAGAGGTTCTAGAGAATTGGGTAGTAACCAAATTTGTGGAGCCCTAGTACCAGAAGAATTGCCACTACCTATCATTTCTGAATATCTTGATGTCTTCCCTGAGGATCTCCCAGGATTACTCCCAGACCGAGAAGTTGAATTCTCTATTGACTTAGTGCCAGGAGCAGCTCCAGTATCTCAAAATCTATATAGAATCAACAAGAAGGAGAATGTAGAATTAAATGAGCAGATAAAAGAGTTAGAAGACAAATGCTTCATTAGGTCTAGTGTTTCGCCCTGGGGAGCTCCAGTATTACTTGTGCCAAAGAAGGATGGAACATCTCGAATGTGTATTGATTACAGGGCTTTGAATGCTTTAACAATCAAGAATAAGTATCTCCTACCAAGGATAGATGATTTATTTGATCAATTAAGTGGAGCTCGGGTATTTTCGAAGATTGACTTGAGGTCTGGTTACCATCAAGTAAGGGTGAGAAAGGAAGACATCCCTAAAACTGCTTTCAATACCCGGAACGGACACTACGAATTCTTAGTGATGCCGTTCGGGTTGACTAATGCACCAGCAGTATTTATGAATTTAATGAACAGAGTCTTCCAACAATATCTAAACAAATTTGTGGTAGTTTTCATTGATGATATTTTGATTTATTCCAAGACTCCAGAAGAACATGAAGAATACTTGAGGCTAGTATTGGCGATATTAAGGAAGGAAAAACTTTATGGAAAACTATCTAAATGTGCATTCTTCCTAGACAAAGTAGAATTTTTGGGACATGTTGTAACTGGAGATGGCATAGCAGTAGATCCTAAGAAGATAGCAACAGTAGAATCATAGCCCACTCCAGACTCTGTACCAGAAATTAGAAGTTTTCAGGGACTAGCTGGCTATTATCGGAAGTTTGTGAAGGACTTTGCTAGAATTGCTGAACCAATAACGAAATTAACAAGGAAGAATTTATATGGACTGATGAATGTCAACATGCTTTTGAAGAATTAAAAAAAAGGCTGACTACTGCCCCTATTCTGACCTTACCATCTGGAACCGGAGGATTCGCTATATACAGTGATGCTTCTGGAAAAGGTCTAGGTTGTGTATTGGAGCAGAACAAAAAAGTAATAGCATATGCTTCTAGACAGCTTTGATCTCATGAAAAGAACTATCCAACTCATGACTTAGAATTAGCAGCTGTTATCTTTGCTCTTAAGCTATGGAAGCACTATCTTTATGGAGAAAGGGTAGAAATCTTTACAGATCACAAAAGTTTAAAAAATATCTTTACTCAAAAAGAGCTGAACATGAGGCAAAGAAGGTGGCTGGAGTTAATGAAAGATTTTGACATCACCCTTCAATATCATCCGGGGAAGGCCAACGTAGTTGCTGATGCTCTAAGCAGATATCCTATGGCAATGTACTTGACGATGGACCGACGCTTGCTCGAGGACTTGGAAAGTTTGGGTATTGAGGTAATTATTCCAGGAATAGAAGGTCAAATGATGAATTTGAAGATCCAATCTACCTTAATGGATAAGATTAAGGAGACTCAGTTTCAAGACGAAGGCCTACGAAGCATTCGAGGCCAAGTACAAACTGGCTTATTGGAGGAATTCAAAATTTATGAAGATGGATCACTAAGACATGGAGATAGATTATGTGTACCTCAAGGAGATATAAGAGAAGAAATTATTCAAGAGGCACACAGATCACAATACTCTATACATCCAGGAGCCAACAAAATGTACAAAGACCTAAGGATGCATGTTTGGTGGTATGGCATGAAAAGGGAAGTAGCCAAGTTCGTATCTCGTTGCTTAGTGTGCCAACAAGTCAAGGCTGAAAGACAAAGACCTGGGGGATTGCTTCAACCACTACCCATTCCGGAGTGGAAGTGGGAACATATTACTATAGATTTTGTTTCTGGGCTTCCAAGGACACCTAGTGGGAAGGATGCTATTTGGGTGATAGTGGATAGGCTGACCAAGTCTGCATATTTTCTACCCTTCAAAGTAGGGCTACATACAGAAAAGTTGGAAGATTTATATGTTCGTCAGATTGTTAAATTGCATGGAGTTCCAGTAAGTATTGTCTCCGACAGAGATTCAAGATTTACCTCTCACTTCTGGAGGAGCTTACAAGCTAGCTTGGGGACTCAACTTAAATTCAGTACAACTTATCATCCCCAAACCGATGGACAATCTGAACGTACAATTCAGACACTTGAAGATATGCTCCGTACATGCGTTCTGGATTTTGGAGGATCGTGGAAAGATTATCTACATCTTGTGGAGTTCTCTTATAATAACAGTTACCAAGCAAGTATTGAAATGACTCCATTTGAGGCTTTATATGGACGAAGATGTCGTACCCCACTATCATAGGACGATGTAGGAGAAAGAGCTTTACTGGGACCAGAGATGGTGGTCGATTCAACCGAGAAGGTGAAACAAATAAGGGAAAGACTTCGTGTGGCTCAAGACAGGCAACGACATTGGGCAAATAGCCATCGAAGACCATTGGAATTTGAGGTAATCAATTTATGAAATTTAAGTTAATTTAACACTATGATTATGGAACTAAGACTTGATTATGACTTTATTAAAGGTTGGAGAATTAGTATTCTTGAAGATTTTTTCGACACGTGGCACCATTAGGTTCGGAAGGAGTAGAAAACTCCGCCCAAGATTTATTGGACCGTTTGGCATACAGGAGAGAATCGGAGAAGTGGCATACCGTCTGGCCTTACCACCCACTCTAGATGGGGTCCATAACGTATTCCATGTATCGCAACTGAGAAAATACGTGTCAGATCCAAGTAATATTTTGGATCATTCAGAGCTCGAAGTGGGCCCAAGCTTGACTTACCAAGAGCAACCTGTGGGGATATTGGACCGAACGGAGAAAGTTCTAAGGAATCAAGTTATTCCCCTTGTTCGTATAGCTTGGAGGCATCATTCTCCCGGCGAATCCACCTGGGAGCGAGAAGACGAGATTAGGGAGCGCTACCCCTATCTTTTTGAACCTTGAGGTATATTTGAACTCTCGATCCTTCTTTTCGTGCCATTGTTAATTTTTAAATTTCGAGGACGAAATTTTTATAAGTTGGGTAGATTGTAAACCCCCTGATTCTTTCAAGATTTTTTAAACTGGATTTTTTGGAATTTTCTGGGATTTTTTAGGAATTTTTGCTAATTAAAAACAAGGTGATTTTGGCATTAAATAAAATTAATATTTTTAAAAATATATTAAAATATTATGAAAATAATATTTTATGGTGTAAAATAAAAAACTGGACTTAGGCAAATTTTTCTGGAATTTATTGGGCCCCGGACCTATTTTGCATCACCTAAAAACTATTATTTATTTATTTATTTATTTATTTATTTATTCAATTATTTAAACCTAAACCCAAGCCCTAAACCTAAACCCTAGCCCGGCCCGTTGGGCTATCGGGTCGGGTCGGGTCGGTCAGACCCGAACCCGCCCGCGAACCCGACCCGCTCTGAACCCCTCTCCCTGACCCGTTCTCCCCGCGTGACCCGCTCCGCCGGATCCGTCGTTTCCGGCCACGCAACCGCCCGCCCCGCGCTCCGCTCGGCCACGATCCCCCACTCCCCGCCTTCCTCGCCTCTCCTTCACCTAGCTCGGCCGCCCGCAGCCCTATATAAACCCCTCTCTCCTTCCTCTCCGGCCACACCCCCTCCGACTGCCACCCGCCGTGCCCCGCCTCACCAGCGCCGTCGTGCCTCACCCCCGCCTGCCTCCGGCCGCCATCTTCTCCTCCCCTCTCCTCCCCATTCCTTCTCCTCGCCGCCAGACCTCCGACCGCAGCCGATCCCCAAGCCAGCCGACGACCCACAGCCCGCTGCAGCCGCAGCGCTGCCTCCGGCAGTCGCCGGCGTCCCCCGCCGCTCCGGCGTGTCGCCAGCGCCGCTCCTCCGCCTCCACCTCCAGCCACAGTGCCCCCGAGCCGCCGGAGCTCCGACAGCCTCCCCAAACCCTAACCCTAGGTCGGACACGTGTCGGACACGGAGCTTTTCAATTTTTTGATCCCCGTTTAGGTACCCGTATCTCCCTGCTCGTTTACCCATTTTCGATTCTGTCTTTTGCATCGCGAACCCTGCATGACCCCCTCGGTGCCCGTGTAATCCGCTCGGTGCATCGTGTCCTGTGGCGATCGCGAACCACGATCCAAAAATAGGAAAAACAACGCCCCGTTTCATCCCGGAACTGAGTGCGCCCCACCAAACGGGATGACTTGGTCGTGTGCGGTCTTTATAGATATGGGCGCGTCGTTGATACGGACGTGTGGGATTTTGCAGAAGTTGATTTGGATGTGCGTGCACACCGGAATCAACGCATATCCGCGGACACCGTCCCATATCCGTTAGTTCTGGAACGCGTCCTAACTTTGTGTACACACGTCGGATCGAAACGAAACTTGCGCCATCGGACTCGTAGCAATACACTGGTCCTGTGACCCAAGTTTGGTTCGAATCCGAGAATGTTGACAAAATCGCGTGTCGTGGGCCCCGTAGGCCCCACTCGACGGGCGATTTTGTGACCTGCTCATCGGAATCTAATTCTGGAAGTTCCGTTGAGTTCATATCAGCGTTCCTGACTTGTTAACACTAAGTTGGATGATTTTGGAGACCTTTGACCCTGGCACGTTTTCCGGTGCAAAGCGGGCCCACATGCGGACTCCGTTTTGACCCGAAATTGTCATTTTTGTCCCTGTGTCCAAATTGGACTCATGGACAGGCATTTCTAGCTATTTGATATCTTCTGAGCATGATAGTAATGGTTATTTCAGCATCCGGAGGCATATATGGAAATTTCTCGAGGACAGAACCGTAGTTGGAATCCAAACATCAGGCAAGTACCTGCACTTCAAGTTTATTCTTTATATTATGATAATTAGTTCCTTGCTCTACTAGCACCATTGGATGATTACACTTAGTGTTAGAATTTGGATTTCATGTCTCGATTTTCATGTCGGGAGGGAGGATACTAGGAGGCATGTGGTCTACCCTTTCCACCATGTCATGACTGCTAGCTGTTGAGTACGCGACTGTACCATCAGCCTTATACTCGATTATCCCTGACTGCTAGCCGTATATGACGTGCCTTATTAGCCTTATAACCCCCTACATGCCAACTATGTATTCTAAATACACAATTTCACACACATAGTTTCTTTGTCTTGTTGCAGTTCCATTTTTTTGTCTCATTATCTTCCTGTTTTACTCATATCCCTGATTTATAGCAATTAACCCTTAGTTAATTTTACTACTTATTATGTATAAAATTTTATCGTGATACTTAGTCAGTTTTTACTACTTGTCATAATTATTTAGTTTAAGCTTTGTTGTGTATTGGTACTTTGCTCCTTTTCTGACTGGATCCGTTGATATTTAGGCGATGATGAGGACTATGCCCCCACCTTTTATGGCCCATATCATGTAGCAGATGATACTATTGAGGAGCCGGTTCCTACTTAGGAGAATACTTTTGAGGAGTAGTTAGCCAGTTAGCTAGTATTTTTCTTTCAGCATAGTACTCGGGTTTGTCCCCGATTTATCTTCTGGTTCTGTATTAAACTGTGGATTTGGATGTCACAAAATTTGTCTTATGAAATCTTAGCATTCCTATTTCCTGTTATTATCCTTGCCTATTTATTCTTATGAATGAGGTAGATTTTAAATTACCTGTGAATATGATCTAGACAGCGTACTACCGCCGACACTGCGGCGTAGGCTGGACGTACTCGCAAACCAGTGCCTGAATTATCTGGGTGCGGGTCGTGACACTTGCCACCCTATATTTCAGTTTACAGATATTGTTATTCTTTATGTACTCGTGTGCATATTTATGTTGACGTTCGATACTCCATGACCGGTTCACAACTGGGTGTTGACATTCGACGTAACGTCTTAGAGTAATTGCTAGATGCTTCACAGCACCTTGATGCACGTACCTGAGTACATCGATACCCCAGGACACACTCATACACTGTGATCGTGCCACATTCCTGTATCCTGATACTGACATCATGACCAGAGACTGGGACGACCTTAGGGTCGCGTCTGTTGAGTTAATACTTTGTGTCGAGACTGTAGTTAGAGGTTCAAGTTCAACGCACAATCATTGACCGCTTGGGAAGGGGAAGACAGTTACTAGACGTTTGGGCTACTCTGCACGCGCTTATATATATGTAGTATTTTGTAGTGATACCTGTATCTAGTGTAGCTGTTTCACCCGTGTGTCTCTGTGCTCGGAGCTACGATCCGACCCGTGTGTCTCTGTGTTCGGAGCTACGGTTTTATATTAGAAAGCCCACACGTCGAATATTATCTTTAACTGTGTCACACTAGTTTGGTTATGATAGATTACCCTGTTGTTGCACTTGTACTATCTGTATACCTGGCATGTTATTTTTTTGTACCTTGTTACGTCGCTCTGAGGACCTGGTTTCCTTCCAGGTGTAGGCTACGAGGATTACCCGGAGGAGTACGGATCGGGCATCTATCTAGCAGCTGTACTCACTGCCGAGGATGAGGTCATTCCTGAGGACTTCGCCTGATCGCTGGTAGTGACTCTTTCCTTGGGACGGTATCTTTACCTAGTTACCTGCTGCCGTCCCAAGTTATCTTATTGTTTACTTTCATTCCAGTATATTTGTACTAGCGGGTTTGTCCCCGTATGACTACTCTAGTATTTGTATTTGATACTTGTCTGGATATTTCCTTCCTGCATATTAGTTGTTGTATTTACTTCTATTGTGCTCTTATATTGCTGCCTGTGGATGAGATTTAGATTAAGTATACTTGTGTTATGTGATGGGTTATTCATTGTACTTCACAGCTTAAGTGTACTCCGACGGGCCCATTAGATTGGAAAGCCCGCCGAAGTACACTGCTGGCCATTGCCACGTGTCTCGGTTCCTTACCCATGGAACCGGGGCATGACAGTCAAGGCAAAGTCCACTCCTCAGGACAAGTGCCGAAGTGACGAGCATTAAATGTATATCAATGAAGTAACATAAAGTGTGATATGACATAAAGTGTGTCAGAAAGATAAAACAAAACCATAGAAAGACGTGCCAAGGTTGCGCCAAAGATACGTCAAAGTTCAGAGTCATGCGTCGAAGGGAAGGTGGCCGCATGCTTTGCTTGCCGCATAAGTTCGATGTTGCATGGAGTGTCTTTGGACTTAGAAAATTTCTCATTCGTTCAGCGAGTGAATGCACAAGGTATTCAAGGACACTTGTGTAGATCAGCAGTCATACGTCCAACAAGATGGACGCATACTGTCAGTCTGGGGCAAGAGTTCAGCCGCATAACCCTCTTGGTCCGCATAGCATTCTCAGCCGCATAGCTCACTGGCCGCATGAAGACATCGTCTTCTCCAATAGCAGGTTCGACCATGGAGAAAACTTCCAAAAAATAAAATCTTGTTTCTCATAAAAATCTCATTTTAAGTCCAAATCAGGTGAACCAAAAGCCAAAATGCTCGAAATGAAATGCTCTAACATAAGGAACAAATAATTTTTGAAAATACTAAGTTTTAGTTGATCAAAACCAAAGAAAACTTATAGAACACATAAAAACCTAAATCTTGAAACTCAGATCTATACATAAAAATCCAAAACTCCAATAACTAAATATAATCAGCAACTCAAGGAGAATATTTTCCATCAACCACATTTTTAAAACAACATATGCATGAAAATCCAAAAATCTATGGCTTCACCACTTTGAGCAAGATGTACTTGCCTTGGTGGACTAACAAACCTCTTTCTAGAACCAAGTCTAGGGCTAGGGCTTCGGCCATGGGGGGCTCTTGAGGGATGGAGGAAGAAGAAAGGAAGTGGGAATGAGAAAGAATGAGAGAGGAAAGAGAAAATCACACACACACACACACACACACACACACACACACACACACACACACATATATATATATATATATATATATATATATATATATACCAAGTGGAGAAATAAGATTAGCCCTAGGATTAAGTCATGACACTCTCCAACAAATCTCAACCATCCAAAATAGGCTTGGTGGTTCCAAGAGTGAACCGGGTCTGATATACATCATATATACGTGTCCTAGCACGGGTCTATGGAAATATCTAAGATGTTCACTACTTGTCTCAGGCAGTCTCCCATAATAAACAGGAATATAATTTAATAAAATATAACATAATTAGCAGGAACCTATATGTAAATACAGCATGAATACATCTATAGAATTTTTTTTAAATATCATAAATTCAAGAAATACCAAATCTGGGAACACGTGTGACATCTCTACCCACCTTAAGAAAATTTCGTCCTCAAAATTCGCCAGGCTATTCGAGCTAATCACCAAGCAAGAAAACTCATAGACCAAGAAGAAGTGTAAACCCCCTGATTTTCAAGAATTTTTAATTTAGAATTTTCCACAATTTTTTGGAATTTTTTGGGATTTTTCTCTAATTAAACTAAGGTATTTTAATTATTAATTGATTTTTAATTGATGTTTATTAATATTAAAATATTATAAAAATAATATTTTATGGTGTAAAATGAAAAATTAGACATAGGATAATTTTCCGGGAATTTATTGGACCCCGAAAGTATTTTTAAAGCCCTAAAAACCAAGTTAAAATTAAACCGAAATAAACCCTGAATTGAACCCGGTTTATTTTAAATAAACCATGTTTATTTCCTGAATCAACCTATTGTTGAACTGGACCGAACCCAACTCATACTGGGTCGGGTCGAATCCGAATTGAACCCGACCCGAACCCGGATCCACTAACCCGCAAAATCCTTTCCCTAACCCCGACTCTTCCTCTCCGGCGCCGCTTCACCTCCGGCCGCCGTATAACCGCCGGTCGCCTCACCTTCCTCTTCCTCAACCCCCGGCGGCTGATCTCCTCGCTGCTGCCCTATTTAAACCCCTCCCGCAGAGCCCTCGCCGGAGCCCTAGCCACGACGAACTCCCCTCGCTGCCCTAGCCCGCTTGACCCGGCCTCCGTCGCCCTCTCCTCCTCCAGAACCCTTGGCCCACCACCGGCTTCGCCTCAACTCCCCGCCCGCGATGCCGCAGCCGCCCCCGAGCCCAGTGCAGCCCGGCCGCCGTTCCCCTCTCCCCTCTTCCTCCTTCTCCCTCCGCCCTTAGCCCGCAGCCCGACCTCCCGCTCCGCTCCGCCCCGCTCCGCCCGGCCACGCCTTTCCCCTCGTCTCCGCCTCCCCCGCTCGACCCCAGTCGACCTCCTCCGCCTCGCGGAGCTCCAGCGCTGCCGCCCCCGTCTCCATCGGCGTCCCCTCCGCTAGCTCCGCCGCCCTCGACGACCAGAAGCCCAGCAACAGCAGCCGGCCCCGAGCGCCGCCCGGCCACCAGCGAGCTGCCCTAGCTCCACCTTTGCACACGTCGACTCACTCCGGCGAGCCCAGCCGACTCCGGTGATGCCCCAACAACGAACCTAGCCAAGACACGGTCCGGACACGACTCAGCTCGTGTCGGGACAACGATGACACGAGTAATTCAAATTTCACGAAGCCCTGTTTAGGTAACCCGTTCTCTCTTCTCGCTACCCCATTTTCTGTTCTGTCTGTTGCAACGCGAACCATGCGTGACCCTCTCGATGCCCGTGCAACCCGCTAGGTGCATCGCGTCCTGTGGCGATCGCGAACCGCGATACATAAACAGGAAAATCAATGCCCTGTTTCATCCCGGAACTGAGTACGCCCCGCCAAACGGGATGACTTGGTCGCGTGCGGTCTTCACCGATATGTGCGCATCATTAATATGGACGTGCGTGATTTTACAAAAGTTGATTTGTATGTGCGTGCACACCGGAATCAACGCGTATCCGTCGACAACGTTCCATATTCGTCCTTTCTGGATCTCGCTGTAACTTAGTGTACACACGTCGGATCGAGACGAAACTTGTGCCATCGGACTCGTAGCAATACGCTGGTCCTGTGACCCAAGTTTGGTTCGATTCTGAGAACGTTGACAAAATCGCGTATCGTGGGCCCCACTGGCTCCACTAGATGGGCAATTTTGAGATCGGTTCATCGGAATCCAGTTTTGGAAGTTTCGTTGGGTTCATATCAACGTTCTGGACCTGTTGACACTAAGTTTGACAGATTTGGAGACCTTTGGTTCTGACACATTTTTCGGTGCAAAGTGGCCCACATGTGGACCCCGCTTTGACCAGAAACTGTTATTTTTGCCCCTGTGTCCAAATTGGACTCAAGGACAGGCGTTTCTAGCTATTTGATATTTTCTGGATCTGATGGTGATATTTATTTCAGCAACCGGAGTACTCCCTGCAGAACCCACGAAAGTCAGAGCTACAGTTGGAGCTAGAACCCCAGGCAAGTGTACCTTGCCAAATTCTGCAGTTTTTGCTACTTATTTCCTTGATATATATAATTGTTGTACATGCTTAAACCTAGGACCGTGTGACTTACTTAGCGTCCGATTACAGTCGGATGCCAATACCATACGCGGAGTTGTGTAACGTTACCTAGAGATGGTTACCGTGACCGTATACTTCTCGTGCTTGCATTATCAAGTACGTTTTTACCCAGGACAGCTGACACTATTCATGATACAGAATCGTCCTGAGATATTCATGGTGATTCTGTATAGGATACAGTTTTCATGACTTATTCCTTTGCTTAGATATTTTATGACTGGTTGCATTAGAGATGATCCTGCGTGACATGGACATGAGACGTTGTGTACATGAGACGTGTGGTTACATTGGGTGGGGAGAGACACACATGCTACAGGCTGATCATATATATATAAAACCCCTATTATTGCGGTGCTCATGACTCTAAACCCGAGCTTGGCCCACTACGTGTTATTACTGCTACCAGCTCCCCGACACAGAGCTTGTAGTGGTTTCAGCCTGAGTTTTAGTGATGCTCTCAACTTGCATATCACTTAGCTAGTTGTCTAGTTCACCCTATTAGTACATTTATTTGCTGCACTGCATTTATTTTGGCTTGTATTATCTGTACCTTGCTATGTCCCCTGAGGACCTGGAATAGATTATGTCCCCAGGTTTAGCAGAGGAGATCCACTCTGAGGTTTACAGGACAGGTGCATTAGCAGGAGCAGAAGCAGGTTCAGGAGCAGGCTCTAGAGCAGAACCAGGAACCGAGGACTAGGTGATTGCCATGGATTTTCCTGAGTATATGTTCTTCCATACTCAGTTTGTGTTATTATTTACTTTCTTGTTTAAATGAACAATTATATCAGACTTGATTATCGGGTTGTTCCCCGATTTATTTACTTGTGATCTGATGTTGATGTTTATATTCCTTTTGTGATATTGATATATTCATTCTGTGGATGAGATCAGTAGACCCTGACTGTTGTATTACAGCTTAAGTATATCCCGATGGATCCATTAAATTAGGTTTGTCCATCGGTGTGTGCTGCTGGCCATTGCCACGTGGCTAGTCCCTCGATATTTTGGGACTGGGGCGTGACATGGTTTTTGTGGTGGCCCATGCAGGTCAACGACTAAAATTGTTCTGTTTCAACTTAGGAACCGAACAGACCTGCAAATAAGAATAGGATAAGTTTTAGGATATCATCCACTTGCTTGAAACGTTCTTGATATCAATATCGGACTCGAATTTAATTCTTGACTTGCATCCTACCTTGATTCCTGTGAGCTTCTTATAGTTTATTTTGGTTGCAGAATTATGGATCCACAAGCCGGCGATGAGACTCATCCAGCAGCACCACAAGGTGATGTGGTTACCCACGAAGACAAAGTGACACCAGTTGATGAAGGTCAATCATCACAATAACTCAGTCCAGCAAGTCAGCATGTCTCGAGAATCCAGGAAGATGACGTCCCACCATCAACGCAGTTTGCTCCACCGATGCCTACTATTCCACAAGGGTAGGCTATAGACGAACAATAAATGTTTCGAATATTCTACGCGATGATGCAAGCCCATCAGAAGGTTCATCAAGAAGATCAACAAAACCAAGTGGAGAAGTTCATCGACAGATTTAGCTCGAAGTTACGGAAGTTAATTAGCTCAAATGCAACTACCTTAAACGAGGACGTTCTTGCTGCAGCACGACCCATGGAGTGTAACACAAGGATCGAGTCCAGCCAGAAGAGGTCGTATGCAACAGCACCGGACCAAGCACAACAGAAAGAGTTGCAAAGAGACCATAGATGAATCTACCGCAGAGAGCATCTACACCACTTGCACTAGTCCTTCCTACTTGTCACTACTGTGGCAAGGTAGGCCATTTCGCTAAAGAATGCCGACGCAGATTGGGACGATGTTTATCTTGCGGATCCAAAAAGCATTCGGTAAGGGATTGCCCTGGACGTCGGGAGAAAACAGTAATGATTCATCAACCAGCCACATCAGCACCAGCCGGAGCACCAGAGGAAGAAATTACAAAGAAGTCTCACATGCACCAACCACCAGAAGCATCTTCATAAGTACTGCCTATCTGTCAAAACTGTCGCAAGAGAGGCCACATTGAGAACGAGTACATACGTAAATTGGGATTATGCTTGGTTTGTGCGTCCAACCAACACTTAGCTAAAGATTGTCCTCAGCATAAACAGAGAGCACTAATGTTAAAACGACAAGCGTTACCAGCACCAAGGCCAGCCTCTCCAGCATTGGAAATACTGCAAACGAAAGTTGAAGGAGTTCTACCACATGCCCCAGGAGAATATCTGCCGAGGCCACCCTTGGCACCATAAGCAGCACTCTTTCAGCAGGCTCAACAGCAGCCAAGAAATTATCTGCAAGGATGCGTACAAGCTCCAGTGATAACTTTAGAAAACGCTCAGATTCATGGAGTAGCCAATGCGAGTAAGTTTTATAGTTTTCTTCTTCTAGATTTGCTTTAGTTCGTGCCTACTGGTTCGTGACCTTAGACTTAACTTGACAGTTTAACTTGCTAATAATAGATAACCTAGTGTTAACCTAGTAATTTTTAACTTGCTAAATGACCTAGAATGTTTTATAATTGTTAGTCTAATATGTTTTTGAAGGATAACCTGGTTTTCTAAAACAGTAATACTCTAGATTTCCTTCATCCGGGAAATTTTATAACTTCCAATTGCTTAGGAAAATAAATTTTCCTATGTGTTTTAATCCTCAACTTGATCTCCTTAATCGTGATGTGCTTTGAACAAAGCTTGCAACCGTGTCATCTCTGTTGACCGGTTATTCTTTGATTGCGAAGATGCAATCCTCTTAAGGGGGTAGATTATAAACCCCCTGATTTTCAAGAATTTTTAATTTGGAATTTTTCACAATTTTCTGAAATTTTCTGGAATTTTTCTCTAATTAAACTAAGGTATTTTAATTATTAAATGATTTTTAATTGATGTTTATTAATATTAAAATATTATGAAAATAATATTTTATGGTGTAAAATAAAAAATTAGACATAGGGTAATTTTTCGGGAATTTATTGGACCCCGGAAGTATTTTTAAAGCCCTAAAAACCAAGTGATAATTAAACCAAAATAAATCCTGAATTGAATCCGGTTTATTTTAAATAAACACGGTTTATTTCCTGAATCAACCCATTGTTGAACCAGAACGAACCCAACTCTTACTAGGTCGGGTCGGATCCGAATTGAACCCGACCCGAACCCGGATCCACTAACCCGCAAAACCCTTTCCCTAACCCCCGACTCTTCCTCTCCGGCGCCGCTTCACCTCCGGCCGCCGTATAACCGCTGGCCGCCTCCCCTTCCTCTTCCTCAACCCCCGACGGCTGATCTCCTCACCGCTGCCCTATTTATACCCCTCCCGCAGAGCCCTCGTCGGAGCCCTAGCCACGACGAACTCCCCTCGCTACCCTAGCCCGCTCGACCCGGCCTCCGTCGCCCTCTCCTCCTCCAGAACCCTCAGCCCACCACCGGCTCTGCCTCGACTCCCCGCCCACGATGCCGCAGCCGCCCCCTAGCCCAGTGCAGCCCGGCCGCCGTTTCCCTCTCCCCTCTTCCTCCTTCTCCCTCCGCCCTTAGCCCGCAGCCCGACCTCCCGCTCCACTCTGCTCCGCCCGGCCACGCCTTTCCCCTCGTCTCCGCCTCCCACGCTCGACCCCAGTCGACCTCCTCCGCCTCACGGAGCTCCAGCGCTGCCGCCTCCGTCTCCTCCGGCGTCCCCTCCGCTAGCTCCGCCGCCCTCGACGACCAGAAGCCCAGCAGCAGCAGCCGGCCGTCCCCGAGCGCCGCCCGGCCACCAGCGAGCTTCCCTAGCTCTGCCTCTGCACACGTCGACTCACTCCGGCGAGCCCAGCCGACTCCGGTGATGCCCCAGCAACGAACCTAGCCAAGACACGGTCCGGACATGACTCAGATAGTGTCGAGACGACGAGGACACGAGTAATTCAAATTTCACGGAGCCCTGTTCAGGTAACCCGTTCTCTCTCCTCGCTGCCCCATTTTCTGTTCCGTCTGTTGCAACGCGAACCCTGCGTGACCCTCTCAATGCCCGTGTAAACCGTTCGGTGCATTGCGTCCTGTGGCGATCGCGAACCGCGATCCAAAAATAGAAAAATCAATGCCCTGTTTTATCTCAGAACTGAGTATGCCCCGCCAAACGGGACGACTTGGTAGCGTGCGGACTTCACCGATACGTGCGCGTCGTTGATACGGACGTGCGAGATTTCGCAGAATTTGATTTGGATGTGCGTGCACACCGAAATCAACGCGTATCCGCCGACAATATCCCGTATCCGTCCTTTCTGGATCTTACTGTAACTTAGTGTACATACATCGGATCGAGACAAAACTTGCGCCATCGGACTCGTAGCAATACGCTGGTCCTGTGACCCAAGTTTGGTTCGATTCTGAGAACGTTGACAAAATCGCGTATCGTAGGCCCCACAGGCTCTACTTGACGGGTGATTTTGAGATCGGCTCATCGGAATCCAGTTTTGGAAGTTCCGTTGGGTTCG
Organism: Iris macrosiphon; assembly: GCA_036927795.1. Classification (NCBI taxonomy): domain Eukaryota; kingdom Viridiplantae; phylum Streptophyta; class Magnoliopsida; order Asparagales; family Iridaceae; genus Iris; species Iris macrosiphon. Next base: position 63,964,728 of record JAYESA010000002.1, read on the forward strand.
TATCAATGTTCTGGACCTGTTAACACTAAGTTTGACAGATTTGGAGACCTTTGGTTCTGATACATTTTTTGGTGCAAAGCGACCCACATGTGGACCCCGCTTTGACCAGAAACTGTCATTTTTGCCCCTGTGTCCAAATTGGACTCAAGGACAGGCGTTTCTAGCTATTTGATATTTTCTGGATCTGATGGTGATTTTATTTCAGTAACCGGAGTACTCTCTGCAGAATCCACGGAAGTCAGAGCTACAGTTGGAGCTAGAACCCTAGGCAAGTATACCTTGCCAAATTCTGCAATTTTTGCTACTTATTTTCTTGACATATATAATTGTTGTACATGCTTAAACCTAGGACCGTGTGACTTACTTAGCGTCCGATTACAGTCGGGTGCCAACACCGTACGCGAAGTTGTGTAATGTCATGCCCCAGTCCCAAAATACGTAGGACCAGGAATACGTGACACGCCAGCTACGCATTCGACCAGACTCTGGTCTGACTCGAATACATATAAGCTGTAATATAAAGGGCACTGTATAGAAATTCCATAAATGTAAATCTCTATGTCTCAATCCACAATGTACATCAGTAAACAAGAAAGAGCTATATGTGCTAAGGTCGGCCGCCCAATAACACACTAACTCGAATAGACTCGAGAAGAAGTATGAGTCTACAAAACTAGGCTACAACAGCAGGTGAATAATCAATATAAAATAACCATAATGCCAGTAGATATAATGTGAGTACCTGGTACCATGCTCGCAAGATATGCCACTCCATCAGTATCTCCAAGTACTCCGTAATCGTCTATGCTGCAAAACTGGCAGGGAACCAGGTCCTCAGAGGGACGTAACAAGGTACAAAAATATAGCATGCCAAGTAAACAGAAAGTACAAGTGCAACAATAGGGTAATCTAGTACAACCAAACAAGTGTGACACAGTTTAAAGACAATGTTCGACGCGTGGGCTTTCTAATATAAAACCGTAGCTCCGGACACGGAAACACACGGCACGTACCGCAGATCCGGGCAAAGAGTCACACGGGTGGAACAGCTACACTAGATACAGGTATCACTAGAAAATACTACATATATATAAGCGCGTGTAGAGTAGCCCAAACGTCTAGTAACCGTCTTCCCCTTCCCAAGCGGTCAACGATTGTGCGTCGAACCTGAACCTCTAACTACAGTCTCAACACATGAAAATAACTCAACAGACGCGACCATAAGGTCGTCCCAGTCTTTGATCATGATGTCAGTATCATGATACAGGAATCTGATACGAATACAGTGTATGAGTGTGTCATGGGGTATCGATGTACTCTGGTACGTGCATCGAGGTGCTATGAAGCATCAATAATTATTCTAATACGTTAAGTCGAATGTCAACACCCGGTTGTGAACCGGACACGGAATATCGGACATCAACATAAATACGCGCACAATGTACAAAAAGAATAACAATATCTGTAAACTGAAATACTGGGTGGCAAGGTACACTTGCCTGCGTGCGGCTGCTGGTGACGGGGATCTGGTACTGCGTCCAAGTCCTCAGGTTCCGCAATACCTAGAGATGAATCACAAACTAGAATCAATGATCTAATTAAGATAGACCGGTGTGCTACACACATCTACATCTAGACTCAGTCTCAAACACGACTCTCAGGGACAAGTCACTAGGGGGTTGATTACGGTTGACGGTTGGTACGGTAGTCCAACACTAGTCCTCCTTACACTCTCCCCGAAAAATCCTCATTTCGATAATAATCATCACATGGTTCAGTATCAGATGTGCTCACTCCCTGGCAGTATTTTTACTTATTTAATAATTAGGTCTTCCTCAATCCTCCGTATCCTTTCACCCATAATCACTGTTCATCCCCACATATTTCGATGCACGTAAATAAATACGTTAAACCCTAAACCTCAATGTTCTCTCACTCAAGTCTATATTGATATACCGATGACGATTTAAACCTCCAAGTTCACCGTTAACCTCAAGTTATAATATTTACCATTCATCTTAAACCATATTGTTCCAGTGCTATACTAGGCTAACCATATTTTATGCCAACAATATATATATAAACCCTAAGCACCTTATCTACATATAATCCTCGAAACACTTACCATCCATAACCATAAATACTTAACCCTAGCTAACTTAAGTCCATATGTATATATAAACATCCTCATTTAAAATAATATTTGCATATATCAAACTCATATTTCCTTTACCACCTTACACTATACATCCACATATATAAACCCAAAACCCTAGCTAGTATTTCTCATATATAAACACTATCATATTTAACCAAAACAAATTCTGGAATTTAAATGAAGATAGGGGAGGAGTCGACCTTGGCGACGACGGTGCCGGGTATGGTCGGAGAAGGTGGCCGGGGGTGGTGGAAACTGGTGGTGACGATGACGGAAGAGAGGAAGTCGGATAGCTCTGGTCGGCGGAGGGAACTGTGCAGGCGGGACTGGAGCGGGGAGCGGGGACGCACGGGCCGCCGCGGGGGTGGCCGCGGACTGCAGCGGGTTGGCCGCGGCTGCAGTGGTGCCGCCGGACGCACGGGTCAGCGGGGAACTTCAGCGGGTGGCCGTGGACTGCTGTGGAGTCGCCTCGGTGGTCGGGCAATGGCCGGAGCGTAGGGTGGCCGGCTTGGGGGAAGCAGCAGCTCAAGGGGGAGAGGCTCGTGGAGCTGGCTCGCGGTCAGTAGGGCAGAGAAACAGCGCTCGGCCGGAGGGGATGAGGTTGGCCGGTGGAGGAGTCGGCCGGAGTTGGTGCTCGGCCGACGGGTGAAGTCGGGTTAGGGTGGAGTAGGTGAAGTGAAGAGGAAGGAAGGGAGAAGAAGAATGGGTAGGGAGAAGTGGGGAGCTTTCTTCTTGCATGAAGAAAGTTAATGAGGTAGGAGAGAGAAAGGTCTTTGGGATTAGGGCCGGTTGGTTTCATTGAGGGTGGGGAGTAGGTGTTACTTTATAGGGGAGTGTGTAGGTTAGAATGAGTGGTGGTGATCATCCTAGGTAGAATGGGTGGTTGTGCTTTAATATGGATAGGATATGGGGTTTCTTCATGAGGGAATGAGGGAATTGAGATTGGGACCCTATTTTGGGACCCTTACAAATAATCATGACCAATGGGATGTTGCCAATAAATTATTAAATTGCAAATAAGCCCCCATAAATTCGGGAATTTGCATGGACACATGAAATGACGCAAAAATTGCGGAGAAAATATATATAAAAATTGTCATGGTGAGGGGGTGTTGCGCGTTAGGCGCGGGTCTAATTTGAAGGGCATTGGGATTAATTTAGGATTAAAATGGGATTTACAAAGTTGGTAAATCCCGATTTAAATATAGATAACGCGTCCCACGAATTTAATTTAATTGGGGCCCGCGGGTTCAAAATCCGAAAACGACGCAAAGGCAAAAAATGGTGGGGGCTTGGAGTCTGTCTTGGAACCTTTAGTTGGTCCGGCTCAACGGGTTAAGTTGGTACCCCAAAATCGAGGGTAACGACACAGGTGTCCGACACAGAATTAAATACGGGTTACGATTTTCGAAAATATTGCGCAATTAATTTAGAGCACACAAAAGTTGATTTTAACAGTCAGAAAAGTCCAGTGCCTAATTTGGCGAGTTGAGTCGAGTGTATAATATTTGTACGGAATTTATGGGCTGATAATGGGCTCCGAATAATTAGACAAAGATAGGGTGTGCCAATGGTTTAAATTAATTAGATTAAAATTCCAGATAAATATCCTCTACTCTAAACCTCAATATCTTCTATCAAAATTTTCCTGGTCTACTCTAACTATCTACAGAATAAATTGAGGAGGTTTACATTCTTCCCAACTTAGAAAAATTTTGTCCCCAAAATTAAAAGTAAAACACGATAATATCTAACAGAATTTTAAAACAACTAGTAATTAAATGCCGTACGTGGTATCGTACCTTGCTCCTCAAATAAGTACGGGAATCGCTGCCGAATAGAATCCTCGCGCTCCCAAGTAGACTCGCCTAGTGAATGGTGCTTCCATGCCACTCTGACCAGTCGAATCGTCTGCCTTCTCAAAGTCTTCTCGCTGCGATCGAGGATCTCAACTGGCTGCTCTACGTAAGACAGACTAGGCCCGACTGTAATCTCCGAATGATCAAGCACGTGGCTAGGGTTTGCGACATATCTCCTCATCTGCGATACGTGAAATACGTCATGTACTCCCTCTAATGATAGAGGTAATGCAAGACGGTAAGCCACTTCGCCAACTCGTTCCAAAATGTCAAACGGTCCGATGTACCTCGGACTCAGCTTGCCTCTGCCTCCGAATCTGATGGTACCACGAGTGGGCGATATCCTCAAAAATATGTGGTCACCCTCCTTGAACTCCAATGGTCTGCGGTGCGCAACTGCCCAGTGTTTCTGTCTGTCCTGTGTTGCGCGCAGGTGGCTCTGAATCTGTTTGACCTTCTCTACTGTCTGTGTCATCAATTCTGGACCAAGTATCTGACGCTCTCCCACGTCACTCCAACAAACTGGTGACCTGCATTTCCTACCGTACAGTGCCTCATAAGGTGCCATCTATATGCTGGCCTGGTAACTGTTATTGTAGGAGAATTCCACCAAGTGTAGATGGCCCTCCCAAGATCCTCCAAAATCAATCATGCACGCTCGCAACATATCCTCTAATATCTGTATCGTGCGCTCTGACTGTCCGTCAGTCTGTGGATAATATACAGTATTGAACTTGAGACGAGTTCCTAGGCTCTCCTGCATACTCTGCCAAAAATGTGACGTGAATCTGGAATCACGATCCGATACGATGCTGACAGGCACTCCATGTAATCATACTAACTGCCTCATATACATGTCAGCTAGTATCTCTGTGGATTGCCCAACTCTGAAGGGCAAGAAATGTGCAGACTGTGAGTCTGTCTACGACAACCCAAACTGCATCCTTCCCGCTAGGGCTTCGCGGAAATCCTGTGACGAAGTCCATGGTAATGTGTTCCCACTTCCACTCAGGAATGGGGAGTGGCTGCAATAATCCTCCAGTCCTCTGATATTCAGCCTTGACTTGCTGACAAACTAAACACTTTGCCACAAATCTTGCAATTTCCCTCTTCATCCCATGCCACCAGAAATGCTGTCTCAAGTCTCGGTACATCTTCGTACCCCCGGAATGGATGGAATAAATTGAGCTATGAGCCTCGGTCATCAACTCTTGGCGTAGCTCGCCACTCGAAATATATAGGCGATCTCCGCACCTCAACATTCTGTCTTCATGAATCCTGAGTCCCGTCTGCATGCCGGCTTCTGTTCTCTCTCGCAGACGTCGAAATCTCGCATCTGTAGGCAATGCTGCCTTGATCCTCTCAATCAAAGTAGACTGAACCTCAAGACTGGCCATCTATCCATCCATGCCTGGCAGTATAATCTCTATTCCAAGCTCCTGGAGATCCTCTATCAACTGTCGATGCGTCGTCAAAAAGTATGCCATGGGCTTCCTGCTTAAGGCATCTGCTACGACGTTCGCCTTGCCAGGGTGGTACTGTAGCTCAATGTCATAATCTGTCATCAGCTCTAGCCAGCGTCTCTGCCTCATGTTGAGCTCATTCTGCGTGTAGACGTACTTCAGGCTTTTGTGATCCATATAAATCTCAACACGCTCACCATAAAGATAATGTCTCCATAGCTTTAGTACAAAAATCACCGTAGCTAGCTCTAAGTCGTGCGTCGGATAGTTCTTCTCATGAACTCTCAGCTGTCTCGATGCGTAGGCTATCACCTTACCGTGTTGCATCAGTACACATCCTAATCCGCTCCCTGACGCATCACTGTACACTATAAATCCTCCTGATCCTGAGGGTAGTATCAAAATCGGTGCTGATGTCAGACGCTTCTTCAGCTCATCGAAAGTCGCCTGACACTCGTCGGTCAAGGTAAACTCTTCGCCTTTACGCGTCAGTCGCGTCATAGGCGCAACTATCCTCGAAAAGTTTTTCACGAACCTCCGATAATATCCGGCAAGTCCGAGGGAACTCCTAACCTCCGTAACTGATGTAGGGGTAGGCCAGGTCTCTACTGCAACTATCTTCTCCGGATCAACTGATAGTCCATCTCCGGTGATTATGTGTCCCAAAAATGGTACTCTATCCAAGCAAAACTCATATTTGCTGAGTTTGGCGTACAACCTCTCATGTCTCAGCCTCTCCAACACGATCATGAGATGGCTCTCGTGCTCCTCCTGGCTTATGGAGCATACTAATATGTCGTCGATAATTACCACCATGAACTTATCTAATTACTGGTAGAAAATATTGTTCCTCAAGCTCATAAATACTGCTGGCACGTTGGTTAAACCAAACGGCATGACTATAACTCATAGTATCCATACTTCATCCGGAAAGTCATCTTAGGAATGTCCTCTCTCCATACCTTGATCTGATGATAGTCTGATCTGAGATTGATCTTCGAGATTACATATGCGCCACTTAGCTGATTTAACTGTACTGTCCCATCTTTCTTCGGCATAATTAAGATGGGTTTTCTCCCATGGAGAAACACTAGTCCGACTGAAGCTCTTGTCCAAGTGATCCTCTAATATGGACATTCAACTCAACCAACTCTTTTGGTGCTAGTCTGAAGACGGGAAAAAAATAATTTGCTCGGCTCTGGGAGCCCACTCTTTAACAAACTCCGTCTCTTTATCAGGTGGCAGTCCTAGAAGATCCTCTAGAAAAACATCCTCAACTCTGATATAATATGGTGGTACACTGGTTCACCTCCTGCATTGTATACCCCTAAGGTAGATGGTCACCATACTCCTGGGCTCCCTGAACTCAACTCAGGGTAACCTGGTGGCCTAAATAATATAATCACGTCGACAATCTCGCGTCGTGGGGTATTGGCTCAACCAATCCATCTCTAGGATAAGGTCATAGTGTAGACCAAACCTCAAAATAAATTCTCTTGTTCTATTTTCAACCTCAATCCCCAAAAGAAAATGTTTTCTTACCTAATGTAAAATTTCTCTTCTCCTCAAGGTTTTGCTTAAAATTTTATTCCTCGAATTTCTTCTTTTTGTTATTCATCTCTCCAAGTCACAATTACAATTATAATAATGATGTCACCCAAGCACATACTAAAATTTCTGGTATTAGATCATTATCTTCCAAGTGAGAGCTTAAAATTTTATCTCCTCTAGTCCATAATATCATTCCTGGTATTGCTATCATATACAACCACTAGTTTCCTTCATCAGGCTATGCATTCTTATAAATCATTCTAGGTCGTGATCAACAATCCTTCTAGCTCTCAGTACTTCCAAGATCTCTGTTACCTCAAGCACGGGTAAGGTACTACCGGGTCCAACTCTCTTGCCAACCTTCCACACTAATCCTAGAATCCAAAGAACCCATCAATCTATCCTGATAAGGTAACAATCTTCTCAGAGAAAGGTATACGAATTCTGTCTTCTGCCATCTGGTCTTCGATCTTCTTCTGGAGGGAAATCATCAATCACAAGCATTCGTCTCCTCGAACAATAGGGGACGAGAAACAAGGATAGCGATATTGACGAAGTTTGAACAAATGCAAGCGGAAGTCCAAGGGCGATAATCACATACAAAGAGTTTTAAAATCGATTATGGATTGAGATCCTATTCAACAATCAAAACATCTATTCCTAATTTGCAGGCTCGCTTGGCACAGTCAGGTGACCAAGACGATTTAAATCGGACCTGCATGGGCCACCACAAAAACATGTCAAGCTCCAGTCCCAAAATACGTAGGACCAGGAATACGTGACATGCCAGCTACGCATTCGACCAGACTCTGGTCTGACTCGAATACGTATAAGCTGTAATATAAAGGGCACTGTATAGAAATTCCATAAATGTAAATCTCTATGTCTCAATCCACAATGTACATCAGTAAACAAGAAAGAGCTATATGTGCTAAGGTCGGCCGCCCAATAACAAACTAACTCGAATAGACTCGAGAAGAAGTATGAGTCTACAAAACTAGGCTACAACAGCAGGTGAATAATTAATATAAAATAACCATAATGCCGGTAGATATAATGTGAGTACCTGGTACCATGCTCGCAAGATATGCCACTCTATCAGTATCTCCAAGTGCTCCGTAATCGTCTATGCTGCAAAACTGGCAGGGAACCAGGTCCTCAGAGGGACGTAACAAGGTACAGAAATATAACATGCCAAGTAAACAGAAAGTACAAGTGCAACAACAGGGTAATCTAGTACAACCAAACAAGTGTGACACAGTTTAAAGACAATGTTCGACGCGTGGGCTTTCTAATATAAAACCGTAGCTCCGGACACGGAAACACACGGCACGTACCGCAGCTCCGGGTAAAGAGTCATACGGGTGGAACAGCTACACTAGATACAGGTATCACTAGAAATTACTACATATATATAAGCGCGTGCAGAGTAGCCCAAACGTCTAGTAACTGTCTTCCCCTTCCCAAGCGGTCAACGATTGTGCGTCGAACCTGAACCTCTAACTACAGTCTCAACACATGGAAATAACTCAACAGACGCGACCCTAAGGTCGTCCCAGTCTTTGATCATGATGTCAGTATCAGGATACAGGAATCTGGCATGAACACAGTGTATGAGTGTGTCCTGGGGTATCGATGTACTCTGGTACGTGCATCGAGGTGCTATGAAGCATCAATAATTATTCTAATACGTTAAGTCGAATGTCAACACCCTATTGTGAACCGGACACGGAATATCGGACATCAACGTAAATACGCACACAATATACAAAAAGAATAACAATATCTGTAAACTGAAATACTGGGTGGTAAGGTACACTTGCCTGCGTGCGGCTGCTGGTGACGGGGATCTGGTACTGCGTCCAAGTCCTCAGGTTCCGCAATACCTAGAGATGAATCACAAACTAGAATCAATGATCTAATTAAGACAGACAGGTATGCTATACACATCTACATCTAGACTCAGTCTCAAACACGACTCTCAGGGACAAGTCACTAGGGGGTCGATTACGGTTGACGGTTGGTACGGTAGTCCAACACTAGTCCTTCTTACACTCTCCCCGACAAATCCTTATTTCGACAATAATCATCACATGGTTCAGTATCAGATGTGCTCACTCCCTGGCAGTATTTTTACTTATTTAATAATTAGGTCTTCCTCAATCCTCCGTATCCTTTCACCCATAATCACTGTTCATCCCCATATATTTTGATGCACGTAAATAAATACGTTAAACCCTAAACCTCAATGTTCTCTCACTCAAGTCTATATTGATATACCGATGACGATTTAAACCTCCAAGTTCACCGTTAACCTCAAGTCATAATATTTACCATTCATCTTAAACCACATTGTTCCAGTGCTATACTAGGCTAACCATATTTTATGCCAACAATATATATACAAACCCTAAGTACCTTATCTACATATAATCCTCGAAACACTTACCATCCATAACCATTAATACTTAACCCTAGCTAACTTAAGTCCATATGTATATATAAACATCCTCATTCAAAATAATATTTGCATATATCAAACTCATATTTCCTTTACCACCTTACACTATACATCCACATATATAAACCCAAAACCCTAGCTAGTATTTCTCATATATAAACACTATCATATTTAACCAAAACAAATTCTGGAATTTAAATAAAGATAGGGGAGGAGTCGACCTTGGCGACGACGGTGCCGGGTATGGTCGGAGAAGGTGGCCGGGGGTGGTGGAAACTGGTGGTGACGATGACGAAAGAGAGGAAGTCGGATAGCTCTGGTCGGCGGAGGGAACTGCGCAGGCGGGATTGGAGCGGGGAGCGGGGACGCACGGGCCGCCGCGGGGGTGGCCGCGGACTGCAGCGGGTTGGCCGCGGCTGCAGTGGTGCCGCCGGACGCACGGGTCAGAGAGGAACTTTAGCGGGGGGCCGCGGACTGCTGTGGAGTCGCCTCGGTGGTCGGGCAATGGCCGAAGCGTGGGGTGGCCGGCTTGGAGGAAGCAGCAACTCAAGGGGGAGAGGCTCGTGGAGCTGGCTCGCGGTCAGCAGGGCAGAGGAACAGCGCTCGGCCGGAGGGGATGAGGTTGGCCGGTGGAGGAGTCGACCGGAGTTGGTGCTCGGCCGACGGGTGAAGTCGGGTTAGGGTGGAGTAGGTGAAGTGAAGAGGAAGGAAGGGAGAAGAAGAAGAATGGGTAGGGAGAAGTGGGGAGCTTTCTTCTTGCATGAAAAAAGTTAATGAGGTAGGAGAGAGAGAGAGATCTTTGGGATTAGGGCCGGTTGGTTTCATTGAGGGTGGGGAGTAGGTGTTACTTTATAGGAGAGTGTGTAGGTTAGAATGAGTGGTGGTGATCATCCTAGGTAGAATGGGTGGTTGTGCTTTAATATAGATAGGATGTGGGATTTCTTCATGAGGGAATGAGGGAATTGAGATTGGGACCCTATTTTGGGACCCTTACAAATAATCATGACCAATGGGATGTTGCCAACAAATTATTAATTGTAAATAAGCCCCCATAAATTCGAGAATTTGCATGGACACATGAAATGACGCAAAAATTACGGAGAAAATATATATAAAAATTGTCATGGTGAGGGGGTGTTGTGCGTTAGGCGCGGGTCTAATTTGAAGGGCATTGGAATTAATTTAGGATAAAAATGGGATTTATAAAGTTGGTAAATTCCGATTTAAATATAGATAATGCGTCCCACGAATTTAATTTAATTGGGGCCCGCGGGGTCAAAATCCGAAAATGGCGCAGAGGCCAAAAATGGTGGGGGCTTGGAGTCAGTCTTGGACCCTTTAGTTGGTCCGGCTCAACGGGTTAAGTTGGTACCCCAAAATCGAGGGTAACGACACAGGTGTTCGACACGGAATTAAATACGGGTTATGATTTTCAAAAATGTTGCACAATTAATTTAGAGCACACAAAAGTTGATTTTAACAGTCAAAAAAGTCCAGTGTCTAATTTGGCGAGTTGAGTTGAGTGTACAATATTTGTACAGAATTTATGGGCTGATAATGGGCTCCGAATAATTAGACAAAGATAGGGTGTGCCAATGGTTTAAATTAATTGGATTAAAATTCCAGATAAATATCCTCTACTCTAAACCTCAATATCTTCTATCAAAATTTTCCTGGTCTACTCTAACTATCTACAGAATAAATTGAGGGGGTTTACATGTAACATCACCTAGAGATGGTTATCTCGACCCTATACTTCTCGTGCTTGCATTATCAAGTACGTTTTACCCAGGACACCTGACACTATTCATGATACATAATCGTCCTGAGATATTCATGGTGATTCTGTATAGGATACAGTTTTTATGACTTATTCCTTTGCTTAGATATTTTATGACTGGTTGCATTAGAGATGATCCTGCGTGGCATGGATATGAGACATTGTGTACATGAGACATGTGGTTACATTGGGTGGGGAGAGACACACAGGCTACAGGCTGATCATATATATATAAAACCCCTATTATTACGGTGCTCAAGACTCTAAACCCGAGCTTGGCCCACTACGTGTTATTACTGCTACCAGCTCCCCGATACAGAGCTTGTAGTGGTTTCAGCCTGAGTTTTAGTGATGCTCTCAACTTGCATATCACTTAGCTGGTTGTCTAGTTCACCCTATTAGTACATTTATTTGCTGCACTACATTTATTTTGGCTTGTATTATCTGTAACTTACTATGTCCCCTGAGGACCTGGAGTGGATTATGTCCCCAGGTTTAGTAGAGGAGATCCACTCTGAGGTTTACAGGACAGGTGCATTAGCAGGAGCAGAAGCAGGTTCAGGAGCAGGCTCTAGAGCAGAACTAGGAACCGAGGACTAGGTGATTGCCATGGATTTTCCTGAGTATATGTTCTTCCATACTCAGTTTGTGTTGTTATTTACTTTCTTGTTTAAATGAACAATTGTATCAGACTTGATTATCGGGTTATTCCCCGATTTATTTACTTGTAATCTGATGTTGATGTTTATATTTCTTTTGTAATATTGATATATTCATTCTGTGGATGAGATCAGTAGACCCTGACTGTTGTATTACAGCTTAAGTATATCTCGATGGATCCATTAAATTGGGTTTGTCCATCGGTGTGTGCTGCTGGCCATTGCCACGTGGCTAGTCCCTCGATATTTTGGGACTGGGGCGTGACATGGTTTTTGTGGTGGCCCATGCAGGTCAACGACTAAAATTGTTCGATTTTAACTTAGGGACCGAACAGGCCTACAAATAAGAATAGGATAAGTTTTAGGATATCATCCACTTGCTTGAAACGTTCTTGATATCAATATCGGACTCAAATTTAATTCTTGACTTGCATCCTGCCTTGATTCCTGTGAGCTTCTTATAGTTTATATTGGTTGCAGAATTATGGATCCACAAGCCGGCGATGAGACTCATCCAGCAGCACCACAAGGTGATGTGGTTACCCACGAAGACAAAGTGACACCAGTTGATGAAGGTCAATCATCACAATAACTCAGTCCAGCAAGTCAGCATGTCTCGAGAATCCAGGAAGATGACGTCCCACCATCAACGCAGTTTGCTCCACCGATGCCTACTGTTCCACAAGGATAGGCTATAGACGAACAATAAATGTTTCGAATGTTCTACGCGATGATGCAAGCCCATCAGAAGGTTCATCAAGAAGATCAACAAAACCAAGTGGAGAAGTTCATCGACAGATTTAGCTCGGAGTTACGGAAGTTAATTAGCTCAAATGCAACTACCTTAAACGAGGACGTTCTTGCTGCAGCACGACCCATGGAGTACAACACAAGGATCGAGTCCAGCCAGAAGCGGTCGTATGCAACAGCACCGGACCAAGCACAATAGAAAGAGTTGCAAAGAGACCATAGATGAATCTACCGCAGAGAGCATCTACACCACTTGTACTAGTCCTTCCTACTTGTCACTACTGTGGCAAGGTAGGCCATTTCGCTAAAGAATGCCGACGCAGATTGGGACGATGTTTATCTTGCGGATCCAAAAAGCATTCGGTAAGGGATTGCCCTGAACGTCGGGAGAAAACAGTGATGATTCATCAACCAGCCACATCAGCACCAGCCGGAGCACCATATGAAGAAATTGCAAAGAAGTCTCACATACACCAACCACCAGCAGCATCTTCATAAGTACTGCCTATTTATCAAAACTGTCGCAAGAGAGGCCACATTGAGAACGAGTACATACGTAAATTGGGATTATGCTTGGTTTGCGCGTCCAACCAACACTTAGCCAAAGATTATCCTCAGCATAAACAGAGAGCACTAATGTTAAAACGATAAGCGTTACCAGCACCAAGGCCAGCCTCTCCAGCATTGGAAATACTGCAAACGGAAGTTGAAGGAGTTCTACCACATGCCCCAGGAGAATATCTGCCGAGGCCACCCTTGGCACCACAAGCAGCACTCTTTCAGCAGGCTCAACAGCAGCCGAGGAATCATCTGCAAGGATGCGGACAAGCTCCAGTGATGACTGTCATGCCCCGATTCCGTGGAATCGATAGTCGTCCCCCGGGCGTGACCGCCGTGCGGGCCTAGGTTGCGCACCGCACAAGGCTAAGTATTTTGTTTTGCATAGCGAGCACATATTCAGAGTACGCAGATAATTGAAACACATATTTGAACATGGAAAAGTTCTCTTTTATTGATAATATGAACATCTATTACAAACTCCTTGAACTGTGACATAAGGATTGCCTCTATGGGCTTACAAAAGTGTTGACACAAAATGAGATAGCAGTCCTGTACATTACATCCTGTACTACTACTCAAAATATAGGACCTTGGGTCAGAACGACTGCCTTGCCACGAAGCTGCATGGTTGCTTGGTGGCTAGCTTCTTCTTCAAAAGGCTTCTTCTTCAAAATGTGTCAAAGGTGGCACGGTCGAGGCATGCCTACAGCTGGACTGGAATGGGGGTTTGTCTCCTGCTCCTCGCTCGGCTCTCCTTAGCGCGGAGAACCTGTTTCAACGAGGGTCAGTACATCGAAACGTACTGGTGAAGGCAAGCTATCCCAACTATACCAATCAACACGTTGTTTTAATGAAACATGCATATTTGTGGGTTTCTATCTTGCCTTAGTTCATTTTACAGCAAGACACATATCTATGGAATTATTGAAATAACTCGCCATCGTTCGGTGACATTTACCTGCCCGTCTGAACCACCTGCATAATACTTACCTTGTCTTCCCTGCCAAGAAGACACAAGTTAGTAGCAACAGGTTTAAATATACAAGGGGATCACTGGCTTTGATGCCATAATGGACGGTCTTAGTCTCAGGCTAAGGTGACGGAGGCACATGTATCGCTGCACGCCATCCCGCCTATGGGAGAGACTAATCTTGAGGTTCCGTCCGGATCGGATCGGTGCCAGTGCCCCAGCGACCGTCCGCAGGAACCGAGAGGCCTTGTGCACAAGTTGTCCGTGATCAATGGCGTTTGTGTTAAGTTGGCATTTAGGTAGCTGAGGCATTGAATTCAAGGGATATGTAGCATTGTGTGATGTATTTTGCATAGTCTCCCTGAATAATTGATGCATGGCAAAGGGTGTTCTACATATAACATATTTATAGAAGAAGAAGTAAGCATTCTAACTTGTATATATGCATATGGTAAACATTTTGAATAAGCAAGCATGTAGTATGTAACCGTTCACAAGTTTCAATGACAAGCATACAGATCCAAGTCTATTCCCTTATTATCTTGATATCTTTTAGTTATTACTTGGTATCGTTTGATCGGGGCAAGCACGAACACAAGAATTAGATGTGAAGACTAGCAAGAAGGGCTAGCAAATCGGGTTGGTAGCCACTCACTTTAGTGGTTGGAAGGAGGAAGGAAGGAAGTGATTTAGGAGTCCGCTTGAGCGACGCCTACTGCTGGATCACCTGTATTGACACGAACAGCTGATCAGTACTTCTTTCTCTCTTTTCATTATCGGAATTGAAGTGCATTCCTAAGAACGAAAGCAATGAAATCATCGAAACCGTTCAAGAAAACCCAAGCAATTCCGAAAACCAACTCAAGGCACAAAAGCAACAAGCGACAGCAAAAACTAGGCAACAAAAGAATGCAGCGGAGAGGTCCCTCCTGACTCTGCCGCTAAGTCGATCCCGGGGGCACGGTCCACTGAATATGGGAATCGATTCCGAAGAAACAAATCCATAACGAGGATGAGTTCTTAATTTAATCTATCCCGATCGAACGATACCGTCTTGTATTTCTTAGCCGCGCTCCCCGAATAGGGGGAACGGGACACCACATTCTACCCAACTAATTGGAAGTTTCGTCCCGAAACTTAAAGAATCGAACCTACCACTAGGAAATAATGAGGGGAACCTTTCCCTCATTTCGGATTCAAGCTCCCAAGTAGATTCTTCGACAGAGTGATTCCGCCAAAGCATGCGCACGAGAGGAACCGAACGAGTCCGAAGCAGCTTTTCTTTTCTATCCAAAATTTGCACAGGCTGTTCTACATACGTCAAGTCGGCTTGAAGGTTCAGTTGGTCCAGGTCTACCACATGGCTTGGGTCATACACATATTTCCTAAGCTGTGAAACATGGAATATATCGTGTACGTCGGATAGGGATGGTGGTAGAGCAATCTGATACGCAACTGAGGCAACCCGCTTTAGTATTTCGAACGGGCCGACAAATCTCGGACTTAGCTTTCCTCTTGCCCCGAACCTGCTGACTCCTCGCATGGGCGAGACCTTGAGGAATACTCGGTCGCCTACTTGGAACTCTAGCGGTCTTCGATGTGTGTCCGCGTAGCTCTTTTGACGGCTTTGAGCTACCTTTAATCTATCCCGAATCAGCCGGACTTTCTGGACGGTCTGCTCCACGAGCTCAGGGCCAAGTACTTGCCGTTCTCCAACTTCGTCCCAGCAGATAGGAGATCTACACTTCCGCCCATATAACGCCTCATACGGCGCCATTTGAATGCTTGATTGATAACTATTGTTGTAAGCAAATTCAGCTAAAGGTAGATGAAGGTCCCAACTCGTCTTCAAGTCCAAGGTGCAGAGTCGCAACATGTCTTCGAGGATCTGGTTGACACGTTCGGTTTGGCCGTCGGTCTGTGGATGGTAGGCGGAGCTAAACTTCAACTTCGTCCCCATTGCTGACTGCAGGCTTCCCCAGAAACGTGATATGAATCGACCATCTCGATCGAAGACTATGGTTACTGGCACGCCATGGAGTCGAACGATTTCGTTGAGATATATCTGAGCCAGGCGGTCGGCACTCCAAGTAGACTTGATAGGCAGGAAGTGAGCTGACTTGGTGAGTCGATCAACGATAACCCAGACTGCATCATGTCCCCGTTGCGTCCTCGGCAAACCAACGATAAAATCCATCGTTATATCATCCCATTTCCACTCCAGAATAGCAAGGCTTTGTAACTCTCCGCCTGGTTTCTGGTGCTCGGCATTTACTCGTTGACAAGCCATGCAATGCGACACAAACTGCGCCACATCCCTTTTCAAGCCGTGCCACCAAAACGTCGTACGAAGATCCCGATACATCTTTGTGCTACCCGGATAAGAAGTATAGCTAGCATAGTGGGCTTCCGTGAGTATCTCTTCCCTGAGGGCCGCGTCGCTTGGAACGCACAGTCTTCCCTTCACTCGAAGCATCCCATCCGTGCTTACCACAAAGTCGGACGCCTTCCCTGCTGAGATAAGGGCATGAATCTTTTGCAGGAACGGGTCGTCCTTCTGAGCGGTCTTTACTCGTTGTAACAAGTCGGGTTTGAGGCGCAGTTATGATACTTGCGCCCACTTTGTGTATCTGATTTTTAAGGTAATGCCCAGTGATTCAAGATCTCAGCGCAGCCTATCATCAATAGCCAAACTTCCTGCAAACACTCGACTCAGTGCGTCAGCTACGACATTTCCCTTACCAGGCGTGTATCTGATCATGAGATCGAAGTCGCTTAGGAGTTCAAGCCATCGCCGCTGCCGAAGATTCAAATCTTTTTGAGTGTACAAATATTTCAAACTTTTGTGGTCCGTATAGATTTCACACGGCACGCCATAAAGATAGTGGCGCCACAGCTTTAATGCAAACACTATCGCGGCAAGCTCGAGGTCATGCGTTGGGTAGTTCTGCTCGTGAGGCTTTAGCTGTCTAGACGCATAGGCTATTACTTTGTCCCGTTGCATCAGGACACATCCTAGTCCCCTTCCTGATGCATCGCTATATATTTTGAAGTCATCTGGTCCGTTTGGCAAAGTAAGGACCGGGGCGGAGACGAGGCGCTGCTTTAATTCCGTAAATGAAGCTTCACAGTCGTCCGTCCAAGTAAACTTCGCACCCTTCCGTGTGAGCTGCGTCAAGGGCGAAGCAATTCTAGCAAAGTTCTGTATGAACCGACGGTAGTATCCTGCCAGTCCAAGAAAGCTTCGGATGTCGCTAGCTGATTCCGGATGTTTCCACTGTGTAATGGCTTCCACCTTTTTCGGGTCAACTGAGATGCCTTGTGACGAGATAACATGGCCCAAAAAGGATATACTGTCTAGCCAAAACTCACATTTACTCAGTTTGGCGTACAACTTGTTGTCTCGAAGGGTTTGCAACACCATCCGCAGGTGTCCTGCGTGCTCGTCCCTAGTCTTCGAGTACACCAAGATGTCATCGATAAAAATCACCACAAATTTATCGATGAAAGGTCTAAATACCCGATTCATAACGTCCATGAATGCTGCAGGCACATTCATCAGTCCGAACAGCATCACAGAAAACTCGTAATGACCGTACCGGGTTCGGAAAGCAGTTTTGGGGGTGTCCTCTGGCTTAATCTTCAGCTGGTGATAACCCCGAGCGAAGATCGATTTTTGAAAATACTGCTGCACCCTGTAGTTGATCGAACAAGTCATCAATCCGTGGCAGAGGATATTTGTTTCTGATTGTGACCTTGTTCAATTCTCTGTAGTCGATGCAGAGGCGTAGAGTTCCGTCCTTCTTCTTCACGAAGAGCACGGGCGCACCCCAAGGAGATACGCTCGGTCGGATGAACCCACGGTCTAGTAATTCCTGGAGTTGGCACTTTAATTCCTTCAGCTCTGCAGGGGCCATTCTGTATGGAGGTTTGGAGATCGGCTGCGTGTTCGAAAATGTGTCAACAGTGAATTCAATCTCTCGATCGGGCGGCATGCCGGGTAGTTCGCTAGGAAACACGTCGGGGAACTCCGCCTCAACGAAATTAGGCTCGACGTTTGCGTAGTCCTGCCGCGCGTCCCGAACTGATGCTAGAAATCCTTCGCAGCCTGTGTAGAGCATTCGCCGAGCAGATTTTGCCAAAATCACCATGCAGGCCTTGGTCGCATCGTTCGCTGGACTACTGGTGTAACAGAACACGGCTTCTCCGGGCAGACGGAAAACGACTCGCTTCTCTGCACACTCAATAGTTGCTGCGCATGCGCCTAGCCAGTCCATTCCCAAGATGATATCATAGTCCCTAACATCTAGAACTAAGACATCGAGCGACAGCTTCTTCTCCCCAATACAAATGTAACCACCTAGGCATACTGAACGAACAGGGATTTTTGTACCAGAGGGGGTGCTAATATTTAAATCTAAGTGCAACGGAGTCATTTTTACATTGTTTTTCACGGCAAAATTTGTGGAAATAAAACTATGCGTTGCACCTGAATCAAATAGAACGCGAGCAGGTATATTATTGAAAAGTAAGGTACCTGACACGACGGTATCCGAAGCTAATGCTTCTTCCCGTGTCATGGTGTAGACTCGGCCTTGAGCTTGATTACGCCCTTGCTGAGGCGCCGCTCGATTTGCCTGAGGTGCCGGAGTCTGATTTTGTTGGGGAGGACGACGCTCGGTGAACTTTGGACAGTTGGGAAGGGCGTGATCGGAAGCTCCACAAATGAGACATAACCCATGCTTCCGACGACATTCACTTTCGACGTGCCCTGTCCTTCTACAGAAATCATATCGTTGCCCCGAGTTTTCCTTTTTCGAACCGCCGTTGTTAGGGCACTTTGCAGCTGTGTTTCCTCTATCGTTGCCTTGGCGTTTGTGATTGGGGGTTTGCACAGCGCCGGTGGCAACGTGAGGATACTGCGGTTCGAGGGAGAGGGCATGGTTTAAAACTTCCCTCATCGTCTGATATTGTGGAACGGATACGTGCCCGTGGATGCCAGGACGTAGCCCTCCTTCGAATCGTCTGGCACGACTCGCTGCATCCGGTAGGTAAGCGGTAGCAAATTTGGCCAGTTTGTTGAATTCTGCCGAGTATTGCTTCACCGTCATACTGCCCTGCCGGAGCTGAACGAACTCATTTTCCCGTTGACGCCGTAGAGGTGGTGGAATAAACTCCTCTTCAAATGCGGCACGAAAAGTCGTCCACGCGATCGCCTCCTCTCCATGGCCAAGTTGAAGAGATCGTCGATGCACGTCCCACCAGTCGTGCGCATTAAAGCGAAGCAGTAGTTTGGCACAAGTGACGCGCTTGTCTTCCGGCACATCCAGGAGAGAAAAATGATCTTCAAGCTCGGCGAGCCAATCTAGGGCCACGATTGGGTCCTCAGTCCCCTTAAATGGCGTATTGCAGACCTTCTTGAAGTTTGCAAAGGTGAAGGTAGTCACTTCCCTCGTCCTTGGCACTAGCGGTGTTTCGACTTCAAGTACTGGCTGCTCCACTGGCGTAGCTGTGGTCGCGGCAGAATGGTTGGAGGCCAGGGTCTGAACAAGCTGCTGCAGGGTATCTACCTGCTTTTGTTGGACTGAGAGTCGAGCCTCTAGATTGCTCTCGAACTTGGCTTGGCGGGCATCATCCCTCTGTCTTTGCTCAGTTAACATTTGCACCACTTGTTGAATCGAATCTGTTTAAGACATGCCCCGTTGGCTCCGAGAGCTTCCTGATGTTCCGGAGCTGCTCTCCTGAGTCCGTGGCTCGCCTGGCGCCAGCGCTGATGGTTGCGCTTGCGTCGTTCCTTGAAAGGAAGGTAAATTACATCAGGATCATAATGTATTATGGACTTATTGCATGAACGTATCTCATTTTGGCCTTAACGAGTTCAGGAGTTCGCATAGGCGAGTTATCGCTAAGGGAACTTTTTCAGTTCATGAATCAAAGGAACTTTGAAGCTGTGCTCTGATACCAACATGTCACACCCCGATTCCGTGGAATCGATAGTCGTCCCCCGGGCGTGACCGACGTGCGGGCCTAGGTTGCGCACCGCACAAGGCTAAGTATTTTGTTTTGCATAGCGAGCACATATTCAGAGTACGCAGATAATTGAAACACAGATTTGAACATGGAAAAGTTCTCTTTTATTGATAATATGAACATCTATTACAAACTCCTTGAACTGTGACATAAGGATTGCCTCTATGGGCTTACAAAAGTGTTGACACAAAATGAGATAGCAGTCCTGTACATTACATCCTGTACTACTACTCAAAATATAAGACCTTGGGTCGGAACGACTGCCTTGCCACGAAGCTGCATGGTTGCTTGGTGGCTAGCTTCTTCTTCAAAAGGGTTCTTCTTCAAAATGTGTCAAAGGTGGCACGGTCGAGGCGTGCCTACAGCAGGACTGGAATGGGGGTTTGTCTCCTGCTCCTCGCTCGGCTCTCCTTAGCACGGGGAACCTGTTTCAACGAGGGTCAGTACATCGAAACGTACTGGTGAAGGCAAGCTATCCCAACTATACCAATCAACACGTTATTTTAATGAAACATGCATATTTGTGGGTTTCTATCTTGCCTTAGTTCATTTTACAGTAAGACACATATCTATGGAATCATTGAAATAACTCGCCACCGTTCGGTGACATTTACCTGCCCGTCTGAACCACCTGCATAATACTTACCTTGCCTTCCCTGCCAAGAAGACAAAAGTTAGTAGCAACAGGTTTAAATATACAAGGGGATCACTGGCTTTGATGCCATAATGGATGGTCTTAGTCTCAGGCTAAGGTGACGGAGGCACATGTATCGCTGCACGCCATCCCGCCTATGGGAGAGACTAATCTTGAGGTTCCATCCGGATCGGATCGGTGCCAGTGCCCCAGCGACCGTCCGCAGGAACCGAGAGGCCTTGTGCACAAGTTGTCCGTGATCAACGGCGTTTGTGTTAAGTTGGTATTTATGTAGCTGAGGCATTGAATTCAAGGGATATGTAGCATTGTGTGATGTATTTTGCATAGTCTCCCTGAATAATTGATGCATGGCAAAGGGTGTTCTACATATAGCATATTTATAGAAGAAGAAGTAAGCATTCTAACTTGTATATATGCATATGGTAAACATTTTGAATAAGCAAGCATGTAGTATATAACCGTTCACAAGTTTCAATGACAAGCATACAGATCCAAGTCTATTCCCTTATTATCTTGATATCTTTTAGTTATTACTTGGTATCGTTTGATCGGGGCAAGCACGAACACAAGAATTAGATGTGAAGACTAGCAAGAAGGGCTAGCAAATCGGGTTGGTAGCCACTCACTTTAGTGGTTGGAAGGAGGAAGGAAGGAAGTGATTTAGGAGTCCACTTGAGCGACGCCTACTGCTGGATCACCTGTATTGACACGAATAGCTGATCAGTACTTCTTTCTCTCTTTCCATTATCGAAATTGAAGTGCAGTCCTAAGAACGAAAGCAATGAAATCATCGAAACCGTTCAAGAAAACCCAAGCAATTCCGAAAACCAACTCAAGGCACGAAAGCAACAAGCGACAGCGAAAACTAGGCAACAAAAGAATGCAGCGGAGAGGTCCCTCCTGACTCTGCCGCTAAGTCGATCCTGGGGGCACGGTCCACTGAATATGGGAATCGATTCCGAAGAAAAAAATCCATAACGAGGACGAGTTCTTAATTCAATCTATCCCGATCGAACGATACCGTCTTGTATTTCTTAGCCGCGCTCCCCGAATAGGGGGAACGGGGCACCACAATGACTTTGAAAAATGCTCAGATTCATGGAGTAGCTAATGCGAGTAAGTTTTATAGTTTTCTGCTTCTAGATTTGCTTTAGTTCGTGCCTGCTGGTTCGTGACCTTAGACTTAACTTGACAGTTTAACTTGCTAATAATAGATAACCTAGTGTTAACCTAGTAATTTTTAACTTGCTAAATGACCTAGAATGTTTTATAATTATTAGTCTAATATGTTTTTGAAGGATAACCTGATTTTCTAAAACTGTAATACTCTAGATTTCCTTCATCCGGGAAATTTTATAACTTCCAATTGCTTAGGGAAATAATTTTTCCTATGTGTTTTAATCTTTAACTTGATCTCCTTAATCGTGGTATGCTTCGAACAAAGCTTGCAACCGTGTCATCTTTGTTGACCGATTATTCTTTATTTGCGAGGACGCAATCCTCTTAAGGGGGGTAGATTATAAACCCCCTGATTTTCAAGAATTTTTAATTTGGAATTTTTTATAATTTTTTAGATTTTTTGGGATTTTTTTCTAATTAAACTAAGGTGTTTTAATTATTAAATAATTTTTAATTAATGTTTATTAATATTAAAATATTATGAAAATAATATTTTGTGGTGTAAAATAAAAAATTAGACATAGGGTATCACTCGGAGTATTACTCGACCGAGGTGAATCATCGCTAAGGTGGGTGGATATAATAAACTTGTCTTTGCTTAGCTAGTACACTTAAAATATGTACGATACATGCTAGTCGCTAAGTGAATCACCCCTTGCATGCTAATAAAGAAATTTACTCACCTAGCTAAGGGAATAATTTCATCTTGTATTGCTTGTGTTAGAACATGTAAATAAAATTTGGCTTATAACTTGGACCATCGTATGCTAAATTAGCTTCATGCAAGTAGACCCTGCTATGCCTCGAGTAGATCATTATGGACCCTTCGTAGTGCACTGTTTTACCTGTTTACATGGCACAATTTATAAATTATGTCGCTCGATATGTCCCTATACGGTTTTACTTCTAGCCCTACACCCTTGGACCCTTGCAAATGTAAAGGCTAGACTTACGTTCTAAGGTAGACTATATAATATGTTCCTTATGCTTATGTTTCAACAAATACACGATTGCCTGCTTACACTATAGTTTGTACTCGTTGCCTCATTTTAATGCTTGCTATACAAATTTATGCCAAAATTAAGTGATACTATCCGAATCGTGCATGCATATAGTTAGCCAGAAGATATCAAATAGTCCTTCTATGCAATATGAACCTGCAAGTATACGGAACTGTTAGATTTCCAAGGTAGTTCCCGAATCAGGGGAATACATCAAGAGAAGTATAACTCTGAATGAGAATCATGTCAAGTAAAGCAAGAATCATAGCTCTTACAGCAATGCTCGTTCAGAACAAGAATCAAGAATTATCATGTCATGTTGTGAATCTGGAAGACCCAAGACTTGCATGTCGTGGACAACTTGTTAACAAGGAAGATTCTCGAATCTTGTTCCATGGACGGTCTCTGGGGCACCAGGGTCGATCCTATCCGGATGAAACTAACGCAGTAGCCTTTCATGTGCGAGCCGGATGGCATCTCCGCTAACGTCGTGCCATTCTTGCTCAAAGGATGATAGTCTCAGGTGCTGGACACGTGCTTTTCGTTGCATACCATCCTTATTCAAGACTATAACTCATCCTTTATAGCTATGCCAGCGACTTATGTTCATATAGATAAGTCATCCTCACTTAGCGATAATTCGCATGCGAGTCATTACATCGCATCGAGTAACTTGTAATAATTGAACGAATATCAGTATTAGACATCTATGAACACTAGTACATATTTGAATAATTGAACATCTTATGCATCACTTCTGTAATCCGTATAATTCGTACACCTGAAACAGAACCTCGCTCATGACACTTGTGTTTGCTTATACTATTGCCCCTGAATTTTATTATATATGCTCGTGCTTGGTCTAACTTGGTTTGCCTTGGACAGGGATGGATGAATGATAAGTTGGTAGTCTCGCCGTGTTACTCTTATATCACACGGTGCACTGCCACATGAGTTAGGCTTTTCATTATGCCATAAAACTGATCCTAAGGCAAGATTAGAAAGATAACTTAATTGATAATGCACGGAACTTATATATAACATGTTTAGATTTGTCGAGCGGAAGAGAAGCCTTCCTACCAGTGTATTCATGTACTGATAACCCACCAGATTGCTTGCAGGATGCGGAAGAACCTCGTTCGGTGCGAAAACCCCCTTCGTGCGAGCTAAGGCGTGGAGTTCGCTCTGGAACCTTGGAACAATGCGTCCGAAACTGAAGCACATATACAAGACATAATGTTAGAACATCGCCTATGTATCATTCCACAAATATAGCCACTTGGCATGCTTTTATTATTTTGAGAAAGGGACTTGAGCGACTTGTAATGTTAGCCTAGCGCCGCTTGTAATACTTGTTCAATATCAATAAAGAGCTTATTTTACTTCTATACTTATGTTATTCAATGCTTTCTCTATTGACGACTCTGTAAACATGTTACCAATCGCCTGTTCATTTCTTATTCTGCTGCACTCGAACTATGTAGGCGACTATGTGGCTTAGACATCTTACCTCTTGTTCGGATTATGGTCTTGCACGGGCGCAGCTTACGCTCGTTCGACATCACATCCAGATGGGAAAGATTGTCCCGCGGGAGCGCTGGCATGGTACTTTACGCCTAGCGGGGGCGACCGATTAACTGCGGGAGATCGGGACGTGACATATTGGTACCAGAGTATGGATTTACGCCTTTGGACTTCGTATCGATTTTCTTAGTTTAGAAAGCTCGTTCGTGGGTTATGTGCATACACTATCTCTCGTTGACCCAATGGGTATTTCATACAATAAGTCTAAATAATTTTAAAAAATGCATGTGAATGATATGATTGCTTGTACAAAATTATGATACGAAGGCCTTTGTGCCGACCTATGTTAGACTTTATGGGAATAGACTCGTGCTATAATTTATAAGTTATGTGCGAACCCGAATACCTATACATGATTACCCAACTGGTTAGTGTGCGAGATAGAATATCGTTTGGACGGTTAGTTATGCCCACAGCCTTTCGGCTAAGTTGTGTTAAGTATCATGTGCCAAGACCCTTTGGTGCTAGCAAGCTAGTTGCAAGCGGGATTTGGATATCGTTCAGAAAAGATAAGTCATACTTAGAATAAAAACCGATAGAAATATTATTAGATTATCGCTAAGAGGAATATAGTGAATCGTGCTTGGATTTTGAGAAATATCTCGGACGGTACTTTGTATCGGCAGATACAAATCAGATATGGTTTACTTAGATGATTATCTCAAGAATATATAAAAGACTATGATTTATCTGGTGATGCTTAGGTATCACGCATAAATTCTAAGGAACGACTTAGGGAATATGCTAGCGATTGATACGAACACGATTGAGGATTTGATTGGGTAACTCGATTCTTGAGTGGTGTATGGTTCAATTTTGGAAATATTTAAATGAATTTATAGGTTTCGTGCGATAGTTGGTTTGAGCGATTGAGTATGTCTTGAATAAGTGATAAGGCTTATATTAAATTGGGATTCAAGGAAATGAAATCAGTATCCTGGTCAAGGAAACTTGTTAGAACTTGAAGGATCGTGCAAGCAATTTTAAATTGAAACAAATGGATTAAAACTTGAGTAGAATATCACTCGATAAAAATTAACCCGAGAATGAATATTGTGGTTCGATGAAAGAGATAATAGATAACAGATTTGACCCAAAGTTTGGAAGAACGATCTTGAATCTAGTTCAAAAGATAACCTTCGAAATCAATTTCGACTAAGAACGATTATCCTGCAGGAGCGCCGACGTGGTGATTTCACGTACAACGCGGATGATCGATCTCACGAAAACATGTTCGGTGATTATTCCAAACGAACTTGATGAATGAAACGTATCAAAAGTGGATAGACTTTGGCTTAAATATTTGAAACTTAATTGTTTGAGGAATGCCAGAAGTAGACTATGAATTTATCAAACTGTAACATTAAAGTTGGATGCTTTTGCTAGACGAATTATAATCATGGCATGAACGGACAAGACTTGATAGATTATATATATATATAACTTGGATGGAGCAAAGTAAAATAATATGGTATCGATGATAACCATAATTTTTGACGTTCTTGTCTTATGAGAGCGTAACTCTATGCTCGTACATGCATCACGCTCGGATTAGGATGATTATCCAACTGGAACATTGGCATGGTGGTCGCACGTCCAACGAGGATGATCGAACTTGCAGGAGACCAGAGTATGACAACTAAAGGATCGTCTTGACTTATGGTTTAACATGATAAGACGAGTTTGAGAATGCAAGTGAATTGAACGTATTTCAAGGATAAGTTAGTCTAGAACCTGGAGTAAGTCACACTGGATGGTTTCATGAAAGGTTACATGAATCTTGTTAGACGACTTGGATTTATGAGTGTGATCAAAGATTTAGAATTGAATCTTGTCTTAGTGGTCTAAACTTATAATGGATATATGAATTCTATCAAAAATATGCTTAAGGAGATAGACTATGCGAATTCCTAGGCTTGTCCTGCAACTTGGATATATTATGATTTGACTGAACGGACTAGAACCCTGTGCAACAAATATGTTAATATATGTAAGATAATTTGTGCTCGATGTTTAGAAATCTGAGTAAAACGAGCTTGGGTAGAATATTCCGTGCAAACGAACAATGGTTTGACCTTAGGAATTGGGGCGAGCATCGTACGATAAATTTGTACGATGAATCATGTGTTTGAACTTGTACCTATGACCTTGTGAGCTGACCTAGT
Organism: Iris macrosiphon; assembly: GCA_036927795.1. Taxonomy (NCBI): domain Eukaryota; kingdom Viridiplantae; phylum Streptophyta; class Magnoliopsida; order Asparagales; family Iridaceae; genus Iris; species Iris macrosiphon. The sequence goes on from JAYESA010000002.1 coordinate 63,991,554, forward strand.
AATTAGGTAGACGACCCTATACAGAGTGAAAGAACTTGTGTAACCGACCTTAGCATATCGCTTGAGAAAGCCATAGAACTGGGGCAGCAAGACTTGGAGTTAGACTTGGAACGGTAAGTGTGTGCTATATTTGACACAAAAAGAATGTACGATAAGACATGGATGATAGTCGATTGATCGGATAGATCGTGCTTAACGGTAATGCAATATTTGGTTTGAGTTGGAATAGAAATAACTTGGATTTCGGTTGACCCTGTTGGAAGTATCATCGTGATTCATAGGACAAGAACCCTTGAGATTTTCGCAAGTAGCTTGTCCGATTTTAATATTGCTAAGTTTGGTTAAATGCATATATTTGAGGGATGTCTTGAATATGTGCACGATCTAAGACCCAGTGATATGTTGAACTCGGATGTAAAGAATTCGCTATCTCTAAGTTGGTTGACATGCATATGTTTGATGGACGCTTTGAATATGTGCACGATCAAGGATCGCGATATGTTGATCTCGAATGCTAGTACAAGTGAATATGTTAGATTTGCATAGACGAGTATAACGACTTAGATAAGTTTGCCTCAGCCTTAGATCTTCATTCAAGATGGATCATATCAGACCCCGTATTAAACGATATATATTTCACGTTAAGACGCAGTAGAGACCGAGTCAGAGCTTGGATTGAATGATAGAGTCATTCAATGAGATCGACCCAGCATACAAGTGACACGATATAAGGAACCAGTAAAAAATTATGTTTGAACGGATCTAGTGGTCCCAATTGTTATGCTTGATAAAGATTCGATAGTATACGATAGAATGGTTTGTGCTCAGGAAGTGGTGTATAATGTAATGACCCATTCCGTTCAAGCGGACATCCGATTCAAACGACGCAAGTGCAACGATCCGACCTGCTTTGCTCAGTGAGAAAACTCGTTTGAGGCAAAGGATTTCTAGACTTGGCCCTTCAGGAGTTTAAACTTAGACTTTCAAAGGCTCGCTCGGAGTATCGCTCGACCGAGGCGAATCATCGCTAAGGTGGGTGGCTACAATAAACTTGTCTTTGCTTAGCCAATATACTTAAAACATGGACAATAGATGCTAGTTGCTATATGACCCACCCCTTGCATGCCTAATAAAGAATCCAACGCACCTAGCTAAGGGAATAATCCCTTCTTTTATTGCTTGTGTTAGAACATGAAAATGAAATTTGACTTATAACTTGGACCCTCGCATGCTAACTCAGCTTTGTGCAAGTAGACCCCGCTATTCCTCGAGTAGATCATTATGGACCCTTCGTAGTGCACTGTTTCACTTGTTTACATGGCACGGTTTATAAATTATGTCACTCGACATGTCCCTGTATGGTTTTACTCCTCGCACTACCTCCTTGGACCCGTGCAAACGTAAAGGCAAGACTTACGTTCTAAGGCAGAATATATAATATGTTACTTATGCTTATGTTTCCAACAAATGCATGCTTGCCTGCTTACACTGTAGTTTGTACTCCTTGCTTCATTTCAATGCTTACTATAAGAATTTATGCCAAAATCAAGTAATATTATCCCAATCGTGCATGCATCTAGGTAGCCAGAAGACTATCAAATAGTCCTTCTGTGCAATATGAACCTGCAAGTATACAGAACCATTAGGTCACCAAGGCATTTCCCGAATCAGGGGAATGCATCATGTAAAGTATAACACTAAACGAGAGTCATGTCAAGTAAAGCAAGAATCACAGCTCTTGCAACAATGCTCGTTCAGAACATGAATCAAGGATTATTATGTCATGTTGTGAATCTGAAAGATCCAAGACTTGCATGTCGCAGACAACTTGTTAATAAGGAAGATTCTCGAATCTCGTTCCACGGACAGTCTCCAGGGTACCGGGGCCGATCCGATCAGGATGGAACTCACACAACAGCCTTGTATGTGCGAGCAGGATGGCCTCTCCGCTAACGCCGTATCATTCTTGCTCAAAGGCTGATAGTCTTACGTGCTGGACGGGATGGCTTGTAGCACCTCACGTACTTTTTGTTGCATACCATCCTCGTTCAAGACTATAACTCGTCTTTTATGGCTATGCCAGCGACTGATGTTCATATAGATAAGTCATTCTCGCTTAGCGGCAATCCGCGTGCGAGTTATTGTATCACATCGAGTAACTTGTAGCAAATGAACGGATATTAGTATTAGACATATGTGCACAATAGTACATATTTGAACAATTGAATATCTTCTGTATCACTTCTGGGTAATCCGTCTTGTACACCTGAAACAGAACCTCGCTCACGATACTTGTGTTTGCTTATGCTATTGCCCCTGGATTTTATTATATATGCTCGTGCTTGGTCTAACTTGGTTTGCCTTAGATATGGAAGGATGAATGGTAAGTTGGTAAGTCTTGTCATGTTACTCTTATATCATACAGCACACTGCCATACGAGTTAGGCTTTTCATTATGCCATAAAACTGATCCTAAGGCAAGATTAGAAAGATAACTTAATAGATCATGTACGTAACTTATATATAATATGTTTGGATTTATCCAGCGGGCGATAAGCCTCCCCACCAATACATTTATGTAATAATAACCTACCAGATTGCTTGCAGGATGCGGGAGAACCTCGTTCGGTACGGAAACACCCGTCGTGCGAGCTAAGGCATGGAGTTCTCTCTAGAACTTTGGAACGTTGCGTCCGGAACTGAAGAACATATACAAGACATAATATTGGAACATTGCCTATGTATCATTCCATAAATGTAGCCACTTGGCACGCTTTTATTGTTTCAAGAGAGGGACTTGAACGACTTATAATATCGGCCTAGCGCTGCTTGTAATACTTGTTCAATATCAATAAGGGTTTTTTTTATGTCTATATTTGTGTTATTCAATGCTTCCGCTATTGACGACTCTGTGAACCATTTACCAATCGCCTATTCGTTTCTTATTCCGATGCATTCATACTATCTATGCGACTCTGTGGTTTAGACATCTTACTGCATGTTCGGATAATGGCCTTGTACGGGCACAGCTTATGCTCGTGCGTTATCATGTCTAGATAGGAAAGATTGTTTCGCGGGAGCGCTGGCACGGTGATTCACGACTAGCGGGGAAGGCCGATTACCTGTGGGAGATCGGGTTGTGACACATATAGATACCTATGCCTTCTGAGTCAGTCAAAATAGGAACCCATCCTCGCTGTCCTATGCTGACTCCCAAAATGGACATGGATTAAGTCTCGAGATAAATTGGTACCAACGACTTAGTTAAGAGCATGACTCTATCCAGGACGTACCTTCGTAGTCAGGACATATGACATACATCATGTATCACGAGATACGAAAGCAGATGAGTGAGAGGAAAGATCATCTCCACTCGCCAATTATACGAAACCTAAAAGATAGATAAAACTAGAAGAACTCAAATCTCACCCTCGACTTGACCACATTCTGCTAACATCTGTTCAAGTACGCCAAACTCAGCTTGCTCCCATCCTGGGGCTGTTGGAACTCTTTCATGAGGATGTCTCTGCTAGCTGACCAAGCTGACGTTGTCTCGGGTGAAATACCTGTGCTTGCGTCAATATCGGACGTTGGGCTAATGGCCGCACTACTAAAACTGGCTCTTGATACGGAACTGCTCCTGGAGCTGGCAACACTAGAAATTGTTGATATTATCCTCTATGCCTCTACATCTGTGGGCAAGTAGCTATCATATGTCGGAACCCCCATACCACAAGCATCATTCACTTTCTATCCTACATACAGCTTGAGTTTGACCTCTTTTGCCATAATAGGTACATCCTACTGGATTTACCGGACATTGTTGATGTTGTCTTGGCTATCGTTGCCAAGTTGTCATTGCCAAATCACGAATATGAATGTCGAGTGCTGGTCCTCCCTCATTGTTCTGTCCATGAGGCCTCTTCCGATCCACTCTTCTTAATGTCATCCTTTGAGAAGTAAGCTCTACCCTCTTGGCTGTTATCAATATTACCTCGAAGGCCTGGTAGTTATGCACCTCTACCATGTGCAAAATCTACAAGTGAAGTCCCTGTTGGAACCTCATTGCTCTCTCCAACTCAGTTTCCACCATAGTTGGAACAAATTTGCTAAGTCGGATAAAATCTACCGCATAGCCGTCTACTGTCCTTCCAGTTTGCTTGAGGTTAATGAACCTTTACTTCAACTTATACTGAGCCACAATCCCAAAGTACTTTGCCCTTAACCATGTCTTAAAATCTTCCCATGAAATAGGATACCTCAATCCTACCTCTATCATAGCCCACCAATCTCTTGCCAGATCTTGGAGTTGTAGGCGAACGAGGTCAACTTGTTCCTTGGCCGAAACCTTAGTCGCTGTCAGGATGGTCTCAATATCCTGGAGCCAATCGTCGACCATGATTGTGTCCTTCGTGCCATTAAAGTATCTAGGTTTTAATCTGTAGAATCTAACATATGCCCCAGAATTTGTTCTCTCGCCTTATTATAGGGTCGTTTGCAATCCTTGGTTCAACAGGACATTATGTTCCTGCTGCTGGAGCTATTGTTGCTGGTGTTGTTATTCTTGTTATTGTTGTACCACTATTTGGTGTTGTTAGGCCACCAACAATCCATGGATAATCTCTAACAAGGCCGGGGTATCCAGTACTGTCGGCATTGTAAGAGATATGTGAACACCTGGAGCCTGCTGCTTTGTCCCATTCATCGTGGGCTCAACTCGGATCCTTGGTTGGGGTCCCATAGGATTTTTTTCCACTGGCAACTCTACCTCTCTTGTTGCTGCAGTATCAGAAAAGGAGAATCCCTAAAGAAGAGCACAAGAAACATCAAGAACATGACGAGAAGGAACAAGAAAACAATCAATCTTGAAGAGTTCAAGCTGAGTATCAAAGAGAAAGAATTCAGGATATCAAAGGAAACAGTTTCAGTTGAGACTCCTAGAACAAGATACCCCATAAGTCTGAAAAGACAGACCTGCATGGGCCACCACTAAAACATTATCATGCCCCAGAACCAGAATACTGGAGAGCGGCGGAGTGACTCAGCCAACCACACCTTGTAGAATATCGAAGTAAGCCATAATTTGCTAAGGTTTTCAAGAGACAATGGGTGCATGCTATAATTAAGTCACCTAGGGTCAAGAACATCTATGTCTCAATCATCAATCAAGAAACAATAAGAATGAACATGTAAGATAAAGCAGTTAGGCGTCCATAACGCTCTATCAGAATGATCATGAAACTAGTTATACAGGATGGTACGCTAGTATATTATCAAGATTACATGACTGTAAGTCAGCCGCTCTCTGAATAATATACAATTATGTAGAGAAGCTAATATCCAGATAAACTGGCTAACAAGTGCCATCGGCTAAACGCCAAAAGGTAAAACAGAATGATACTCATAGTGGAGAAGAAGAAACCCACTCAAGTTCCTCGAGGGACATCCTTCTGGTGTGCGCCATCGGACAGATACAGGACAGGTTCCTCGGGCTATGCTACTAAACTTGGCCAAACAAAACCAACGGGGTCAGACTCTGATAGCAAGTACCACAAAGGAGCATAAGTGAATACAGCAAAAAAAACCTAATAAGTACACAAAATAGGAAAGTTCATGCCATAATGGCAAGCGTATGACCTTTCATCGGAGCAGTAGGACACCCCTATAACCAAATAAGGATAAGAGTTTCCACACTACTCCGATACAGGGTACAAAAAACTAATTATGAACACGACAAAGATACAACACATCAATATAATCCAGGAAACACCTGCCATAATACAATATAAGATATAGATATAATATACAGCTTTAGAACATGACCTATTATGATACATTGGTGCAACCCTATAACCAAACAAGGACAAGGGTTGAAAAGCCTTACCATAATAGTTCATGTCCCTAGACTACGAGCACATACTCATTTAATTGGCCAATCAGTCCTACGGCTTGTTATATGGAGTCTGAGTTATCTTAGAAATAATTTATAATAAGTATCCTCAGATCACACCATTGTCGAACATGAGCTAACCAAACCAATATAAAAAAATAAGAACTTACATGATACACCAGTCCCCCGTAGGGCCACCGTACTAAAATCATGGCAGTAGCAGTTCCAGTGTTCCTATAGTGAAATAGTGGATCGACATTATAATAGTCAGATACTACACTCTACTAAGGCAGATGATATACAGTATCTGTGGTGGCCAACCCACAACACACTTAGAATGAATCTCTATGGGAAGGTTCGTTTGCATGATCTAGGGATACCGTTCCCTCCTAATGTTACTACCACTTTTAGTTACCCAATTAACCCCATGTTATTGTTGAAATCTCAAGGCGTGGTCATATGAAAATTTCTCTTAATATGTCATACAAAGTATGGGCACGCTAGATACGAATCCATGGAAGTCAAATCTGGACTCACCCGAGCATATATGTAACCTTCATACAACCAATATCCTAGCCACGCATTGGTAGTTGACTCGCTTATTATGCCCGTACTGGGAAAATAATGTATATATTTATAATATCACGCATTCAGGAATTTGGAGGCATTCTCGATACATAACCCAAATATAATTACTTAATAAGTGACATGATGTGTTGCACCTCGACGCACATTAAATTATAAACAATTATCAAGCAATAGTGGTATCAACACGGATATAGTATTCGAGTCCAATCACCAAACTTACAGTTGGTCATATGAGTCTTATCACATTGGGATACTTGGTCCAAATTCAATCTCCTCAAATTAGGTACACCGATTACCAATCAATTAGAAATTGAAACTTGATAAAATCCTCGAATCAATAATTTTGCCGCCGAACGTGAGTAAGGGGAAAGTGTGAACCACTCTGGAGCAGATCCACAATCCTTAAACTAAACAAGGACCAAGATTGCAGATCATTTCGCGAGCAGAACCACGTCCCTCATTCTATCCGACGAACAAAGGATAAGTTAATCTACTAATCTGAGTTTACTCTAGGTTGCCACATGGTCTACTACAACATATAATTATACTATGCACATAGTCAGTTCTTGCACATATCCAGGTTTAGCACAGTCTGGTTACTAAGTCTATTTCTTCCTTAGGATCAATAAGAAGCAATTGTCAAGACCAACTATATAGAACAAAGAAATATTTCAAATAAAATAATTAAACTCAAGAGATATTAGAACATATACATAGATTACTAGTACTGCATAGGATCACATGCGCGCATGAGAAGTGCACGCATGAATTACCGCATGGGTCAGGCCGCATGCACTGATCAGGCGCATGAGCACTAGCTGCATGGATGAGCTAGCCGTATATCTCTTCAGACCGCATGGACTTCTTGCCTCATAAGGCAGGTACCGCATAGGGGTCGGTGCCGCATAGCGTCAAGGCAAAGTCCACTCTTCGGGACAAGTACCGAAGTGACGAGCATTAAATACATGTCAGTGAAGTGACATAAAGTGTGATGTGACATAAAGTATATCAAAAAGAAAAGACAAAATAATAGAAAGATGCGCCAAAGATGCGCCAAAGTTCAGAGTCATGCGTCAAAGGGAAGGTGGTCGCATGCTCTGCTTGCCTCATAAGTTCGATGTCGTATGGAGTGTCCATTGGACTTAGCGAATTTCTCATTTGTTCAGTGTCACACCCCAGTCCCAAAATACATAGGACCAGGAATACGTGACACGCCAACTACACATTCGACTAGACTCTGGTCTGACTCGAGTACGTATAAGCTGTATAATATAAAGGGCACTATCTAAATATCCCATAAATGTAAACCTCTATGTCTCAATCCACAATGAACAGAAAGTATACAAGAAAGAGCTACATGTGCTAAAGTCGGCCGTCCAATGACACACAAACTCGAATAGACTCGAGAAGAGATGAGTATACAAAAACTAGGCTACAACAGCAGATGAATAATCCATATGAATAAAGTAACAATAATGCCGGTAGAAATGATATGAGTACTTGGTACAATGCCCGCAAGACATGCAACTCCATCAGCAACTCCAAATGCTCCGTAATCGTCTATGCTGCAAAACTGATAGGGGACCAGGTCCTCAGAGGGACGTAACCAGGTATAAAAATATAGCATGCCAAGTATAATAGAAAGTACAAGTGCAACGACAGGGTAATCTAGCATAACCAACTAAGCGTGACACAGTTTAAAGACAATGTTCGATGCGTGGGCTGTCCAAAATAAAACCGTAGCTCCGGACACGAAAATACACTGGACGTACCACAGCTCTGGGCATAGAGTCACTCTGGGCATAGAGTCACACGGGTGATACAACTACACTAGATACAGGATCACTACAGAAACAATACATATACATATATAAGCGCATGCAAAGGAGCCCAAACGTCAAGTAACTGTCTTCCCCATCCCAAGCGGTTAACGATTGTGCGTTGAACCTGAACCTATATCTAACAGTCCCATCACACCGAATATAACTCAATAGTCGCGACCCTAAGGTCGTCCCAGTCTCCGGTCATGATGTCATTATCAGGATACAGAAAATCTGGCACGATATCAGTGTATGAATGTGTCCTAGGGTGACGATATACTCAAGTACGTACATCGAGGTATTACGAACATCTAACATTTATTACAAGACGTTACGACAAACGTCTACACCCGGTTGTGATCCGGACACGACGTATCGATCATAAATAATTACTCACACAATGTACATAATGAAACAATAAAATATCTGTAACTGAAATACAGGGTGGCAAGGTACACTTGTCTGCGTCCGGCTGCTGAGGACGGGGATCCGGTACAACGTCCAAGTCCGCGGGTCCCGTAGTACCTAGAGACGAGATACAAGCTTAAATCAATAACTATCAACAGACTAAAATAAGATACGACACACGTCTAATCATATGCTACAATCTTAGTTACAACTCACCTAGACACGAAGCTAGAGGGTTGACCAAGGTTGACTAAAGGTATGTTACATCTAATCTGATTAATTATCTGTATAAAATCATCAGACAAAACCCTCAATCTAACTATATTCATCACAATGTTTAGTAGTTCAAGTATGTTTAATCCTCTAATTTTTCCCTGGTCTTTATAGACGTTATCCTGCATATTTAAATATGTCGTCCTCGAAATAAATAATTATTATTTACTAAGCTTTCCATATTAATCAATGGGTTGATATCACCCTACAATTTTTATAATAGTTAACCATCTCCTCAATGACAATTAATATTTTAATATCCTCAACATCATTCCATAACAATTTAAATCCGCTCATCCACGATGACCAATTGTATATAATAATTAAACTACTCCCAAAGTCTCGTATAACTTTTTAACCCTAAACTCATTATATTTATCACTTAACCATCAAAGTAGATATTTTGTCACAACAAACCATAAAATTTCATTGCACTCGCATCCCCTCAATTGCATGTAATGATCCTAAAATCTCTACTTAGCATTTAACCATTAATCACACATATTGAGATATAATAAACCTTAAACGCATGCATCCCAAAATCCTGAAATCTCCATATATAACAACCCTTAAATAGATCTATGTTATTTACAACCATTCATCCATTTTATTTCATGTAATAAACTCCAAGATTCACATCTGGCATTTGAAAACCCTAAATATCAAGATTTCAACTTCTTAAACCCTAAAATTAACTAAGCTATATACACAATAAATATTATTACTAAATCGACCATAAAAAACATGCTATAACACATAGAGAGGGGGAGGGTTTACCTTGGCGGTGGCACGGTGGGACGCCAGGGTGGTTGCCCGGAGTGAGGTCGTCACGAGGTGGGGGAGGTATTGGTGACAGAGGTCGAGGGGTTGACGGTGACTCGCCGGAATTGCTGAACGACCGGGCTGGAGGTGATATTGATGAGGGTGTGAATGGTGAAGATGATAATGAAGATGGGAAGCATGGTGGCCGGAGGGTGGAGGCCGACCAAGGTGGCGGCAGTGGTGATGATGGTGGTGAAGGGGGGTGACCTTGGTGGTGTAGGATGGCCAGAGTAAGGTTGCAGCGGCGTGGGGAAGGACGTGGCGTTGGTGTGTGGTGGTGGTGGCAATGGTGGATGGTGGTCGTGGCTATGGCAGCGTCGGAGAGGGAGGTGCTCGTGGAAGCGCCGGGGATGGGGAGACTGGTCGGGGCGGTGGTATCGTGAAGTAGAGACTGGAGGAGGAGCGGGATCTTAGAGGTGGTGCTAATGGTGCCAGCCAGAAATGGAGCTCGTGGCAGTACTCGACTGCCGGAGAGGGAGGCTGCACAGCGGATGGAGCTCGCGGTGATGGTGAAGCTCGTCGGAGCAGTTCAGCAGCGGCTCGGGGGAGGGCCAGTCGGGTTGGCCGGAGTGTCGAAGTAGCGGGAAAGAGGTGCAGCTGCTCGTCGTGGGTGCTGCAGGCTCGGTTGGCCGGCTCGTAGCGGAGCAGCAGCTCGGTTGATGGCCGCTGCGGTTGAGGAGTGGGGGATCTCGGCCGGGGGAGAGGAGCAGTGCTCGACTGCCGGAGGGGTCTCTACTGGGGTGTGGGTGGCCGGCCTTGGCAGCAGTCGAAGCCGTGGGTGTGGCCGGAGCTGCCGGGCGGTTGGCCGGGGCAGGGGTTGGGTTGGAGTGAAGAGATGTAGTGTAAGAAGGAAGGAAGAAGAAGAAGAAGAAGAAATGAAGAAAAGGGGAGGAGGGGTTTCAGTTTGCATGGAGAAGGAGGGAGGAGAGAGAGGGGGGTGGGGGTTTCTCTAGGCATTGGGATTAGGGCCGACCTTGGGGGAAGAGTGTGATGGTGATGTTTTATAGGGAGGTGTGATGTAGATTGTGGGGTGTGGATGCTTCCAAATTTGAATGAGTGGCTAGGATTAGTCATGAGGAAATTTTGTTTATACCATGGAAAGGGAGGGGTGATGTTGGACCGGTCAAAGGTTGAGGGAGTTTTCTTCATTTTGGTTTAAACCAATGAGGAGATGACACCTAATGCAATATTTGCAAATAAGTCCCTTAAGTTTGGGTATTTGCACAAACATATGAAATAATTAAAAAATTATGGGAAAATTGGTGGTTGGTGTTTTGTAGGGTGAGGTGGTGTTGTGTGTTTTGTATGGGCTTAAATAAATGGGCATTGGAATTAAATTGGGATTAAAATGGGATTAGTCAAGTTGGTATCCCCAATTTAATTAGAATAAAATATCATGTGCTCTTAAATTAAATAGGGGCACATGGGACCTCAATTGGGAGTGACACAAAGGTCATGAATGGTGTAGGTTTGGTGTCAGTCTTGGACCCTTTAATTGATCCGGCTCAACGGGTTGAGTTGGTGTCTCAAAATTGATGGCAATGACACATGTGCGCGACACAGAATTTAAATAAGGATTTCGGTTACGAAAATTGTACAATAATTTAGAGCACAAGAAAATATGATTTTGAGTGACGGAAAAGTCCAACGCCTAAATTGGCGTGTCAAGTCAAAAGTGCAACAATCTGTTGGAATTTATGGACTGATGTTGGGCTCCAAATAATTCAACAACGGTAGGGCGCGCCAAGGGTTTAATTAAAATAAACAGACATCTGTAACCTTACTCTAAACCTCAATCAACTGCTGCTAAAACAAAATTTTCCATCCCATACCAGACTATCTATAGAAATATTTGAGGGGGTTTATATTCAGTGAGAGAATGCACAAATTATTCAAGGACACTTGTGTAGATCAGCAGTCATGCATCCAACAAGACGGACGCATGCTATCAGTATGCGGCAAGAGTTCATCTGCATAATCCTCTCGGGATGCATAACACTCAACCGCATAGCTCTCTGGCCGCATGAATACTTCGTCTTCTCCAATAGCAGGTTCGGCCATGGCAAAAATCCCCAAAAACTGAAATCGTGTTTCTTCATAAAAACCTTATTTTAAGTCCAAATCAGGTGAACCAAAAGCCAAAAAGCTCAAAATAAAATTCTCTAACATAAGGAACAAATAATTTTTGAAAACACTAAGTTTTAGTAGATCAAAACCAAGGAAAACTCATAGAACAAATAAAATTCTAAATATTGAAACACAGATCTACAAGAATCTAGACATCAAAATCCAAAACTCCGAGAACTAAATATAATCAGCAATTCAAGGAGAACATTTTCCATTAACCACATTTTAAAATAATATATGTATAAAAAAATTAAAAATCTATGGCTTCACCCCTTTGAGCAAGATGTACTTGCCTTGGTGGACTAATAAACCTCTTCCTAGAACCAAGTCTAGGGCTAGGGCTAGGGCTTCGATCAAGGGGAGATCTTGAGGGAAGGAGGAAGAAGAAAGAAGAAAGGAAGTGGGAATGAGAAAGAATAAGAGAGGAGAGAGAAAATGACATATATATAACAAGTGGAGAAATAAGGTTAGCCCTAGGATTAAGTCATGATACTCTCCAACCAATCTCAACCATCCAAAATAGGCTTCGTGGTTCCAAGAGTGAATCGGGTCTGGTATCCATCTTATATACGGGTCCTAGCACGGGTCTATGGCAATTTCCATGATGTTCACTACTAGTCTCGGGCAGTCTCCCACAATAAACAGGAATATAATTAAATAAAATATAACATAATTAACAGAAACCTACCTGTAAATACAACATGAATACATCTACAAGAAAAATTTAAAATATCACAAATTCAAGAAATATAAAATCTGGGAATGAGTGTGACATCTCTACCCACCTAAGAAAACTTTCGTCCTCAAAATTCGCCAGGCTAGTCGAGCTGATCACCAAGCAAGAAAACTCATAGACCAAGCAAAAGACTTATGATTCAATCAGGAAACTCATGATCCAGAAAATCTCATAAACTACTAAATCTCAAGAACTACATCTAACTAAATACCAAGCATAACGAAATAGGTAGAAAATAAAAGCAACAACAATGTAAATAAAGGCACAAGCAATCCACATAATAAAAAGCAAAGAGAAAGAGTAGGAGCATACGGATACCTATGCCTCCCGAGTCAGTCAAAATAGGAATCCATCCTCGCTGGCCTATGCTGACTCCCAAAATGGACATGGATCAAGTCTCGAGATAAATCGGTACTAACGACTTAGTCAAGAACATGACTCTGCCCAGGACGTACCTTTATAGCCGGGACATATGACATACATTATGTATCACGAGATACGAAGGCAGATGAGTGAGACAAAAGATTATCTCCACTCGTCGATTATACGAAATCCAAAGATAGATAAAACTGGAAGAACTCAAATCTCACCCTCGACTTGACCACCTTATGCTAACATCTGTTCTAGCATGCCAAACTCAGCTTGCTTCCATCCCGCGGCTGCTGGAACTCTGTCATGAGGATGTTTCTGTTGACCAAGCTGACGTTGTCTCTGGTGAAACACCTGTGCTTGCATCAACATCGGACTTTGGACTAACGGCCGCACTACTAAAAGTGGCTCTTGATACGGAACTGCTCCAGGAGCTGGCAACGCTGTGAATTATTGATATTGTCCTTCTTGCCTCTGCATATGTGGGCAAGTAGGTATCATATGTTCAGAACCCCCACACCTCAAGCATCTTCCACTACCCATCCTATATACATCATGAGTGTGACCTCTTTTGCCACAATAGGTACATCCTACTGGATTTACCAGACGTTGTTGATGTTGTCTTGGTTGGCGTTGCCAAGTTTTCATTGCCAAATCACGAATATGAACACCTAGTATTGGTCCTCCCTCATTGTTCTATCCATGAGGCCTCTTCTGATCTACTCTTCTTGATGCCGTCCTTTGAGAAGTAAGCTCAACCCTCTTGGCTGCTATCAATACCACCTTGAATTTTTGATAGTCGTGCACCTCTACCATGTGCAAGATCTCCAAGTGAAGTCCCATGCTAGAACCTCATTGTTCTCTCTAACTTAGTTGCCACCATAGTTGGAGTAAATCTGTTAAGTCGACAAAATTTCGTCGCATAGCCGTCTACTGTCCTTCCAGCTTGCTTAAGGTTAATGAACCTTTACTGCAACTCACACTAAGCCACAATCCTAAATTACTTTGCTATGAACCGGTTCTTGAAATCTTTCCATAAAATATGATGCCTCAATCCTACCTCCATCGTAGCCTACCAATTTTTTGCCAGATCTTGGAGTTGTAGGCGAACCAAGATAACTTGTTCCTTGGCTGAAACCTTAGCCGTTGTCAGGATGGTCTCAATATCCTGGAGACAATCGTCGATCGTGATTGCCTCCTATATGCCATTGAACTATTTGGGGTTCAGTCTGCAGAATATACTAGATGCCCCAGAATCTGTTCTTTTGCATCGTTCTAGGGCCGTTTGCAATCATTGGTTCAACATGACATTATGTTCCTACTGCTAAAGCTATTTTTGCTGATGTTGCTATTGTTATTATTGTTGCACCACCATCTGGTGTTGTTGGGCAGCCAACAATCCATAGATAATCTCAAGCAATATCGGGGTATCCAGTACCGTCGACACTGCGAGAGGTACGAGAACACCTGGATCCTGCTGCTTTGTCCCATTCATCGTGGGCTCAACTCGGATCCTTAGTTGGGGTCCCACAGGATTTTGTTCCACTGGCAACTCTACCTCTCTTGTTGCTGCAGCATCGGGGGAAGGAGAAGCCTAAAGAAGAACACAAGAAACATCAAGAACAGGATGAGAAGGAACAAGGAAATAATCAATCTAGAAGAGTTCAAGCTGAGTATCGAAGAGGACAAATTCAGGATATCAAAGGAAACAGTTTTGATTGAGACTCCTAGATCAAGACACCCTACAAGTCTGAAAAGAGAGACCTGTATGGGCCACCACTAAAATATTATCACGCTCCAGAACCAGAATACTGGAGAGCGGGGGAGTGACTAAGCCAACCACACCTTACAGAATACCGAAGTAAGCCATAATATGTTAAGGTTGTCAAGAGACAAAGGGTGCATGCTACAATCAAGTCACCTAGGGTCAAGAACATCTATGTATCAATCATCAACCAAGAAACAATAAGAATGAACATGTAAGATAAAGTAGTTAGGCGTCCATGAGGCTCTATCAGAATGATGATGAAACTAGTTATACATGATGTTACACTAGTGCATTGTCAAGTGTCATAAACCACACCCAGAATAAGGGCACGAGTAGTGAGCATCGCCCAACCAACAACGCAGCATTGACGGTCGAACAATGTCTGGGTCAAATCTACTATCTAAATATCTTATATAATTATAAATATGGTACCTGTCAATCATCTTAACTCCAAACGGAAGAAAATATGGTATCTGATAATGGTAAACTATACTCAATCATATTGCAAACTAAGAAAGATAAAACACGAGATGGAATAACGAAGGAAAAGAATCACAATACATCCAAAAGTCTGAAATAATATATATACATGCCATAAGCCTCAATAAAGTCTAATACAAATCTAAACAGTAAGTCTAAGCCTCCTTAACCTCTGGTACTAGGTCCTCCTGTTCTAAAGGAGTATCCTCTAAAGATACGCCGTCATCTGGCCCATAGTAGTTAGGATACTAGTCCACAAGCCATTCATCTGAAAAATATATCCAGTCAGGATTGAGCGAAGTACATACCTCTGAAAGCAGTTTCAAATACATAATCGAGCATATATAACAGATAATAGAAAATAATATAAGATAACTAAACATCAGAATAAAATAAACTAGAGTGAACATGTAATATACTGGAATAAAGAACATGTAATATGAATAACTATAATTTAAAAGAAAATAGAAAAAAACTAACTACTGTGCCATAGAGTACAAGTTCATTATGTGATCGACTTAGGTTGAACATGAATACAATATGGTAACTCGATTACACGTTTGATATGTAATCGACATATACACGAATGCACTTAGGCTTGATTACATAACCAACTCCTACTCCTCCATCCCCAACCAATACCAATGGATCCAATCATGACACGTTACAAACACGAATATGGGCATACTGAACACGAGCAATATGTGAACACAAAGTACACTAAAATCAATACTGAATACATACGATAAAATACATGTGAAGGAATATCCGCTGAATACGGTAAGGGATAACATCCCCTGATAGGATCCATATAGTACCAGTCCGTGTAACCACTGTGTCAGAATCAAGTATACAGTTCTAGAACATGTGATACATACATTATCGTAAAATAAAAACTAACAGAGAAATGTACTCGCCTCTTGTCCTGAGTAAAGAGTGTCTCTCGATGCCCAAGCTGGTATCACACAAACCTATTTAGAAAATATTAAGTTAAATGGGTGTAATGAATGAGAAATGTGTTAAAATGTACTAATACATGCTCCTAGATCCATAACAAACATTTAGGGTGATTACTAATCCATACTAGTGGTCATTGGGTGATATTGGTCAAGGGTCAACTTTTAACGTCAAACTAGTCCACAATAGGTCAATATCCTAATTTTAGGTCTAAAATAGATGATTCTAGGTCATCCTTAGATTCCTAAGTCTATACTTGAGTGTATTAGCTCACTAGCTAAAATTATCCAGTATCTACCTTCTAATATTAGATCAAACTAAACTAATTAGCTTATTCTAGTCACTAACTAGCTTGTACTAGCTACACTAGATTATTACTTTAGATTATAACTAATACTTTAGTTATTACTAACTAAATCTAACATACACCGACTACTACTCTAATATACTAGGATACCAAGGTCTGATACTAACTATAAGTTAACAGATAGCTAGTATATGCATACATACCACTGACATCCCAACTGACACTATATTAACTTCCAAGATAAAAATTGACTTAAACTGATATCAACCCCTTATCATAAATACATATACATATCAAATATTAATTAATAGATAACACTAACTGCTAGCTAGTGCTAACCTATCTACTAACTCTAGTACTCTAATTGATTTCTCAACTTAAACAACATCTAACATATGCGTATCTATAAAACCAGGTCACCCTTTCACTCCTCCATTGCATAGCTAAAGCACCTATTGCTGTTGATACCTACTCATTACTACTCAACTGATACACGCTCCTAAACCTGATACACCTACCCCTTACCTGCAAAACTAATTGTGATACTCATCACAGTTACTAAGCAATACCTGATACTCCAAATGCATATGCAACTGAGCCTGATGCACCCTCCCAGTTTCCCCTATATATATACAGGCATTTGGGTTAATATTTCCTTCCCATACTCTAATAGAAATATACTCTACTGCCAGTTCACTATTCGCTGAACACCTCAACAGTAATAAATCACCTTTAATGCAAATTTCCTTTGCCCTGAGCTCTGATTCATGTTGTCAAACCTGTTACACAGTACTGCACATCCAACTGCCACTGCCGTATTCGACCACACAGTCATACAACCAGTCACTGCAATATACATACACCTAATAGCTAATAAACACCTGGGACTGGCCTTCACTCGAGCTCATGCGTGTGTCTTAATTCACTCATACCCGAATATAGTGAACCCCCCTTCTCTTCACTCCCACACCACTACAACATACACTCACAGTGCACAACTGCTAACATACAGGTATCACCAATACCTGACACTAATATTCTACTAACCCAGTGATACATGTTGTTACGTGTACTCTACTGTTATTGCAGTTGGTGTCTCACTGCTCAAGTATCAGTACTAGTTCACTGTCTTGATACAGCCACCTACACACCTAATGGTATCATCCAACACACATCCCAAACCGTAAAAATACTGTCACAACCACCATGTTACTAATTGACAACTCATTCCCTTTAATATAATTCGAGCATTAAAAGCTCCCTCATACAGACACAGTAAACTGAACTCAACACACACACACACACACAACAGTATATATGTATACACATATATATTATTCATAAAAGCATTTAAACAAACACCTTGAAGTATATACTTAGGAAAATTATGATATCTATCTCCTTAGAAAGCTAAAAGTCCAATTTCTCACAAATAATCCTTCTCACATCTCAATTATACAATATAACATCTATTATAACTACTTACAATATGTATTTGAAGTGTATGCACACAAAATACCCAAAATTGGTCTCGTGTTGCACCGTATCACAAAATACCATGATACGGCTTACACATATCAATTTATGGACACGTAACAAGTCCCATAACCTCGATCTAAGTCTAATTAGATCTAATTAGTCTTATGACACATAATTGATGTGTCAATCTCGCAATTCTCCCAACATGCACACAAATCACCACATAGAATTCATAATTCATAACCAATTAACCTAGAACTTGTTCCAATAGGTAGTCCTATGCCATGGGATGATTCCTAGGGGTCAAATGCATGAGTAAGAAGCCACAATAAAGGAAAATTTTAGGAATTAGCAATTGGAGGATGGATTCCCAATAAAAATATAATTGGACACATTTCGAACAAGATCTCTAGCTCCAAAGCTCCTCCTCCTTGTGCACCTTGCTTCTCCAAGCTCCTAGGCTCCAAGAGTGAAGAATTTAAGGAAGAAATGGAAGTGAATTGATGGTGAATTGATGGAGGGAAGAAGGAATTGGGGATTTATGAAAATGGGAATAAAAAAAATGAATGAACAAATGAAAGGAGAGAGAGAAGAGAGGCTCTTATGTGGCTGGCCCCTATTCTTCTCCTCTAAGTCATTGCAAAAGTCCAATATGCTCACTAATGGTTCATTATGAATAGTAGTTAAAGAAGATATATTAGGAAGGGTTCATACTAATCTAAATTAGCTCTAATATACCTAATTAATTAATGAGAAATGGGTCTATTGGGCTCATGTTGTCCTGACAATTCTAATTGGGCCTACAAGTTGTCAAGTCTAACTATTGGGCTAGTCCCTAACTATAAATAAATTAATACCAATCACTAAATAAATAAATAGTACTCTATTAATAAACAAATAATACAATCACCCTAATAATATTATACTACACAAATATTAATATGTATTCCTAAAATTAATTTACCCATGCCAATTACCAATTACCCCTGGTTGGAAAAGTGAGGGTTACATCAAGAGTACATGACTATAAGTCATCCGCGGTCTGAATAATATACAATCATATAGAGAAGCTAATGTCCAGATAAACCGGCTAACAAGTGTCGTCGGCTAAACGCCAAAAAGGTAAAACGGAATGATACTCATAGTGGAGAAGAAGAAACCCACTCAAGTTCCTCGGCGGACATCCTCCTGGTGTGCTCTATTGGACAGATACAAGACAGGATCCTCGGGCTCTGCTACTAAACATAGCCAAACAAAACCAGCGGGGTCAGGCCCCGATAGCAAGTACCACAAAGGAGCACAAGTGAATGAAGCAAAAAAATAACCCAATAAGTACACAAAATAGGAAAGTCCGTGCCATAATGGGAAGCGTATGACCTTTCATCGGAGCAGTAGGACACCCCTACAACCAAACAGGGACAAGAGGTGTCGCACTACTCCGAGACAGGATACGACTAACCAATTATGAACACGACGAAGATACAACACATCAATATAAACTAGGACACACCTACCATAATACAAGCTAAGATATAGATATAATATGTAGCTTCGGTACATGACCTATTACGACACATTGGCATAACCCTATAACCAAACACGGACAAGGGTTGAACTATTGCACCACAATAGTTCTTGTCCCTAGACTATCAGCACATACCCATTTAATCGACCAATCAGTCCTACGGCTTGTTATGTGGAGTCTGAGTTATCTCAGAAATAATATATAATAAGTATCCTCAGATCACGTCATTGCCAAACATGAGATAACCAAACCAATATAATAATATAAGAACTTGCAGGATGCACCAGTCCCCCGTAGGGCTACCCGGCTAAAAATATGGCAGTAACGGTTCCAGTGTTCCTATAGTGAAACAGTAGATCAATATTATAATAGTCAGATACTGCACTCCACTAAGACAGATAATATACAGTATCTATGGTGGCCAGCCCATAGCGCACTTAGAATAAATCTCTGGGGGAAGGTTCGTTGTCATAATATCGGGATATCGTTCCCTCCCAATGTTACTACCACTTTTAGTTACCTAATTAACCATATATTGTTGTTGAAATCTGAAGGCGTGGTCACATGAGAATTTCTCTTAATATGTCATAGAAATTACGGATATGCTAGATACGAATCCATGAAATCAAATCTGGATTCACCCCAGCGTGTATGCAATATTCATACAATCAATATCCTAGCTACGCTTTGGTAATTAGCTCGCTTATTATGCCCATGATGGGAAAATAATGTATATATTTATAATATCACGCATTAAGGAATTTGGAGGTATTCTCGATGCATAACCCAAATATAATCACTTAATATATGACAGGATATGTCGTACCTCGACGCACATTAAATCATAAATAATTATCAAGCAATAGTGGTATCAGCACGGATACAATATTCGAGTCCAATCACCAAACCTACAATTGGTTATATGAGTCTTATCACATGGGGACACTTGGTCCAAATATAATCTCCTCAAATCAGGTACACCAATTACCAATCAATTAGAAATCGAAACTTGATAAAATCCTTGAATCAATAATTTTGTCGTCGAACGTGAGTAAGAGGAAAGTGTGAACCACTCTGGAGCATATCCATAATCCATAAACTGAACAAGGACCGGAATTGTAGATCGTCTCCTGAGCAGAAGCATGCCCCTCATTCTATCCGACGAACAAATGATAAGTTAATCTACTAATCTGAGTTTACTCTGGGTTGCCACATGGTCTACTATAACATATAATCATACTATGCACATAGTCAATTCTTGCACATAGAAAGGTCTAGCACAGTCTGTTTACTAAGTCCATTTCTTCCTTAGGATCAGCAACAAACAATTGTCAAGACCAACCACATATAACAAAGAAATATTTTAAATAAAACAATTAAACTCAAGAGATCATGGAACGTGTATATAGATTACTAGGGCTGCATAGGATCACATGCGTGCATGAGAAGTGCACGCATGAATTGCTGCATGGGTTAGGACACATGCACTGATCAAGCGCATAAGCACTGGCCGCATGGACGTGCTGGCCGCATATGTCTCCAGGCCGCATGAACTGCTTGTCGCATGAGGCAGCTGTCGCATGAGGATCGGTGCCGCATAGCGTCAAGGCAAAGTCCACTCCTCGAGACAAGTGCCGAAGTAACGAGCATTAAATGCGTGTCAGTGAAGTGACATAAAGTGTGATGTGGCATAAAGTGTGTCAGGAAGAAAAGACATAACCATAGAAAGACGTGCCAAGGATGCGCTATAGTTCAGAGTCATGCGTCCAAGGGAAGGTGGTTGCATGCTCTACTTGCCGCATAAGTTCGATGTCACATGGAGTGTCTTTTGGACTTAATGAATTTTCATTCGTTCAGCGAGTGAATGCGTAAAGTATTCATGGACACTTGTGTAGATCAACAGTCATGCGTCCAACAAGACGGACTCATGCTTTTAGTATGCGGCAAGAGTTCAGCCGCATAACCCTCTCGGGCCGCATAGCACTCTCAGCCGCATAGTTCGCTGGCCGCATGAAGACTTTGTCTTCTCCAACAGCAGGTTTGGCCATGACAAAAACTTCCAAAAACTGAAATCTTGTTTCTTCATAATTTTTTTAGTTTAAGTCCAAATCAGGTGAACCAAAAGCCAAAACGATCAAAATAAATTGCTCTAACATAAGGAATAAATAGTTTTCAAAAAACTAAGTTTTAGTAGATTAAAACGAAAAAAAACTCATAGAACACATAAAATCCTAAATCTTGAAACTCATATCTACATGAATCTATACATCAAAATCCAAAACTCCAAGAACTAAATATAATCAGCAACTCAAGGAGAATATTTTTCATCAACCATATTTTTAAAACAACATGTGTAATAAATCCGAAAATCTATGGCTTTACCACTTTGAGCAAGATGTACTTGCCTTGGTGGACTAACAAAACTCTTCCTAGAACTAAGTCTAGGGCTAGGGATAGGGCTTCGACTAAAGGGAGCTTTTGAGGAAAGGAGGAAGAAGAAATAAAGTGGGAATGAGAAATAATGAGAGAGGAGAGAGAAAACCACATATATATACCAAGTGGAGAAATGAGGTTAGCCCTAGGATTAAGTTATGACACTCTCCAACCAGTCTTAACCATCCAAAATAGGCTTGGTGGTTCCAAAAATAAACTGGGTCTGGTATCCATATTATATACGGGTCCTAGCACAGGTCTATGGCAATTGCCAAGATATTCACTACTGGTCTCAGGCAGTCTTCTACAATAAATATAAATATAATTAAATAAAATATAACATAATTAACAGGAACCTACATGTAAATACAACATGAATACATCTACAATTTTTTTTAAATATCATAAATTTAAGAAATATCAAATCTGGGAACGGGTGTGACATCTCTACCCACCTTAGAAAAATTTTGTCCACGGAATTCGCATGTCAAGATTCAGAAAAATTATGTCCTCAATATTTCTTCCTACTGGTCCTCGGATTATCATTTCCATGTAAAGATTCAGAAAAATTATGTCCTCAATATTTCTTCCTACTGGTCCTCGGATTATCATTTCCTTGTAAAGATTCAGGAGTTCATTTATAATGTACAATCACTAGATCATGTCAGAAAATCAAGATCAATATCAAGAATGTCAGATTCAGGAAATAACCAGCATTAACTAAAATAACGGGATAAAAGAGAACCAGAGAATCATCAAGAGTTAAGCATATTAAAGAGAACACTGGCATACAGGCGCATAAAACATTAATTCAGGGTTGGCACATAACAACGGATAAGAAAATAACATCCATGCACAATGGGCCAAAACCACTATTGGCGCACAATTACTAGTCCGGGCAGTCCTGGTGCACTTTGATACCAAAAGTGCTATGAGCAAAAGATGGCACACAATTGATACTAAAATGCACTCTAAAACCTTGGCGCACAATGATAAAAGTGTGCGAGCCAGGATCTTGGCGCACATCTTCAAGTATGTCCAAAAATGAGGGTTGGCCCACATAGAGCATGGGAAGGCCTGTCAAAAACACAATTCTCGAGAATGGTCAGAAGTCATTACTTAGTCATTAAGTAATTATGAAGGGCTACAAAGTGTGCCATCGCTGGAGAATGCCACATAGTGCACCAACACAGCAATGTACACCACTCTCCAGAAGCAACAAAGTGCGCCGGTAAAGAAAGTTTTACCAAAGTGCGCCAACTCTGCAATATCTGTAAAGTGCGCCGACTTGGATATTTAAGCAGTGGCGTACATTCTTGATGACTTATAAACCTATTCAAAAGTGCACCAAGTAGGATTGGCGTACTTTTAGAGAAATTGCCATAGTATAAAATATTTGTAGTGTAGGACCGTGAGTCAACTCTAGAGGAGGGTGAATAGAGTGCAGCAGAATAATCTACCCAATTTTATATTATCAGAATGAAGGCAGTTGCTAACTAAAAGTGAATATAAAGATAGTAAAGTAAAGCAGTAAAGTAGAGAGAGAAAGCAAATACAAACACCAAGATGTATATTGGTTTTCCTCTGAGAGGACTTATCCAGTCCCGAGAACTCAAGCTCGGAATTTCTCCACTATATTCACCAATAGTGAATCACAAGCTTTGATCCGAAGGCTTGCCACTTCTTTACACCACGAGTTTTGATCCGAAGTCTCGCAACTTCATAGCTTAGAAAGAGAGAGAGAGAGAGAGTAATAGATCGAACAAAGTCTTTACAACTCAGAAGACTTCTAGAACGAGATCGCACTTGGCACTAGGAAGGCTAGAGAGTTGCTCTTTAGATGAGAAGGTTAAATCTTAGGGGGTTTGCTCACAATAT
This sequence comes from Iris macrosiphon, assembly GCA_036927795.1. Classification (NCBI taxonomy): domain Eukaryota; kingdom Viridiplantae; phylum Streptophyta; class Magnoliopsida; order Asparagales; family Iridaceae; genus Iris; species Iris macrosiphon. The sequence continues at coordinate 64,015,414 of JAYESA010000002.1, forward strand.
GATAGAAGACTTAGGAATAGTTGAGTTGAGTTGGTTGAGTAAGTAAGAATGATAATTCTAACCCTATTTATAGGTTGTGGGCAAACATAATTCTGTCAGAATTCGGTTAGGGTTTAATTCAAATTTCCAATTGTTGGGCTAAGAAATCAGGAGCTATTGAACTGGTTGATTTTATACCAAAAGGGTAATCGAGTTTGGTCCGAGTTCAGTACGAGTTTGGCCCGAGTTTGGTCTCCTAGTATGGTAGACTTTGTAAATGAATGTGGCCTGATTTGGTGGATAGGTTCTTTGGTTTATTTGAGTAAACTAGGTATCTGGTTTATAGGTTCTTGGTTTTGCCAGTGCGACTCAGCGTACATCAGTTTTAGACTCAAATAAATAAAGATTATATTTGAATAGACGCAATACAAATAACATGCAATAGCAGTATTGAGGCTTAAAATATGACATATCAATGCATGGTTTAGTTAACTATCAAAATCAAGTTGACTGAGATCGGATGGGCCAATAATCTCTCCTATTTTGATAATTGACAAACTATGAATGATACTACAAGTCTTTGATATACAAGGCTCCCACGTAACTATGAAGCAGTTTATATGCTGAAGACAACGTCTGTCAAGTATCGTCTTGTATGCTAGTATCATGTATTTTTTCTTCCCTATTGTCATTTGATCGAAATGGCATGCTCCCCCGAAATCAGTGAGATGACAAGAAAAATAAGAGAGTAAAGAGTATACAAGATAATATATAATGAGAAAAGAAAAAAAATCGCATTTAAACTTTTATTCATTGAAAGAAAAAATATACAAAAGTTAATGTGTAATGGAAACATTATAGTAGAACAACTATGATATAAATATAAAATATCAATATAACTTTAATCGATATTATACCTTTCTTGACTTGATATGAATATAAAACAATAAGTGTTGAACTTAAATCATACGTTTTCAAGAGTTTAAATTATCTTGGAGTAACTGTAGGGGCCGGATCCCAGCTATCGGTTGTCCGAAGACACTTAAATACCGTGTCGCTTAGGTTATTTACACCTTTTTGACAAAAGGGCCCTTTCGGCTTGTATCCAAAATTTTCAGAACTTTGAAAAATATGACAAAAAATGTGTAAAGCATCTTATGATTCTTATATTTTATCAGAATTTGAAAGACCTAATTCTCGACGGATAAAGTTGAATCGATCTTCAGTTAAAGGTTTAGTAAAGATATGTGCTACTTGATATTCTGTGTCCACATACTCTAAACAAATATCTCCGTGTGATTGATGATCCCTTAAAAAATAATGACAAATTTCTATGTACTTAGTGCATGAATGGCATACTGGATTTTTGGTGAGATTAATGGTGCTAGTGTTGTCCCAGAAAATAGGAATGTTCATATAGTGCAGATTGAAGTCTTCTAGGGTTTGCTTCATCCATAAAATTTGAGCACAATAACGTCCTGCGGCGATATACTCTGCCTCAGTTGTTTATATTGCAACATAATTTTGTTTCTTGCTAAACCAGGAGACTAGAGACTTTCCTAGAAAATAACATGTGCCGCTGGTGCATTTTTGATTGACTTTACATCCATCAAAATTAGCATCCAAGTAACCAACAAGGTCAAAAGACGTGGTTTTGGGATAACATAAGCCTACCGACAAAGTCCCTTTAAGGTATCTACAGATATGCTTAACTGCGCACAAATGTGATTCCTTAGGATTAGCCTGATATCTAGCACAAAGACATACATCAAACATAATGTCTGGACGACTAGCAGTTAGATATAATAAACTACCAATCATACCTCGATACTTACGTATGTATGTTAGTTTACTGCTTTCATCAAGGTCAAGCTTAGTGGATGTTGCCATTGGAGTTTCGATAGGCTTTGCATTGTCCATGTCAAATTTTTTGAGCAAATCCTTCATGTACTTAGCCTGATGGATAAAAGTTCCTTGTGAATCTTGCTTGATTTATAATCCTAGGAAGAAAGTCAGTTCTTCCATTATGCTCATCTCAAATTCACTCTGCATACACTTAGGAAACTCGTTACATAGCATCTCATTAGTAGATCCAAATATGATATCATCAACATATATTTACACTAATAACAAAGAATCAGCAAAAGTTTTTATAAAAAGGATAGTATCATTTTTTTTTCTTTTGAAAAATTGTTTCCAAGTAGAAAGAAGCTAAGAAGTTCATACCAAGCATGAGGGGCTTGTTTGAGTCTGTATAGAGCCTTTTGTAACTTGAATACGTGGTCAGGGTGTTTATAATCTTCAAAATTAGGGGGTTGTTTAACAAATTTTTTTTTTGATAACACCATTTAGAAAAGTACTTTTAACATCCATTTGAAAAGTTTGAAGTTATGAAAACTAGCAAAAGCACAAAGCATTCAGATAGATTCAATCTAGTAACAGGAGCATAAGTTTCATCGTAGTTAATACCTTCTTCTTGGTTGTATCCTTGAGCTACGAGATGTGCTTTATTACATGTAACTGAACCATCCTCATTTAATTTATTTTGGAAAACCTATTTAGTACCAATGATCAGATAATCATTAGGTTTAGGAACAAGTTCATAAACTTGATTACGTTCAAATTGGTTGAGTTCCTCTTGCATAGCAGAAATCCAAAATTCATCAGCAAAAGCTTCATCAGTAATTATATGTTCTACTTAAGAAATAAAAGCAACATTTGCAATGATGTCTCTATTTGAGGAACGTATACTTACATCTTTTGATACATCACCTATTACCAAGTCCTCAGGATGATCTATGGAGAACTTTAGTCTCCTTGGTAGAATTTTCGGATGACTTGTACTGTTTGTATCTTTTGATGTCTTGTTGGTTGCAGGTTGACTACCTTCATCTCGCTTTCATTTAGTGCTTGAGTGTTATGTTCATCAAATGTAACATTGATTGATTCTTCAACAGTCAATAAGGTTTTGTTGAATACTCTGAATTCTTTACTTTTGGCGACATAACCTAGAAAATTACCTTCATCGGCCTTGGAGTCAAATTTTTCTAGATTATCTTTAGTATTAAGAATAAAACATTTATAGCCAAAAACTTTAAAATAAGTAATTGTGGGGATTTTATCAAACCAAAGTTCATAGGAAGTTTTCTTCGATATAGGTCGAATAAGCACCATATTCAAAATATGGCATGAAGTACTTACAGCTTCAGCCCAAAAGTATTTTGGAAGGTTATATTGATTTAACATGACTCTAGCCATATCGCCAAGAGTTATATTCTTTCGCTCAACAACACCATTTTGTTGTGGAGTTATAGAACAAAAAAATTTATGAGAAAAACCATTTTCATTATAAAATCTTTTTAAATTACTATTTTCGAATTTGCCTCCATGATCACTTCAGATACGAGTAATCTTAAAACCTTTTTTTTAACATTTTTGTAGAAAGTGACAAATTCAGAAAATGCTTTATTTTTATTTGAAAGAAAATAAACCCATATGTATCTAGGAAAATCAATATAATAACATTAGCATAAAGCTTACCGCCAAGACTGGCGACTCTAATGGGTCCAAACAAGTCCATATGTAAGAGTTGGAGTGGTCTAGAGGTACTTACAGAGTTGGTTGATTTAAAAAAAAATTAGTAGCTTTATTCTTTTCACAGTCAGAATATACCATATCTTTCTTGAAAGTAATATCTAGTAAACCTCTTACGAGTTTTTTTGTAGATAGTCTTGCAATAGTGTCCATGTTTGCGTGTCCTAGACGTATATGCCATAGCCAACTGTTATCTTTGTTGGCGTATAGACATTTTCCTGCATTATCAGTGTCTTTTACAAGATGGAAAATATATGTATTGTCTTTCCTGATTTCTTCAAAGATAACTTTACCAGTGGATCTTTCATAAATAGAATATTTGTTTATAACGAAGTTAATACCATAACCATGGTCAACTAGATGACTGATGCTGAGTATATTATGTTTTAATTTTTTTACTAGACAAACATCTTTTATTACAGGATAGGGAGGAACACCTATATTACCATTACTAATAATATATCCACTGAGGTTATTGTCGAAGGCGACATAACCTTCTTTCTTCATTGATAGTATTGCAAATAGGTTATCATCACCAGTCATGTGTCGTGAGCAACCACTATCGAGAATCCACTTGTTTCTAGCATGAGAGGGTTGGTCCACCTACAAAATGAGTTATAGATGTAACCCTTGGTACCCATTTCCTTGAGGGTTTTGCTATGTTAGTTTTTGATACCCATGCATAATCATTCATATCTACTAATTTTCTTGTTCTACAGAATCTAGATATGTCCTTTCTTACCAAAGTAGTGACATATAACTGTGTGATTGATGCTTGGTGCAGCATGATATATATGATTGTGTGAAGCAGTTCCTTGTGGTCTATGTGGATAGAATGCATGATTGTGTTTGACATTTCTTTATTGTCTTCGTAGATACCTATAATAGAATGCATGATTGTGTTTGGTTCTATGTGCATGATGATTGCATGAACTGTTATATATAGGTAGGTGTCACTACCACATTTTAGGAAAAAGGGTATTTTAGTAATTTCCTATTTAAATAAATATTGTGCATGGTAAATAATTTTTGTTGTATTATTTAATTATTGTTGGATGTTATTTAATTATTTTGGACTTATTTTAGTGGACCCAACTAGTGTAGTTTGGACCCATGGACCAACATGAATTAAATAGTTAGACTTGGCCCATTTAGAAGGCCCATAGTTAAGAAGATGGATTAAATTAATTAAGTGATTAGACTAGAAGCTTCCTTCCTTAATTATTTCTTCATGAGAGGCCCCAAGGGGTACATTGGATATTTTACAATTGCTTGGGGAAGGGGGCATGGCCGGCCTATATTAGAGGGGGGAAATTTCTCTCTCCTCTCATTCTCATTCCAAATTTAGATCTAGAATTTCCCACTCCCAAATTCCCTTCATTCCCATTCCAATTCTCCACCAAATTCATTCCAAATTCTTCCCAATTTACCATTAGAAAGTTGAGAAGCAAGGATCTAGAAGGAGGAAGCAAGGATCGACAAAGAGGAGCAAGGATCTACAATTTGGAAGCAAGTTCATCTCAATTGGAGGTTTCATTGGGAATCCATCTTCCAATAGGTATAATTCAGTTTTTCCCATTAAAATAACTTCTAAATCTGAGATTTAATCATGTAAAATCAACCTATATGTATGTACTACCCATAGGACTTTGTTTTGTGTTCATAGGAGACCCATGGAGAAAGTTATGGTACTTTTTGTGTCAATTTTGTTGGAATTCCGAATTTACATTTTGTTGTGTGTGTCAATTGATCCTATAGATCAATTGGGCATATGTTTTTGTGTTTGGGGCTTGTGTCATGTCCATATTTGGTACATGTGGTTCGTATCCCAACTATTTGGTGATACGTGTCATTTTGGGGGTTTTCCCTCCTACACGGGGCTTTGAACATGTCGTATTTTGACACGGACACATAGATCTACTTTTGACACTTTAATTTATTTATAAATATTATTTGTGACTTGTTAGTGTCCTTCGAGGTGCAATTGGTTGTGTGTTGGACTCATGTCACATGCGTATCCTAGATCTAGTGGGATACGGTGTGAAACTTTCCAATTTGGTATGTTTATGTGTAGATCTAACTATTTATGCTTTAAATTCTTCATTTATAATTAGTAAATATATATAGATATTATATATTCATTTTAGTGTATTTATTATGATGTTGTAGCATAGATCTATATTTTTATGTATTTTAATATGATGTATAAATATATGTATGTAGCTTTCTTGCATGCAATTATATATGTACTTATGTTAAATATACATAAATTATACATAAATATTTTATAAAATATATTTATGTGTTTAAATGTGTAATTATATTATTTATAATTATTATATATTTAATTGTTAATTTAATGAATGTATTTTTATGTGTGCTTCTAGCCATGTAAAATACGTACATATGTGCATGTGTTTGGTATTTTAATTTTGTAAGTTTATATGTATGTATATATAAGTATATAGTTATTAAATTGTTTTTATATATATATATATGCATTTTGATTTATATATGTATATATATAGGTGTTTTTGTGAGGTATAATACTAATAATAATATATTATTTTATTTGTATAAATATTGGTTTGTATATACATTATTTAGAGTGTGCATTATTTGTATTATTAGTATTCTTGTATGGGTATCTTTTGGGATCTAATTTTGATTCCTAAATTGTTGTATTTTATTTTCTATATTATTTATATAGATTTCTTGTGAGGTTGACCTTGGTTTGACCATATTTGACTTTAGTTGACTTTAGAGTTGACCATAGTTGACTTTTGACTTAGAATTTATTTATTGACCTAGAAGTTGACTAGTTTGACTTGTTCTCTTTCCGGGACCTTGTATTAATGTGGTATTCTATATCTAGGTCTTCGAGGTACCGAGTCAGACATCTGTAAGACTGTTCTTTGGACTTCAGGCGAGTACATTCTCTGATAGTTTCTCATTTATGATATCCTCTATGTTCGTTGTATCTAGTGTAGATATACATGTTCTCTTGACACTATGGTTACACGGATTGGTATATCCGGATCTCGTCATGAGATGTTATTCCTTGGTATATGGTGTATATGGTGCAAGTATTATTTCATTGGTTATCTTATACATGTACAGACACCGATTTTCGGGAGGAGTCGCTCTCTTCTTGGGGAATCTAGTGCCATAGCATACCGTGGTTGGATCTATTATACCAGTTGGGGGTGGAGAGTATTAGTATAGATATGTGATCAAATCTCTATTGAATAAAGTATTGGTAAGCGAATAGTGTTGATCATGCACAGCACGTATGATTAGCCAGGCCGCATTGTATCTTGCCCAAGCCGATCACATATTAAGCTAGTACTCACACACTTAGTCATTAGTATTATTGTTTCATTGGCATATTGTTCATTATTGTATTTCTTTCCAGTTTTTCCTTATTGTCTATATATCTCTTGTATCTATTGTGCATCTTGTTTATCCACAACTATTTACTGTTACATAGTTTTTATCATGGATTAGAACTGCTGTTAGAGATGTACTCTGCTCCTTTCCTGACTGGATATATTTTTCCAGATGACACTAAGGAGTACCCTACCTATTATGGACCCCAGGACGTTGTGAGTTTAGATTCGGAGACCCTGGCTCAAGAGGGACTTATCCCAACTGAGACAGTTGACCCTGGAGTGGTAGCTTTGTAGTATGATAGTATTCTTTTGTACTGGATTTGTCTCCAGCTTATTTGTTACTCTTCAGACTCATTGATGTATTATTTTAAACTCATGAGTTGTATGATGACTATTCTATTCTTATCTGATTCGTGCTCATTCTATCTTAGTTCTATGATTGAGTATTCTATCATTATTGGTGGTTTATTACTTTAGATAGACTATCTAGACATCGTTCTACCGTCGATTCTGCGGCGTAGGCTGGGCGTTGTTTCCGACTAGTATCCTTACATCGGGTACGGGTCGTGACAGTAGGAGTATAGATGTGAGTGTTCTTTTGTCTTGCTACGTGTCTCGTGTTAGGTTGGGTGGAGGTTTGTTCGACCTGTTTACCCAATCTAATCTCTAACTTTTTAGAGGTAGCATATACTTCATCATATTTAGTAGTAAGAGCATCTATTCTACATGCAGCAATGGAATACTTTTTTTTTCAGATTTGAGTTCTACCTTAAGTTTAGCGTTCTCCTGAGATATCTTGTCAAGACTGGCAAGTGCCTCGTGGAGGTTAAGCTTAAGTCTAGAATTCTTGTCTGAATCGTTTGAGGTATCATTTACTTCACTTAGTAGAGATGTTAGTCTCTCTGTTTTAGTTTGACATTCTTGAACATCTTTCTTAGCATGTATGTACTTATTTCAAAGTTTTCTAAAATCATCAAGCAAATCACTAAAAGTATTACCTAGTTCATCAAAAGTAAAATCATCATAAGAGTCATTATCTGTTACCTGATCAGCTAACGCCTTGAAGCATAGGTTTGCTGCTTTTCGAGGATTCTTTTCTTCGGATTCACTAGCTTCACTTTCGTGCTAGATACTAGTATTTGTATATTTTCGTGATGATATTCTTCTGGATGAGTAATTATGGTAATTTCCTTTTCTTAAGGTTGGACAATTTTTCTTTATATGCCATGTCTTCTTACAGTTGTAGCATAGAGGCTCTTCATCACTGTGATCAGTTGGCTCCTTCTTCTTTGATTTCTCAATCTTTATAAATTTTTTGAAGTTTCTTGTGGTCAGGGCAACTTCCTTATCTTGAGACTCATTGTCATCGGAATTATAGTTGGTGACCTTTTTGTGATGTGCCTTAAAAGCGATCGTCTTCTCATTGGGAGTGGATTCTTCAAATTTATTGAGATCCAGCTCGTAAGTCGTCAGCTTGTCCATAAGCGTCTTGAGGGTCATCGTGGTAAGATTATTTCCTTTTATAATTGTGGTAGCCTTAGAATTCCTGTTCTTGGTGATTCCCTGAGTACTTTGCGAACCTTCTCGTGATTATTGTACTCCTTGCCGAGTGATAATAGAGGGTTGACGATGTCGAGGAATCTCGTGCACATTTGAGTGATTGTCTCATTTTGCTTCATCTTGAATGCTTCATACTCTTGTGTTAGACGACTTATTTTTGATTCCTTCACTTGGGAGGTTCCTTCATGAGTGACCTCAAGAAGTTTCCATACTTTGTACGAAGTACCACAAGTGGAGACCCTGTTAAATTCAATTCTGTCTATAACACAAAATATAGCGTTAATAGCTTTAGCATCACGACTAGCTTGTTTCTTTTCAGCGTCTGTGTACTTATCATGAGGTTTCTCTACAAGGTTTCTATCTATGACTATTCTAGGTGGCTTCTTGTATCATTCTACTACTACAGTCCAAAAGTCAAAATCAAGTGACTTTAGGTAGAAGCTCATACGTGTCTTCCAGTATATGTAGTTACCGTCAAATAGGGGTGGCCTATTTGTGGGTTGGCCTTCACCATTGTTGGTGTGGATAGATATAACAGTTGCCATAAGTCTCTTAGGATGTTAAGCTAGATATTAAGAGAACTAGATTTGATACCAATTGTAGGACCGTGAGGCAACTCTAAAGGGGGTAAATAGAGTGCAGCGGAATAATCTACCCAATTTTGTATTATCAGAATGAAGGCAGTTGCTAACTAACAGTGAATATAAAGACAGTAAAGTAAAGCAATAAAGTAGAGAGAGAAAGCAAACGCAAATACCATGATGTATACTAGTTTTCTTCTGAGAGGACTAGTCCAGTCCCGAGAACTCAAGCTCGGAGTTTCTCCACTATAATCACCAATAGTGAATCACAAGCTTTGATCCAAAAACTTGCCACTTGTTTACCCCATGAGTTTTGATCTGAAGTCTCGCAACTTCACAACTTAGAGAGAGAGTAACAGATCGAACAAAGCTCTTTACAACTCAGAAGACTTCTAGAACGAGATCGCACTTGGCACTAGGAAGGCTAGAGAGTTGCTCTTTAGATGGGAAGGTTAAATATTAGGGGGTTTGATCACAATAGGATAGAATACTTAAGAATAGTCGAGTTGGTTGAGTGGGTAAGAATGAGAATTCTAATCCTATTTATAGGTTGTAGGCAAACATAATTCGGTCAGAATTCAGTTAGGATTTAATTCAAATTTTCAACCGTTGGGCCAAAAAAATCAGGAGCTATTGAACTGGTTGATTTCATACCAAAAGGGTAATCGAGTTTGGTCTGAGTTTGGCACGAGTTCGGTCTCCTAGTATGGTAGACTTTGTAAATAAACGTGGCCTGATTTGGTGGATAGGTTCTTTGGTTTATTTAAGTGGACTAGGTATCTAGTTTATAGGTTATTGGTTTTTCCAGTATGACTCAGCATACATCAATCCTAGAATCAAATAAATAAAGATTACATTTGAATAGACGCAATACAGACGATATACAATAGCAGTGTTGAGGCTTCAGATGCGACATATCAATGAATGATTTAGTTAACTATCAAAAACAAGTTGACTGAGATCGGATGGGCCAACACGTAGGAGTAGAAAAGTGTACCCAGAGTACTCAACATATCTTGGCGCACTTTCTAAGAAATTTATGAAACACACACAAGTGTTCTCATTAAAATTTTGCTTTATGCGCCAAGGGTTCCCTACATACTTTTGTATGCATTCTTAGGCCAACTTTGCATTCTCTGACTTGCTGTTCTCGGACTCCATGTGCAATCAAATTCAAGAAAAATAAAATCATCAATGAGACAAGTTCTAAGTATTACCTAAAAACAAAATGGATGAAATGATTAAAACAAGTTATACTAAGAATCAAAGCAAGATCTATGGTTGTTCCTTTGATTGGCAAGGTCACCCACAACTAAGGCCAAGCTCGACTGCTCTCGGTGAAGGCAGAAGAAGTGAAGAAGGAAAGAGAAATGAAAGGGAAAAAAATTGAAAGAGAAATGATTTGTTTATATAGGCAAAGGATTGATTGTAGGCTACTGGATCATAACCTATATCCCTCTCCCGGGTTTATCACAGCTATGCACATGGAAATCAAGGGACCAACGGTCCAAAGCATGCAACTAAGGGAAAACTTTATAAAAATAACCTAGACAATGCATGAATAGCATAAAGCATAAAGTAAGTAATTAAACATAAAGCAAGCTATACATGTATTATATGCGTATATCAGGTACATATACTAGAACAGTGAGACGAGTCTCATACTAGTTGTGAAGATGAGACCTGCATTGGCCACCACTAAAAATGTGTCATGACCCGCATCCGTATAATTGCTCACGAGTACGTGGCAACGCCCAGCCTACGTTGTAACAATATTAATAACGTAGAATATTGTCTAGGTCAACAATAGTATCTATCAACATCTCATAATAATATATCATAACATGTCAATGATAATCTCAACTACATAAGGAAGACAAGATGATAATAATATGACAATATCAATACTCAATCACAAAAGACTAAAAGGAAGACGAAACATACAATATGATATAAAAGAGTATCCAAAAAGTAAGTTTAGAGATATATATCTCAACACAACAATAATAAGCCTAAGAGTCTATCAAATCCTAAACACCAATAATTAATCAAATAATAACATCACTAAGAGTATCAAATGTTGGAAATAAATCCAGTATAATAATATCTAACTAGCTACGAATAGCTAATCATCTCTCTCAACCGGTATCGGCTCCTCCTGAGCCACCATCTCCAACTCTACACCCACTATGTCCTGAGGTCCATAGTATGTAGGATACCAATCCTCTAAATCATCTGAAATATATTATCTAGTCAGGATTGGAGCGAAGCACACCTCAAACAATAGTTTCAAATAAATGATAAGGACTTTAAAACAGTAAATAAGAAGGAATACAAGATACAAAATAAAAGCAGAAAATAAAAATAGGTACTGATAGTGGAAATGTTGAATATAAATAAGCAGGAGTAATAGAGTAGCATATACAGGAATCATAAAATAGAAAACTAGCTAAGTATGTGAGTACTAGCTTCGACATATGATCGGCTTGGAAACTTGTACAGAGATTTGGTCTGGTTAATCATATGTGTTGTGTGTGATTAACTCCCACAGGGACATGCATAGGGTAAGGGCATGATCACACATCTAACAAATATTTCTCGCCCCCGACTAGTATAGTGGATCAAACCATGACACGTTACGAGATAGGATTCACAGAGCAGGGGGTCATCCTTCTCAGGAATCGATGTCAATACATGTACATGAATCACATGGCATGCACAAGGTCCACAAAAAATAATATCTTTTGATGGGATCCAGAATATACCAATACGTGTAACAACATGTCAGGAATCAAGTATAACTACACTAGATACATGTAACATAGAAGCTAACTGTCACGCCCCAGTCCCAAAATATATGGGACCAGGCCACGTGGCATTGGCCAGCTGACACGTCTTCGAGGATATCCCAATTTAATGGATCCTGACGAAGCGTGCTACGCTGTCCTAAATCTAACAAGTCTAATATCATAAACAGGCAATGACTAATCTCATCCATAGATAACAAGTAAATACTGAAATGAAAGACTGGAATATAAGAAACATAGTCGACTGACATAGTACAACTGAAATATGTCTGGTGGGGACAAACCCACTGAAATACAGAAATGGAAATACAGTGCAGGAAGAAGTAAGATAACTAGACTAGAGTATCAACTAGCTAGATATGAATCTCTAGACCGATGAAGCTGTGTACTCAGATCATGGGAACTCTTCTGGAAATGCCTCGTAGTCCTCAATCAGGAATCCTGTCTCTACTCCTGCTCCATAGATGGTAGGGTACAAGTGCTCGTCCGGATCTGGAAGAGAACCAGGTCCTCAGAGGGACGTAACAAGTATACAGAAATGCATGCCATAAAGTAAATACTGTGTAAAACTCAAGGGGTAATCTAACCAGCTAAGTGGAATGCACTTTGAAGACAACCCTGGTACGTATGGGTAGGTGAAAGGTATAAAGCATAGCGTCGAGCCAGAGGCTAAGTACCTGGCATTAGCTGTAAACTGAACGCCAGGAATATATGCTGACTACATCGCCGATCATGATAGCGCGCAGATAGTAACCTCTGCCGGATGTATCGACAAGCATATATGCCCATAATCGGGTAACTCTGGCCCATAATCAGGTAACACTGGCCCATAATCGGGTAACCCTGAGGCTCACGGCCCCGCAGTTTACTCTTAAACTACGGCAACCAGTTGTCTGTCCCATACGCCTACTAATTGTCTTCCCCGCCCAATGTAAATGTACAAGTCGCAAATGCGACGTGGACACCTCATACTATGATGCAAGTCGCTACAGAAATAAACAACTAAACTAAATGCCGTCACACGTGCTGCTCATGCTGATGGCCAGTCGATCATGAAGCACGCATCCCTACATGAACTCACTCTGTGACGTGTTGAGATACGTGTCAAGGCCTGGAAAGTTATATTGATAACTCCTCAACTTTAGGTGGGTCCACTAGACACTAAGTCAGACACAAGTCCTAACGTTAACGCCTTCGTTGACTGCACCCGAGTATTCTCGGACGCGCACAGTTTAATATTAAAACAACAAGATGAGCAACTAGATAAATATCTGAATTTAGACAGCAATAACAAGGCAAGGTATACTTGCCTGGAACTCTGGTGTGCACAAGCAATGCTCCGGAACCAGCAGTCAAGGTAGCACCGTCTCGGATGCCTACGAACAGATAACAATGAATATAAATCACTAGTTTACACTATGTTTAATTATCTATGTTAACATTGAGCAGGCATACATACACAACACCTATGCATGTATCTACATTAAATAATATATAGTATAGTATATATTATACTTAAATACAGATATATATATAAAAGACATTATTATATATAGCTAAAATATAATTAGTATATATAGTACATATTTGAAACATATACTATATATAGCATTTATATACTTGATAATATTTACATAATTAAAATACATAATACCATATATATTAATTTACATATATTTATATAAGCATTTATATATATACGTTCATATATACAACAGGTATATACATATATTTGTATGTACAAGAATAGAAAGTATATTCATATATAACTAATATTTATTATATTAATACACAAAGTATATATATATTCATATATATATTCATATGTTAATTTAATACTCTAATATACTAAATATCAAAGTATACATATATATATATATATATTTATATATACATATACATATAGGTGAATAATACGTATAATGTCTTTAATATACCTATATAATATACCAACAATTAATATACTATATATAATATACTTTTTACAGAATATATATATATTTATACAGAATATATATTAAATATATATAATATTCTAAATACACTACGTATATATATACATACAAAAATATATAATACATACATATATAATTACATGCATATTTAATATGAAAATATATATTACATAGTATTATTTTCTATATTTAATCACAAAAATTTTATATTTAATTTGGTTTTATCTACTGTACAATATACATACATACGTACATATACTCATATATACATATATATTTATATATGTATATACATACATACGTACATACATACATACATACATAAATACATACTTACATTCATACTTATTAATATGAAATACATTAAAAGATTATGTAATTATATAAAAATTCTACAGGGATATTTTGAATATATATACTGTTAAATAATTAATATACAGTATATATTAGAATACGTATTCAAAATACGTAAATATACGTCATTCATGCATATTTAAACTTGTAGCTGAAATTTCATGTACAAATTGTAATAAATTTACATAAAATATTATACCTAGTTGTTCGTCGGATCGAGGGGGACGAGCGGGTCAGTCGTCGCCGGCGGGGGTGGCCGGGCGGCGCTCCGGCGAGGCTCAGGGACGTCGCGGGCAACAGCAGCCGGACCGGGACAGTCGATGCTGCGGCCTCGATTACTCTCCGGTGAGTCGACGACTTCGGCCGAAACTTTGTGGGGTGGTGGAGGACAGGCTGGGGGAGATGTCAGCCAAGTTTGGCGGTCGGAGGTGGAGGCTAGTGGCGGTGGTCGAGCACGGGGTGGTCGGCTCGAGGGTTCGGGCTGGGAAGGTCCCGACTGGTGCGGGCTGTCGTGCGGGCTGCTCCGGCGACGTGGGGGCCGGAGCTCCTGGTGGAAGGTGGGGTGGGGACTGGCGACGGTGGTCGTGGGGTATGGCGGTGGTTGGTGGCCTCTGGTGGTGGTGGTCGAGCTCGGGGAGGGGGGGTGCAGTATCGGCCTGGTTGGGTTAGTTAGGGTTTTTGATATTTAAGTTTGGGTTTTTGATTCATTTAATGTGTAAATAGCAACTATATGTAGGAGAGAGAGTGAGGGGGGGCTGCCTAGGGATTAGGGCCGGCTGGGTGCATTTTTTTTGGGGAGTGGGGATGCTCATCATGATGGGTGGAGGGCTAGGAATAGGCTAATTTGAATGTAGGGCCAAGATGGGTTCCCAAAAAGGGGGTGCAAGTACATATAAAATAGGGGGAAAAACCAATGCCTACGGTTTGTCATTTCATGCTTTTCTCCATGATGATTTGGGCCAATGAGAGGGGGACACCACATTGAAATTTTGCAATTTAGCCCCCGAATAAATTGGTATTTGCACAATAACTAGGATTGGGGATTTAATGCAAACAAACACCATGTTTGGTGTTCCTCATTGGTCGATGACGGTGTTTGGTATTTTGTATGAGGATTGTGGGTGTGGATGTGGGCTTGGGTTGGAGTTGGGTCCAATTTAATTTGAGGTGGGGTAGCCACATTAATTTATTCGTAATTAATGTAACGATGTTTCTAATTTAATTTAATTAAAAACCGGGAGTCTAAATTTGGTCGGGCAAGGGTCATTTGTGTAGTAGGCTCAGTGTACATTATCATCGTGGTCTGGGTTGGTCAAAACTGGTTGAGGTTGGGTCTCAATGTCAATTGGAACGGGCAGCGAACGTAATTACGCAATTTAATTAATTGCACACGGACGTTTGTAACGACTTTTGTGCGTCTAAAATCTGGCACAAAAATCGGTATCCGGGGTTTGCTCAAGGTTCATTATGATAGGTTAGCATGTCTAGGCCAAGTGTGTGGAACTTGTTTCAGGGTAACGGCTAGTGTAGGGTCCTAAATATCGGGACAAGGGTAAGGTGTCCTAACTAACAAACACTGCACAATTATTTAATACTATGTAATAAATTTAAATATGGACCAAAATTACCCTAATCTCTTTATCTAAATTAATAAAAATAAATTTTTGATCTAGGAGGTTTACAATCTACCCAACTTATAAGAATTTCGTCCTCGAAATTAAAATAACACATAATAAGCTATAATTCATCAAGTATGCTACGAACATACCTAGGGTTGGTGGGGCTGGCGTTTGTACCATCTGTCGAGTTCTATCTCTATACTGGGTACACTCCTGAGCTTGATGTTGGGTTGATCCGCACCTCAGGCACAGTCCTAGTCTTTTTCTGCAATCTTTATGGACATGTCCCTGCTTTCTGCAAAAGTGACACGTCAGCAGCTCCCTCTGCTGATATGGCACAACCTTCTGTTGTGGTTGCACTCCGGGATGGCGAATCGGTCCTCCTGCTCTGGGCTGAGCTCTAGCTGGTACGTTCGTGCTGGAACATCTCGCTCCTCCTCCTCCTATAGCCTCCTGGATCCTCGCCTCCGATAGGACCTCTTCATAAGAGATTCTCGCCTGGGTAGTGGTGTACCTCTGCAGCTCTTGAGAGAGGCCATGGTGGAATCTCCTGGCCTTCTCCAGGTCGTTGGGGATCAGGGCTGCACCGAATCGGCTGAGTCTGCTGAACTCTCCGTCGTAGGCGTCCACTGTCAGGTTCCCTTGCTACAGGTGCAGGAACTGAGAGTACAGGGCGTTCCTCACTGTAGCTGGGAAGTACTTCGTGTTGAAGTGCTCTAGAAATTCCTCCCAGGTCTGCTGTCGGCCAATGCTGCGCTCCATAGAGTCCCACCAGTGATGGGCATTGCCTGTGAGTTGGGCCCTCACCGCGGTCATCCAGAGATCGGGGTGTAGCTGCGAACCCTCTAACAGCATCTCAGTGTTGGAGACCCAGTCTGAGATCTCCTCAGCCGTCTCCTTACCCGAGAAGGTTCTTGGTTCCATCTGGCGGAAGCCTTTTACAGTGCCTGTTCGCTGGACAGGTGCCGGTGCTGGTGCTGGTGCTGGTGCTTGGGCAGGTGCCCTCTCCAGTACTGCCATCAGGCCCTGTCCCAGGGTCTCCGTCTGCTGCATCTGGGCCTGCATCATCATTTGAAAGAACTGCATCATCTGGGGCTGTTCTCCCGCTGGTGGCATCTGCGGTGGAAACGGTGGAGGTGGTGGTAGCGGTACCTCCGGCTGTCTCCTCGGTGTCTCCTCAGGTACCGGCCTCTCGTACTGCGGCATCGGTGTCGCCCTCGAGGTCTGTCCCTTGAAGTACTGTCTAGGGATCGTCCGCGACGTCTGGCCCTCGGGCTGCTGCGTCTCCTCGTCGGGGGTGACCTGATGCCAGTGCATCATCGGGGCCTGAGGGATCACCACTGCCTCTAGCTGAGGCTGCTCCCTGGGTGGTCCCTGAGTCGTGTCCTCCCTCGGTGCTGCAGGTGGTGCTATGGCACCTAGTATCTCACGGCGGCTACGTAGGTTCATCTCGCTGTAAGAGACAGAACTTCATTAGAGAGAGTACGGAATAAATCAAATAGAATGCAGATATTTATAAGTACGAAAGAGGTTCAAAGGCGTAATCAGGTGGATGAGACCTAGTAATTTCTATCCTACTGCAGGCTCGCTGGGCACGTTACCATACCACAAGCGATTAACTGGACCTGCATGGGCCACCACTAAAACCATGTCATGCCCCAGTCCCAAAATATATGGGACCAGGCCACGTGGCATTGGCCAGCTGACACGTCTTCGAGGATATCCTAATTTAATAGATCCTGACGAAGCATGCTACGCTGTCCTAAATCTAACAAGTCTAATATCATAAACAGGCAATAACTAATCTCATCCATAGATAACAAGTAAATATTGAAATGAAAGACTGGAATATAAGAAACATAGTCGACTGACATAGTACAACTGAAATATGTCTGGTGGGGACAAACCCACTGAAATACAGAAATGGAAATACAGTGCAGGAAGAAGTAAGATAACTAGACTAGAGTATCAACTAGCTAGATATGAATCTCTAGACCGATGAAGCTGTGTACTCAGATCATGGGAACTCTTCTGGAAATGCCTCGTAGTCCTCAATCAGGAATCCTGTCTCTACTCCTGCTCCATAGATGGTAGGGTACAAGTGCTCGTCCGGATCTGGAAGAGAACCAGGTCCTCAGAGGGACGTAACAAGTATACAGAAATGCATGCCATAAAGTAAATACTGTGTAAAACTCAAGGGGTAATCTAACCAGCTAAGTGGAATGCACTTTGAAGACAACCCTGGTACGTATGGGTAGGTGAAAGATATAAAGCATAGCGTCGAGCCAGAGGCTAAGTACCTGGCATTAGCTGTAAACTGAACGCCAGGAATATATGCTGACTACATCGCCGATCATGATAGCGCGCAGCTAGTAACCTCTGCCGGATGTATCGACAAGCATATATGCCCATAATCGGGTAACTCTGGCCCATAATCAGGTAACACTGGCCCATAATCGGGTAACTCTGAGGCTCACGGCCCCGCAGTTTACTCTTAAACTACGGCAACCAGTTGTCTGTCCCATACGCCTACTAATTGTCTTCCCCGCCCAATGTAAATGTACAAGTCGCAAATGCGACATGGACACCTCATACTATGATGCAAGTCGCTACAGAAATAAACAACTAAACTAAATGCCGTCACACGTGCTGCTCATGCTGATGGCCAGTCGATCATGAAGCACGCATCCCTACATGAACTCACTCTGTGACGTGTTGAGATACGTGTCAAGGCCTGGGAAGTTATATTGATAACTCCTCAACTTTAGGTGGGTCCACTAGACACTAAGTCAGACACAAGTCCTAACGTCAACGCCTTCGTTGACTGCACCCGAGTATTCTCGGACGCGCACAGTTTAATATTAAAACAACAAGATGAGCAACTAGATAAATATCTGAATTTAGACAGCAATAACAAGGCAAGGTATACTTGCCTGGAACTCTGGTGTGCACAAGCAATGCTCCGGAACCAGCAGTCAAGGTAGCACCGTCTCGGATGCCTACGAACAGATAACAATGAATATAAATCACTAGTTTACACTATGTTTAATTATCTATGTTAACATTGAGCAGGCATACATACACAACACCTATGAATGTATCTACATTAAATAATATATAGTATAGTATATATTATACTTAAATACAGATATATATATAAAAGACATTATTATATATAGCTAAAATATAATTAGTATATATAGTACATATTTGAAACATATACTATATATAGCATTTATATACTTGATAATATTTACATAATTAAAATACATAATACCATATATATTAATTTACATATATTTATATAAGCATTTATATATATACGTTCATATATACAACAGGTATATACATATATTTGTATGTACAAGAATAGAAAGTATATTCATATATAACTAATATTTATTATATTAATACACAAAGTATATATATATTCATATATTAATTTAATACTCTAATATACTAAATATCAAAGTATACATATATATATATATTTATATATACATATACATATAGGTGAATAATACGTATAATGTCTTTAATATACCTATATAATATACCAACAATTAATATACTATATATAATATACTTTTTACAGAATATATATATTTATACAGAATATATATTAAATATATATAATATTCTAAATACACTACGTATATATATACATACAAAAATATATAATACATACATATATAATTACATGCATATTTAATATGAAAATATATATTACATAGTATTATTTTCTATATTTAATCACAGAAATTTTATATTTAATTTGGTTTTATCTACTGTACAATATACATACATACGTACATATACTCATATATACATATATATTTATATATGTATATACATACATACGTACATACATACATACATAAATACATACTTACATTCATACTTATTAATATGAAATACATTAAAAGATTATGTAATTATATAAAAATTCTACAGGGATATTTTGAATATATATACTGTTAAATAATTAATATACAGTATATATTAGAATACGTATTCAAAATACGTAAATATACGTCATTCATGCATATTTAAACTTGTAGCTGAAATTTCATGTACAAATTGTAATAAATTTACATAAAATATTATACCTAGTTGTTCGTCGGATCGAGGGGGACGAGCGGGTCAGTCGTCGCCGGCGGGGGTGGCCGGGCGGCGCTCCGGCGAGGCTCAGGGACGTCGCGGGCAACAGCAGCCGGACCGGGACAGTCGATGCTGCGGCCTCGATTACTCTCCGGTGAGTCGACGACTTCGGCCGAAACTTTGTGGGGTGGTGGAGGACAGGCTGGGGGAGATGTCAGCCAAGTTTGGCGGTCGGAGGTGGAGGCTAGTGGCGGTGGTCGAGCACGGGGTGGTCGGCTCGAGGGTTCGGGCTGGGAAGGTCCCGACTGGTGCGGGCTGTCGTGCGGGCTGCTCCGGCGACGTGGGGGCCGGAGCTCCTGGTGGAAGGTGGGGTGGGGACTGGCGACGGTGGTCGTGGGGTATGGCGGTGGTTGGTGGCCTCTGGTGGTGGTGGTCGAGCTCGGGGAGGGGGGGTGCAGTATCGGCCTGGTTGGGTTAGTTAGGGTTTTTGATATTTAAGTTTGGATTTTTGATTCATTTAATGTGTAAATAGCAACTATATGTAGGAGAGAGAGTGAGGGGGGGCTGCCTAGGGATTAGGGCCGGCTGGGTGCATTTTTTTTGGGGAGTGGGGATGCTCATCATGATGGGTGGAGGGCTAGGAATAGGCTAATTTGAATGTAGGGCCAAGATGGGTTCCCAAAAAGGGGGTGCAAGTACATATAAAATGGGGGGAAAAACCAATGCCTACGGTTTGTCATTTCATGCTTTTCTCCATGATGGTTTGGGCCAATGAGAGGGGGACACCACATTGAAATTTTGCAATTTAGCCCCCGAATAAATTGGTATTTGCACAATAACTAGGATTGGGGATTTAATGCAAACAAACACCATGTTTGGTGTTCCTCATTGGTCGATGACGGTGTTTGGTGTTTTGTATGAGGATTGTGGGTGTGGATGTGGGCTTGGGTTGGAGTTGGGTCCAATTTAATTTGAGGTGGGGTAGCCACATTAATTTATTCGTAATTAATGTAACGATGTTTCTAATTTAATTTAATTAAAAACCGGGAGTCTAAATTTGGTCGGGCAAGGGTCATTTGTGTAGTAGGCTCAGTGTATATTATCATCGTGGTCTGGGTTGGTCAAAACTGGTTGAGGTTGGGTCTCAATGTCAATTGGAACGGGCAGCGAACGTAATTACGCAATTTAATTAATTGCGCACGGACGTTTGTAACGACTTTTGTGCGTCTAAAATCTGGCACAAAAATCGGTATCCGGGGTTTGCTCAAGGTTCATTATGATAGGTTAGCATGTCTAGGCCAAGTGTGTGGAACTTGTTTCAGGGTAACGGCTAGTGTAGGGTCCTAAATATCGGGACAAGGGTAAGGTGTCCTAACTAACAAACACTGCACAATTATTTAATACTATGTAATAAATTTAAATATGGACCAAAATTACCCTAATCTCTTTATCTAAATTAATAAAAATAAATTTTTGATCTAGGGGGTTTACACTAACATATATAGAAAACTATTAGATAATGTACTTGCCTAAGATCCGGAGCAATGAATATCAAATAGTATATGAACTGGAGTCCAAGCGACATATATATGAATTATCATGTTAATAGGGTGTTTTGGAATCATAACTTGCTTAGCTAGTTTGAAATGAGGTCTCTAGGTAGTTTCTAGGTTACTAGGTTGAAACTAGGCCATTTACTCAATTCTAGGTCCACACTACCTATTTTTCTAGTCTATAGAGTGATATTAACTAATACTAGCTAATACTAGGTTTATTCTAGGTCTACTCTAGTATTCCAGGTCATAACCTAATGATATGGATATAATAGATATCATGTATATATATAGACTCTATATATAAGGTATCTCATAATACTCTAACCTATTTACCCATACCTTAGTCCATTTACCCTTTACCTTAATCACGTATCTTGATATCTTAAATATATAACTCTATTATAACACTATCTCATAATATCTTAATCTATAACTCATTACCTAACTATCACCTTAGTATCTTGATGTTAATACCTATTACCTATTGTTATCATTAATACCTTGATACAAATCTTGCCTTGGTATTGATACCTTGATACCAAGTTATGACTACATAGGTATCAACACAACTCCACTTACCCATACTTATACATGACATTCATGATACTTAATGGTATCATAAAATATCTTCCATTCACTTGTCCATACTCAATATACCTCTTTCTATCAGTATGATACCCAACTTATATCACTTATACTCTACACAAGGTACCTCAGTCCCCCTCTTCTATCCAACTTGAATCACTGTCCCCTCTGGTTTGTGTTAGTGTCACTCAGTGTTCCCAATATATGTATTTGAAATGTATTCTTGCTTGCTGGCATGGTTGTTAGATTGGTTGGAGGCCAGACTCTTTCCTGGAAGAGTTTGCTTGATTTATTTTGAGATCAGGGCTTGGTCATGACTTGAATCATTGGTCAAGTGAACCCAAACCCTCCTTATATAAACCAAAACTCTCTCTCTCTCTCTCTCTCTCTCTCTCTCTCTCTCTTCTCATTATTTTCTTTTCATTCTCTCTCTTAGGTTTTCTCTCGCCCTCCATAGACAAGTACACCTTGCATAAAAATAGAAAAACTTTTTATTTTATGAGTCCATTATGTTTGCTATGTGATTCTCTATATGTTTAGAAGTTGGTATTTTTGGTATTGGTGGATGGATTGGTGTAGATCTACATTTTTAAGTTAAGATTTTTATGTGTTCTTAAGTTTTCTTGGGTTTTGATCTCTAAAAACTTATTGTTTTCGAAAACTTGTTATTCTATGTTGATGAGCATTTAATTTTGAGTAGTTTAGAACTTTACTTTATTGGATTTGGACTTCGTTTGAGGTTTCCATGAAAGAAACAAAACTTGGATTTTTGGAGCTTCCATAAAAGAAACCTACTGTTCTAGGATGAAGTAGATCCATGCAGCCCGCTTAGCATGCGGCCTAGACTTCTTGCTCCAAAGTCAGCATGCGACCATCTTATTGGATGCATGACTGAAATCTACATATGCGTCCCTTGGCCAAATGCATGAAACTTGAACGAATGAATTTTTTTTAAGTCCAAGTCATCCATGCGGCCAAGACGAGCATGCGACCAAGGATAACATGTGGCCTTGAACTATGCGTTCCTCTTTCTTTAAATGCATGACTCAGCACCGCCTTGGTTCATCTTTTCATGATTTTGTCTTATTCTTCTGACACACTTTTTTGCATGTTACATCAGTCACATCCATCACTTTATGTCACTTTTTTTTACTTGCATTTATTTTCCATCACTTCGACACTCGTCCTGAAGAGTGGACTTTGCCTCGACTGTATGTAGCTACGACTGTATACGGCCATGACTGCATGCAGCCTCGACTTCATGCGTCCATGACTTCATGTTGCCTCGACTGCATACGACCTTGACTTCATGCGGCTTAGACAGGATGCAGCCTATTGCCTTCTGCACACGTTGGACACTTGCTTAGTTTAATTTTTTCATTTGATTGAATAATTGTGATACTTGTGTTGAGCTTAGAAATAACTTGTATTGTGGTCTTGAATATATAATTTTATATTGACCTAATGACCCAAATATGACCATGTGCCAAATTGACTAAGTACTTAACATGAGCCATATTGATGTGGCCTTATATGCACTTGCTAATTTTCCTTGATCACCTTATTATACGTTGGATAAAATAAGGGGCGTAGTTCAATTCGGCGGAAGGCCTTCAATCCCGGTCTTTTTTTGGTTTAAGGATTGTGGATCTGATCTCGAGGGGTTCTGTCACGTCCCAGTCCCAAAAATACGTAGGACTAGGACACGTAAGCTTGCCAGCCGCATGGATATGGCAACTCCAATATATGGAAACCAAATCCACACGTACGCTGTAATATGAATAGCAATCCACAAGTGGTATAAAATGTAATACAAGTCACAGGGTAAAATCTAAATCTCATCCACCAAAATTATATAGAAATAAATAACCAGTATCTATGAAACCAGATCTCAATAAGAAGTATCTAAAGATGATAGTTGGATGGAAACAAATCCACTACCAACTCAAATGGAAAAGTAAATACAATATAAGTACAACTCACTCAAACAATATAAGCACCAGCTACCAATCACATCTCGAAGAGAAGACATCTACGAAGCATCTATATCCTTCCAAATCTGCGCTCCTGCAAATACTCAAGAACAGGTACACCTGGCAGCGGACCAGGTCCTCAGAGGGACATAACAAGATACAGAAAATACGAGCCAACTTGAATACAGTAAACATGCATATAATTTGAAAATAAATAAGTACGCTGTACAAGACAATCTATATGAATGCAAGTGAGGACAACTTTTCGACGTATGGGCAAGGGTAGTCTACTCGATCTAAGCCTCACAACTCACACACCCGTCTGGAACATCAGAAATCGACATACCTCTGGGGTAGCGACCAGCGCGACTCTACAGAAATCGACATACCTCTGGGGTAGCGACCAGCGCGACACACGCCCGTAGTGCGAGCTATATACTACGGTTTACCAGAGTGGTTAAAAGCCCATACGCCTAATAATTGTCCTCTATGATACTAAGTGCCATGTGTGTGTCAACATATCTAATACATAGTAATGACTGAAAGAAAACTACACATGCAAGAACTATACAGAAATAAAATAAATAAATATAAATATAAATAGCATGCAAAGCACTGAAAATAATTTGGCAAGGTATCTTGCCTGGCAAGAAGCTGCAAAATGTAGTGTCCCAATGTCAACACCAAGAGTCAGAAGCTACGGCCTCAGAATGAACGTCTTCGGATGCTGAAATAAATATCACCAACGTTCCCAGAATAAGCAAAATAGCTAAAAAGCACATCCCTTTCGTCCAATTTGGACACAGGGGCAAAACGGTAATTTCGGGTAAAAGTGGGGTCTACATGTGGCCCACTTTGCACCAAAAAGCGTGCCAAGGGTAACAGTCTCTAAATGGAACAAACTATAGGTCAAACAACTTTAAATGTCAATACGAACCCAACGATATATCCAAATTTGGATTCCGATGAGCCGAACAAAATTTGGTCCAAAAAGTCAACTGTGGGACCCGCCAATTGGCGATCTGGTCAACCGTCTCAGAAATGCGTGAAATTTGGGTCACAGGACCAGCGCGTTACCACGAGTCCAGTGGCGCAAGTTTTGTCGCAATCTGACAATCGTGCACAAAATACTCGCGAGTTCCACAAAAGTGGCGACACGAAATGTGTCCGCGGATACGGTCTGATTCCGGCGCGCACACGCGTCCGAATCAGTCTCCACGAATTTTCACGTGTCCCGTTATGCTGTGTGCACCATTTGGTACACTTGGCACACGGCGGGGCGGTCCCGTTTGGCGGGGCGCGCTCCGATCTCCAACTTTTGGAAAACCGGAAAAAGTGGGTGCGCGCAGTTTTGTGACGAATATAATTTTGTCCACAGCAACTAATAGCACAAAGTTATAATACAGAAAATAAACTAGATCATGTAATCTACAGGTATAAAAAAGAATCACCGAATTCGGATCTCTGTGGTGGGAGATACGAACTCGGCAATATGGGTGGTCAATCTGGAATTCTGCGATTGCAGAATTCTGCCTGCTCGTCCAACTTTGGACGCTGTTTTCACCTAGGGGCACATGTTTTCCGAGGTTGACTACAAAACAAATACTGGAGAGAGTTGAGGGAAGATCATACCTATAAAAATGGAACAGCGTTTGGATGAGCGAGTCAACGGGAAAACACGCCGGAGCGAAGGTGCCTCGAGTGGGAGACTGCAGTTCGCGATGTCGGCGTCGACGGTATGATTGGATGGCTTGGGGAGGCTTCTCTGGCTGTGGTGACGGCTCTAGATGGGAAGAGAAAGTCTGAAGTTTTAGGTTAGGGTTTTAGAGAGCTATCTATATATATATATATATATATATATATATATATATATATATATATATATATATATATATATATATATATCATATATTAAGAGAGAGAGAGAGAAAGTTGGATGAGTTCTCCGGGGGTTTTGGAGAGCTGAATATGGGGCGGGCTCCCTGTTGCAAGTGGGCGGACGGCCTCATTTTGCTAAGTTGTGCTAATAGCAAGGAGTTGATTTGAAGGAAAGAAAACATACTGCTTTGTTTGCGTTAGTATTATTATTATTATTAATATTATTATTATTATTAAACTTAGTATTATTATTATACTTATTTAATCCCTTTCTTTCTTTAAAATAAAATATATACATATATATATTTGTATATATATATATATTCACACATAAGAAAAATTTATATAATAGGGTATTGCACATCGTTAGGCTAGCAACTGCTTAAGGGGTCTCCTACATGGAATAAATTCCGAAAAAATTTCTGATGGTCCCACAAGTCATCTAAGTGCCCGAACACCTAACATAAAAATTATTAAAAATCTATTTCTCCTATTTAGACCTAATTACTATAATTTAATTAATAATAAATAAAATAAAAAGGTATATACGATTTTCTAGGAAGGGGGTTTTACAGGTTCTCACATTTATCTTATTCTTACCTATCGATATAATAAAGTAAGAATTAATATGACCAGTGCTTAACTGTCATATCCTGAATGACTTTCTACTAGATAACTTATCCATAATCTTGATATTATAACATGTTCATGCCCTGAATATTGTATCTGTGCTGATACACTTGATCGCACCGAGAGTGCTACTTGATATATATAGTGAGTCATCGTGCCACATACTCTTACTATGTGATATATGGAAAAAAATCTTGCACAGATCTGGTAGTTGGACAGTGGCTTTAGTCATGCCTAGATAGTATTGATTATTGCATCATACTTGGATGAATCCATATTTAACTTGAGAGTAACAATATAAGTTCGGATCAAGAGTGCCCGTACTTAGAGTTACGACATCTAAGAAGGAATGTTCATGTGACCACTACGTGAGATTTTAATTAACCTAGGGTTAACTAGGCAACTCAATTTGTAGAGCATTGGGAGGGAACGGTATCTCGAGATCGTCCATGTCGAACCACCCTAAATTAGCTAGGAGTAAAGGTTGGCCACCATAGATACTGTATATCAACCACATTAGTGGACTGCAGTATCTGATCTAATTATAAGACTGAGCCAGTATCTTTCCTATAGAAAGCTTGGAACTATTACTAATAGTTAATTAGCTCAGTGCCCTTGTAAGGGACTGGTGCATCTTATACATATATTATTGCTCGTATATCATTGGTTCAACTAGTCCTGCTCGATTAGGGCATGATCTAAGGATACTTACATACTACATTACTGGGATAACCCAGAGATCACATATCAAGCCAAAATACATGATTGGCCATTTAAGTTCCTTGTAATATTTGCCTAGCCAGAAAAGTGGGCTATCGTGGCATGATAATTTAACCCGTCATTGTTTGGTTGTTGGGTTGCATCATTATGTTACGATAATACATGGACTGAAGTTAGATTATTTCTCCTATGTATTATCTCGGATTGTGTATTGTGCCTTCTATTAAGTGGAATTAGGGACATAGACTATTTTAGCATGATGGTTCAACTCATGTCCTTGTTTGGTTCTTGGGTTGCGTTGCTGTCTTAAATAGGCTGTGGACTAAAACTATGAAGCACAGCTATTTTAGCTTGACCATAATCATGGGACATATTCTATCTTGATGTGATAAGGCACATCATATCCATGTTTGCTGAAGGGGTGTTGTATCATGTCATAGATAAGACATATGCCATTGATTATTGGCTCATGCTTCTTATGCTATAGAACTGGTTTTGTTTCTTTATTTCATGCTTACTTTGTGGTACTTGCTATTTTAGGTTCGACCCCCCTAGTTTTGCATAGCCAGGTTTATAGCCAGCACCTGAAAATCAAGCTTTTTTCTCCCTCACTGATGGCACGCACCCGAATGATGGCTGCTGAGGGACATGAGTGGGTTCCTTTATTTATTGTTAGTCTTTTATGAACTATATTCTTTGGGGCGTTTAGCCAAACAGCACCTATTAGCCGACAAATTTGGACACTAGTTCCCTATATGACTATAATAAATTCAAACTGTATCTGACTTACTGTCATGTATAATTTTGATTATATATCTGGCATATCATTTTATCTTACTAGATCTCTAAGAACATTCCGATGCGGTATTTGGGACGCCTTACTACTTATTCTAAAATATTCTATGTTATTGCTACTTATTTGAAAGATTGAGATATAGAAGTTCTTGACCCTAGGAGACATGATTGTATTATGCACCCCCTTGTCTCTAGACAACCTTAACACATTGAGGGTTGCTTCGGTATTCTGCAAGGTATGGTAGGCTGAGTCATTCTCCCACTTTTCAGTATTCTAGATTTGGGGCATGATAAGGTTTTAGTGGTGGCCCATACAGGTCTGTCTTTATTTTTAGACTTATAGGGTGGCTTGATCATAGGATATCTCAATCAAATATGTTTCTCCTTGAAATCCTGAATCTGTCTCCTCGAAACTCAGCTTGACTTCTGTACCATTGATTCCTCGATCCTTCCTCGTTTTGTTCTAGATTTATCTTGTGTTTTTTTCTTTAGGGCTTCTCCATCTTTGGTGGTTGGGGTACCAATAATTTCAGTAGGACAAGGATTCTTTGGCCCATAGCGAGAGGTAATACCTATTCTTGGAGGAATCAGGGTAGAACTAGTAGAGAAGCATGGAGAACAACATATACCAGAAGCTCTAGTACCCCCAGTCATATAAGTAGCGCCAGTAGCACTTGATACATCGACATTGCTAGAGATTATACAAGGATTGATGGCAACACAACAGCATCAGCAGCTTCAGCAGCAAGAGAAGAATATCTTGTTGAATCAAGGATTACAGACGGCCTTGGAGAGGAGTGTTAGAACGGATTCAAGGGCATCGGTAAGATTCAGTCAACTCAATCCTAAGTACTTTGATGGCATAGAGGATGCCATTACCGCAGACGCTTGGCTGTAGAGTATTGAGACGATACAGACGGCAGCAAAGATTTCGGCTGAGGAACAAGTTGATCACGTTCGGTTGCAACTCCAGGTCCTTGCAAGAGATTGGTGGATAGCAGAATAAGCTGGTTTAAACAACCTTTCTCATTGTACAATTTTAGGGTCCATTTCAGGGTTATGTATTTTGGAGTGGTAGCAAAATATGAGCTACAGTAGAGGTTTATCAACCTCAAGAAATCTGGGAGGAAAGTGGATGGCTATGCAGTAGATTTCTACAGGCTTAGCAAATTTTCCCTAACAATGGTAGCAACAGAACCAGAGAGGACGATAATGTTCCATTAAGGATTTCATCTGGAGATTCAGCAACTGTTAGAGGGCTATAACTATCAGACTTTTGACAAATTATTGATCGCATCTAGGCGACATTAGTTGATAATGTAGAGGTTAGCTTCAAGGACGGGAGACCAGAATAGGTCTCATGCACAGAGCGGATGAGGAGGACCAGCACATCGGACGTCAGCACCATCTTCTGGCATTCACATTCATAACACAATGCCAAGGAGGCCAGTAGCATCAGTAACAACAATACTAGTTCGGCCGAATCAGCCGAGGCAGCAGTAGCAACAATAATGTTTGGGACCCCAATTAGATATATGTATTGCGGCAAGGGAGGCCATACGCGATATATGTGTAGGGAAGAACAAGGGTTGTGCCTGCAATGTGGAAGTCCAGATCGTCGGATTGCTAATTGTCTGATGATGTAGAGGATTGAAGGACCGGCGCAGTAGTTAGCACTGCCATCACCAAGGGCAGCTCAGTATATGGGGCCAGTATTAGAAATAAGGCCACTTGCTCAGCATCCATTGCTGACGTAAACTCAGATGTACAACCAGAGGAATCAGCAAAATAGGCAGCATAGGCCACAACTACGTATTCAAAGGAGGCAGCAACAAGGAGCACAACAAGGCCAAGGGAAAGCTTTTACCCTATCCTTGGATGAGGCTTTTTCATCAGGTGACATGGTGGTAGGTAATATTTGTATTACATATTTTCTTGCCATATCATTATTTGATTCGGGAGCATCATATTCATTTTATGTGCACCATTTGCGATACATATTGGATTGGAGTTCGAGACATTGCCAGAGAGGCTGAATATTCTCACTGGTAATGGTCTCGTTGGAGTCAGTAGAATATGTTTAGCGCGTACAATCATAGTATGTGAGCATTTATTACCTGCAAGGTTGCTCGAGTTCCCTATAGCTAACTTCGATGTTATTTTAGGCATGGACTGGTTGAGAGACAGTCATGCGACGATAGATTTTCATAGGGGTAGAGTGTTGTTTAACATTTCGGGCAAGGAAGAGTTTGTCTTCAATATAACAGTGAAGGACCATCGTGAAGGTGGCATTACAGCAGTAGCAGGAGTTGAAGATCAGTTCCCCAGATTAATTAAAGAATTTTTTGACGTATTTTGGGACGAGCTTCTCGGATTACCCCCAGTAAGAGAAGTAGATTTTTGCATAGAGTTGAAGCCAGGAGCATAACCAATTTCCAACAAGGTCTATCTGTCATGACCCATACCCAGTGTAAGGGCACGAGTACGTAGGTATGTCCAGCCTACGCCGCAGCATCGACAGTAGAACGATGTTTGGGTCAACAATAATATCTACATGTCTCACATAATATATACAAGGTACCTGTCATGCTATCTCAACTCCAATTGGAGGACAATATGATAATATGGTAATGGTAAATAATACCCAATCACAATAACAAACTAGAGGATGATAAGGCACGATAAGGAATAGAAGGAAAGAAAATAAGTCACAAATACAACACAAGTCCAAGTATAATATCAACACAAGACATAAAATAATAATACCATACCAAAGTCTAATTGGCATATATAATATCAAGAATAAACTAACTATGCCTCATCAACAGCTGGAACTAACTCAACCAGCTCTACGGGTAATAACTCAACTGGCTCGCCATCCTGTGGCCCATAGTGTGTAGGATACCAGTCCTCTAAAGAATCATCTAAAAAATATATCCAGTCAGGATTGGAGCAAAGTATAACCCAAATAGCAGTTCCAATAATTGACAGAAACTATGAAACAGTAATAGTAATGAAAATAAATAATGAAAATAACTTAACTAGCATATATCACGAAAAAAATAGCATAGTGGAATAATGGCAAGAACTGAGAACAATATAGTGAAGAACAATAATGTAATAAACTGGAATAGAGAAAATAATATAAGAAAATATGACTTAAAATATTAGTAAGATAATGTGATCGGCTTAGGCCTAACACGAGATATATATAAAAGGTGAGCTAGCATAATCACGCGTGAGTGACATGATCTGCTAACTATCACGGGCTATACTAAATTATGAGCTATAAAGTATGATCACATATCCCCTAATACTTCTCTAACCCCCGACTAGTACACGGATCCAAATCACGATATGTCATAACACGTATATCACACTGTACGGTCTATAATATTATGCATTATGATCACGGTCTATATAATCACTAATATATCATAAAAATTATTGAGTAATCATGAAACACAATACGATGATCACTGAGTAACCACAACAATAACATCTCATGATCAAGATTCACCTATACCAATCAGTGAAACCATCATATAAAGAATCAAGTATATCAATAATAAATACATGAAACATATAGGCTATCAAATAAGGAAACTATCAGAGAATATACTCGCCTGTGGTCCTGAGCAAATGGTATATCTCAGTATCCGAGCTGGTGTGACACACACCTATATATATATAATGGCATGTCAATTGGTTGTAATGAATAAGGAATGAGCTAAATGACCTAAATATGATTTCTAGATCATTTCTAGGCGACTCTAGCCAACACTAGCTTATATTAGCTATACTAGGTCATTACCCATGTTTCTAGACCAATACTAGTCAAATATACCAAGTACTATATATAACTTATGAGTATCAACTAGTTGCCTCTATTACAAGGTGATACTTAGTATCTCTAAACTTAACTCTATCTCGATCCCATAGTTATATACTTGATATTTACTATCTATATACCTTAACTAACTTGGTATCTAAATACCTTAGCTAAAAATATTATATTATATAAATATCTTAACTACATACCAGTACTTGCCTGCCTCCTTCCTTACTCTCACATTCTAACTTATTACCAATATTCTAGTATCAAGTCCCTACAACCCTCACTTAAGATACCCCTTATTCACTTAGACTCCACAATATGATAGCTCACTGATATTTAGTATAAAAAACCCACACTTATACTGTTGGCCCATTGGTCATGGTCGAACCGATTTTGATAATCGATCTAACCTGGACTAGATATAAGCTACTGCGATGCTTTTTAGATGTACTACGACGACTGCAACATCAACTGTTCAAAGATGCTTTCCACCGTCATGCCTATTTTTATTTTCCTGTATGCAATATAATTTTTTATTTCATTGAGTCTAGGAATATATTGTACACCGTATCGTACTGGCAATTAGGCTACCCTAAATTGTTTTCAAAATAGCCTATCTTGAAATAGCCTAAAATCGTACGTTTTGGTTGAGCTAAGTTGGACCCAAAACTCAGCCAAGTTTCTATTCTGGACCTGAACTAAGGGAACAGAACTCGGACCAAGTTCGGCCTTAGTGGACGTTTTGTTCAAAAACTTGGTCTCCCTGTAGTTTCGGATATAACGACTATTTTTTGATGTTTTGCAGACGAACTATGGCCGAGTTCTGTCCGAACTCTCCTTTGAGTAATCCTATAAATAGAGAAGAGATTTCACATTTCTAAACATCAATTCACTTTCAATCTTATCTTCTCTTCTAGTATATAATTTCTAAAAAGCCTTCAATTTTACATCACAAGCCAGTTACAATTCTCTAGTCTCAGTTGCCAGTACGATACAGTATAGAAGTTCAGAGAGTTGTAATCGAAAGCTTGTTTAGAAGTTCTCTACTTCATACTTGAAGTCTTCGAGCTCTTCGGAGCAAAGCTTATATCTCTAAGAAATCTTCGAGCTCTTCGAATCAAATCTCGTGTCCGTAAGAAGTCGGCAAGCCTTCGAATCAAAGCTTGTGTTCCATTCGTATAGTGGATTCCAACTGGGAGCTAGAGTCCTCCCGTCTGGATTAGTCCTCACATTGAGGGATACCAGAATATATCGCTGTGTTTGCGTTTGCTTTCTCACTTTTTACTTTACTTTAACTTATACTGTGATAGTTATGACATACCTGCAACACAATTGCTAAACTGTTATTTTAGTTGTGATACATACTTATATATGTGACACATATATAGCAGTCATGATACTTGTATAACTTGCTAGAATATTTTTTATTTGCTAAATTCTGCTACATACTTTATACACCCCCTCGAAAGTATATTCTATTATATTTCGATCGTACAATTGATATTAGAGTAGGTACTCTCTGAATTGGTTTATGATCCCACTTGCTCCTACAATTGGTATCAGAGCAGGTTCTCTCTGAATTGGTTTCTGATCCCAATTGCTCCTACAATTGGTATCAGAGCAGGTTCTTTCTGAATTGGTTTATGATCCCAATTGCTCCTACAATTGGTATCAGAGCAGGTACTCTCTGAATTGGTTTATGATCTTAATTTATCCTACAATTGGTATCAGAGCAGCTTTATAGCATTTATCAATTTGATTATATACCTATCATCATCCTGCTTAGGTATATTTTTACTATTATTTAGTTAACTGTTATTTACTTGCTTATTGTCTATATATACTTTTAGTGTCACTTATATCACATGGCTAACATGAAGGAAGGCCAATCCACAAACAGACCTCCTCTATTTGATGGTACAAATTATACTTATTGGAAGACACAAATGAGCTATTAACTGAAATCCCTTAATTTCGATCTTTGGTCTATAGTTATAGATGACTATAAAAAGCCATCTCGTGTAATTGTTGATGGTAACCTGGTTAAGAAACCACATAATAAATATACTGATAATGAGAATAAACAAGCTAGTCTTGACGCACGTGCTATTAACGCTTTATTTTGTGCAGTAGACAGGACTGAGTTTAACAAGGTGTCAACATGCACAACATCTCACGACGTATGGAAAATTCTCGAAGTAACCCATGAAGGAACCAACCAAGTCAAGAAGTCAAAGATAAGTAGATTGACTCAAGAATATGAAGCATTCAAAATGAAGTTAAATGAAAAGATTAAATAAATGTTCACTTGTTTCCTCGATATTGTAAATCCTATGTCCTCTCTAGGCAATGAGTACAACAACCATGAGAAGATTCGCAAAGTACTACAGGGTCTCACCAAGAATTGGAACCCCAAGGCTACAACAATCATTGAAGGAAATGACCTCACAACAATGATGCTTAAAACATTGATGGGGAAGCTGATGAGACATGAGGTAGACTTGCAAGACTTCGAAGATTCAGCACCCAAGGAAAATTCAATCGCATTCAAGGCACATCACAAAAGAACTGTTGAAAAAGAGTCTGAAGGCAAAGACTCAGACGGTGAAGAGCAAGCTCTAATGGTGAGGAACTTTAAGAAGTTTTTAAGATTCAATCGTCGAGGCAAAGACCATCACAAGAACAACAATGATAACGAAGAGCATGTATGTTACGGATGTAAAAAGAAGGGTCACATCAAGAAAGACTGTCCGACAGCATCAACAAAGAAGGTTATAAAATATGAAAAAAGGTACACAAAGAATGCACGCCTCAAAAATATGCTAACACTAGCATATCGTACGAAAGTGAGGCCAGCGACTCAGAAGAAGATAGCTCTCAAGAAGCTACTAATGTGTGCCTAATGCATTTGATCAGGTAGAGCATCCTACCCACTCTAGAAGCAAATGGATCCTCGACAGCAGTTGCTCACGGCATATGATCGGCGATGTATCTTTGTTTGCAACATTGTCGAAGAAGAAAGAAGGACACGTCTCCTACGGTAACAATCTAAAAGGTTATATAATAGGTATCAGTAACATTGGTAAGGCTCCCTGTCCGATGATTAAAGATGTTTATCTAGTAACCGAATTAAAGCATAACCTACTCAGCATAAGTCATTTAGATGACCATGGTTATGATATTAACTTTATTAAAGACAAATGTACTATAGTTGATAGCTCAACTGACAGTACTATTTTTGAAAGAATTAGGGAAGCTAATATCTATGTTTTCTATCTTTTATAAGATACTAACACTACAGGTAGATGTCAATACGCCAAAAATGACGAGAATCAACTATGGCACATGAGGCTAGGACATGCAAACATGGACACAATATCGAGATTATCCATAAAAAAATTGGTACGAGGCTTACCGGAGATCGCCTTCAAGAAAATATGGTTTGTAGAGATTGTGAAAAGAATAAAGCTACAAAATCAACATTTAAGTCGATCAACGTTGTATGTATCACTCGACCTCTACAATTATTACATATGAATCTGTTTGGACCCAGCAGAGTTGCAAGTCTAAATGGTTGTCACCCTCACTTTTTCAACTAAGGGTTGTTTGGTAATTTGGCATGGGTAATTATATTTTTAGGATTATAATATTAAATGTTGTGCATGTTGTAAGTATTAATTATTTTATTATTTATTTATTATAGATGTTAGATTTATTTTTTGACTTGTGTAGTGGACCTAACTAGTTTAGTTTAGATCCATGGACCAACATTTGATTCTAGTTAGAATTGAGCCCAAAAGTAAGCTTATTCATTTGGAGGATGAATTAATTAGTGAAACCAATTAGAATAGAACCTTCCCTCCTTAATTATTTCTTCATGACAAGCTCCAAGGGATATTTTGGACTTTCTATAGTAGCTTGGAGGAGGGGCAAGGGACCGGCCACCATAGGGAGAAGAGACTATTTCTTCTCATTTGTCATTCCAAATCTAGATATAGAATTTTCCCTCTTCCAAATTCTTCATTCCCACACCAATTCCTACTCAAATTTCTTTTTAATTTCTTCTCTATTCTTCATTGAAGTCTATTAGAACAAGGATCTACAAGGAGGAAGCAAGGATCTACAAGGAGGAAGCAATGATCTACAAGGAGGAATCAAGGATCTACAAGGAGGAGCAATGATCTACAAGTTGGAGGCTCTTTTCATTCAATTTGGGAATTTTATTAGAAATTCATCTTCCAATAGGTATAATTCAGTTTTCTCTCTCTAATTAGACTCTAAATCTATAATTTAATTATAAAAAACTACCCCATATGCTAAGGCTACCCATAGGAATTTGAATTAGGTCCATAGGAGGCCTATGGAGAAAGTTATGTGGTATTTTATATCAATTTTGGGGGAATTTTGAGATTGGCACATCTTGTGTTTATCAATAGGTCAATTAGACCAAATTAACATGTGTTTGATTGTGTGTGACTAGTGTCGTATCCATAATTGGATACGTATATGTCGTATCCCGACAATTTGGAGATACAGGTTGATTTGGTAGTTTTCTTCCGACACGGGGGTTTGAGCAGGTCACATTTTGACACGGGCACGTAGTTGAATAGTTAGCTCTTCGTATTGTTCATAATTATGATTTTATACTTGCTCGTGTTCCTCGGAATACATTTGGTTGTGTGGTGGAGCCGTATTGCAAGTGTATCATAGAATGAGTGTGATACGGGTGCGGTGTACTCCACGTGTTTGCTTCATTGTATCTCAATTCAATTTGCCATGGTAATAGTTATTAGAATATTATATTATAATAAGTGTATGATATATATGTATGTATATTTACGGAGATGTCCATATTATATTTGGAAGTATTGGTAGTCATGAGAATAAGAGAGTAGATATGCATTACTAGTATAGTAGTTATATATATATGTGTGTGTGTGTGTGTGTGTGTGTGTGTGTGTGTGTGTGTGTGTGTGTGTGCATAGAGTGTGAGTGAGTGAGTGAGTGAGTGAGTGAGTGAGTGAGTGAGTGAGTATTGTGCAGTGAAGTGAAGGGGTCGGGCATCAGATTTTTAGCAGCTCAACTGAAATAGCAGAGCTATAGCATCAGTTTTCAGCAAGTTCAGTACCAAGAGGACAACAGCTAGCTGCAGCCACAACAAGGGTAGCTCAACTGAGTTAGCTAAGAGTGTGCAGCAATATTCTACATCAGTAATAGCATAGAATAGCAACAGCAAGGCCTACAACCACCTTCAGCAATTAGCAGCAAGCAGTGTGTAGCCAACTGCAATGGCATGGACTGCAGCACAGAGAATAAACAACTACAGTCGCAACTGCAGCAAGGGCAGCAAAGAGCCTACAGCAGCAAGAAAGAACAGCCAGTGCAACATCCTGCAGCAACAGCAAGTCAGCAGAGCTGCAACAACAACAGAAATGCACAGCAACAACAAAGGCAATAAGAACAGAGGGCAGCAGCTAGAGCAAGGTAAGGGGGGCTAGTTAGCTTGACGTATAGTTTAGTTAGTTACATTGTTATTTAGTTATATATATACATATTGTTATACTAGTAGTTATATACATACTATTGATTATTAGTTATATATATATATATATATATATGTATATATATATATATATGTATATATATATATATATATATGTATGTATGTATTGGTATGTTAGTAGGTAGCTAGTAGAGTATTGTATAAGTTAATGCATATTAGTTTATAGTTAAGGTATTCGATAGTTAGTTGTATGCTAGAATTTGAATTACCTTGTGATACCAAGGTAATATCAAGGTATTGGTGGATACTCAAAGTATTGGATTTGAGTATCAAGATGGGTGTGTAGATGGTGGGATACCACATTGGTTCAAAGCCAAGGTATCCAGTTTGCATTAGTTAACTAATAATACTATATGTATTGTCTTGTATATATATAAATTAGTATTTTCATATCTAAAAACTTGCGTAACTTATGATACAGTACTTTGTTTGTATCCTAGTATCTTAGCGTAGCTTAGTATGGCCTAGTTATATAGTGCATGGACCTAATATCCTAGAGATGGACTCATACAACTTAAAAATAGCTAGTTTGACCAAGTTTGACTAGTTTAACCTAGAGTTGACATAGTTTGACTGTTTTGACTTAGAAATGGCTTTATGACCTAGAATTGAACTAGTCTAACTTATTTTCATTCCAAAACCTTGTATTGATGCAATATACCATATATAGGTCTCTGTGACACCAGTTTGGGCATCGAGAGACACACCTTGCTCAGGAACTCAGACGAGTATATTTCTTTGTTAGTTTTTATTTCATAATAGTGTATATATCTCATGTTCTAGAACTGTATACTTGATTCCAATACAGTGGTTTCACGGACTGGTACTACATAGATCCTGTCCGGAGATGTTATCTCCTACCGTATTCAGCGAGTACTCCTTTACATGTATTTTATCATGTGTATCGGATATTAATTTATTATATTTTGTGTTCACACACTGCTCGTGTTCAGTGTGCTTATATTCATGTACATACACTGCTCGTGTTCGATGTGCCTATATTCGTGTTCGATGTGCCTATATTCGTGTTCATAACGTGTCGTGATTGGATCCATTAGTATTAGTTGAGGATGGGGGAGTAGGAGTTGATTATGTGATCAAAG
Source organism: Iris macrosiphon (assembly GCA_036927795.1). NCBI lineage: Eukaryota > Viridiplantae > Streptophyta > Magnoliopsida > Asparagales > Iridaceae > Iris > Iris macrosiphon. The sequence goes on from JAYESA010000002.1 coordinate 64,053,997, forward strand.
CCTCAGTGTATTCGAGTACATGTCGATTATATACCGCACTTATAATTGAGTTACCTTATTGTATTCGTGTTCAACCAAAACTGATCATATAATAAATTTGTATTCTGAGGCACATTAGTTAGATTTCAGTTATTCCTTTATATTGTAGATATTCATATTGCTTGTTCTTTATTCCAGTACATTATATATTCACTCTAGTTCATTTCATTCAGATGTTTAGTTATCTCGTATTCTTTTATATTATCTGTTTTATATGCTCGATTATGTATTTGAAACTGCTTTCAGATGTATGTACTTCGCTCCAATTCTGACTGGATATATTTTTTCAGATGATTGGCTCATAAATCAGTGTCCCATATTCTACAGACTGCGGGATGGTGTTCCATTAGAGGGTACTCCTATAGACCAGGAGGATTTAGTTCCAAAGCCTAAGGAGGTTTAGTTTATTTTAGTGGACTTGTATTAGACTGTTATTGAGATTCATGGCATGTATATTAAGTGGAATATATCTTGATGCTTTTCTTCGTTATTCTATTTGTGCTTTATATTTCTTAGTTTGCATTATGATTTAGTATAGTTATATTTATGAGATACCATATTGTTCCTCCATTTGGAGTTAAGATGACTGATAGGTACCATATATATATTGTGTGAGATATTTAGATAGTAGAATTGACCCAGACAGCGTTCTACCACCGATGCTACAACGTAGGCTGGGCATACCCATGTACTCATGCCCGAATATCCGAGTACGGGTCGTGACAATGGTAAGTTGTATGCATTAGCAATTGTAGATGATTACTCGAGATACAAATGGGTATATCTTCTTGCTCATAAGAATGACGCACTTTTAGAACTTGTCACATTTTGTAAAAAGGTACAAAATGAGAAAGGATTCATGATCACCCGCATTAGAAGTGATCATGGCAGAGAATTTGAAAATATTGACTTTGAGAAATTTTGTAACACACACGGTTATTTACACGAATTCTCTTATCCTAGAACTCTGCAACAGAATGACATTATAGAATGTAAGAACAGAACTCTTAGCAAAATGGCTAGAGTAATGTTAAACCAATTTAGCCTACCTAAGTATTTCTGGGTAGAAGCTGTCAATACAACGTGCTATATTTTGAATAGAGTTTTGATTTGACCTAAATTAAAAAAAACTCCCAATAAATTATGGTTTGATAGAACTTCCTATGTTTCTACTTTAAAATCTTTGGATGCAAATGTTTTATACTCAATACCAAAGATAACTTAAGCAAATTTGACGAAAAGGCCGATAAAGGTATTTTTCTAGGTTATGCGGCCAAGAGCAAAGGATACCGAGTCTTCAATAGGAAGTCAATGACGATCGAAGAATCAATCAATGTCACCTTCAATGAGATGAACAATAAAATAAATAATGATAGTGACGATGAAGATATCGATACATCAAGCAAAGCACCAACTGAAACGGAACCCAGTACCAGCTACTTGGAGAATATGCCAAAGAGGATAAAATTCATGGCCTATCACCCCAAGGACTTGGTCATAGGTGAGATCACAAAAGGTTTAAGTACTTGTTCCTCTAATAGAGATATTGTATCTAGTATAACTTTTGTCTTATAGCTTGAGCCTAAAAATATTGAAGAAGCATGTAGTGATAATTACTGAATAGAAGCCATGCAAGAGGAATTAAACCAATTCGAACGGAATCAAGTTTGGGAACTTTTTCCCAAGCCTATTGATCATCCGGTCATTGGAACCCGTTGGGTATTCCAAATTAAATTAAATGAGAATGGTTTAGTTTCACATAACAAGGCTAAACTCGTATCTCAAGGATACAACCAAGAGGAAGGTATCTACTACGATGAAACTTATGCCCCAGTTGCGCGTTTAGAATCTATTAGCATGCTATTTGCATTTTTATATTTTTATAATTTCAAATTATTTCAAATGGATGTCAAAAGTACTTTTTAAAATAGTTTCATAAAAGAAGAAGTTTTTGTAGCTCAACCACCTGGATTCACGGATTTCAAAAACCCTAATCATGTTTTCAAGTTAAAAAAAGGCCTTATATGGACTGAAACAAGCCCCTTATGCTTGATATGACAGCCTAAGATCTTTTCTACTTGAAAAAGGTTTTTCAAATGGAATGGTTGATACTACACTATTTTCTAAATCTTTGAATAAAAATCTTCTTTTAGTTCAAATTTATGTTGATGACATTATCTTTGGATCAACTAATGAATCGCTTTGTCGAGAATTTTCTTAGTGTATGTAGAGTGAGTTTGAGATGAGCATGATGGGAGAGGTAAAGTTCTTTCTTGGACTGCAAATCAAAAAAACTCAAAATGGGACGTTCATCAACCAAGCCAAGTATAAAAAAGACCTCTTAAAGAAGTTTGATCTGGAATCTGCCAAGCACTTTGGTACTCCAATGACAACTTCAACAAAGCTTGACATAGATGAACAAGGCAAACCGGTCGACATACGTAAGTATCGAGGTATGATTGGTAGTTTACTTTATTTAACTGCTAGTCATCCTGATATCATGTTTAGTATTTGACTGTGTGCACGATTTCAAGCTAACCCTAAGGAATCACATTTGTGTGTCGTTAAGCGTATCTCTTGATACCTCAAAAGCACTTCTTCTGTCGGCTTATGGTCTCCCAAAATTATGTCTCTTGACCTAGTCGGTTATTCGGATGCTGATTTTGCTGGATGCAAAGTGGATAGAAAAATACTAATGGTACATGTCATTTCCTAGGCAAAGCTTTAGTCCCTTGGTTTAGAAAGAAACAAAATTTTGTCGCATTATCAACTACTGAGGCTGAGTATATCGTCGCAGGACGTTGTTGTGCACAAATTTTATGGATGAAGCAAACCTTAGAAGACTATGACTTGCAATATTTATATATTCCCATTTACTGTGACAACACTGGCACTATTAATTTGACTAAGAATCCTGTATGTGACTCATGCACTAAGCACATTGAGATTCGACATCATTTTCTTAGAGATCATCAACAAAATAGAGACATTAATTTAGAATATGTAGACATAGAAAAACAACTGGCTGATATCTTTACTAAACCTTTGGCAGAAGAAAGATTCAACTACTTACATCGAGAATTAGGAATTTTAGATATCAATAATATTAATTAATCTTATATTATTGAATTACTTCTAATATACAAAAAATGTTTTGGAGACAAGCTTACAAAGGATTTGTCTATCACCACGGCTACGGCTAAAGCGAAACGGAACATAAGTGTCCCCCGGTGAACCTCTGCTAGCTGGAAAAGTACCCCTATAGCTAATCTGAGATAATCACGATATACAGAAAGTAATTCATAAAATAATTTTAATTATATTTATTGAAATTTAAAATTAATAACTTCTGATGATAAGTAGATATATAGCTGTTATGTTCAGTCTAAATATTTTTAGTTGATTTTTTACTTTATGTCTATGTATCTTGGAAATGTCTTCTATATTCCAATGATTAGATTTTATTTATGCATTTCCATTTATAGTAATTTGTGTATGGTGAAACTCTTTTAGTTAGTTGTACTCAAAAGTTTATCTATTTAAGTTTTATTCTATTTACATGCATATTAACTTTCCTGTCTCGTTTAGCATTCATATTAGCTACTGCATTTTTTTAAATGCTCTATTTCTGTGAAATATATGCAATCTATTTTTTTTTTACTTGTTTGTATTTTTGTAAGCATATTTTGCGGGGGAGCTTCCTTCTCCTTGAAATTTTGCTAAATGACAATGGGGGAGAAAAAGATACAACATCTAATGACTACAATTGAAACAGTACAATTGATTTTTTTAAATCAGTTCGATCAAGATGTTATATCGGTCAAGATTTGTCAATTATCAAAATAGGGGAGATTGTTGGCCCATTGGTCATGGTCGAACAAATTTTGATAATCAATCTAACCTGGACTCGATATAAACTACTACGACGCTTTTCAGATGTACTACGACGACTGTAACATCAACTGTTTAGAGTTGCTTTTTGTCATCGTGTCTGTTTTTATTTTCCTGTATGCAATATAATTTTCTATTTTATTGAGTCTAAAAATATACTGTATACCACGGCGTACTGGCAATTATGCTACCTTAAATTGTTTTCAAAATACCCTATCTTGAAATATCCTAAAATCCTACGTTTTGGTTGAGCTAAGTTGGAACCAAAACTCAGCCCAGTTTCTGTTCTGGCCCTGAACTAAGGGAAAAGAACTCGGACCAAATTTGGTCCGAGTTCTGCCTTAGTGGACGTTTTGTTTAGAAACTTGGTCTACCTTAAGTTTCGGATACAACGGCTATTTTCTGATATTTTGCAGACGAACTCTGGCCGAGTTCTGTCTGAACTCTCCTTTGAGTAATCTTATAAATAGAGAATAGATTTCACATTTCTAAACACTAATTCACTTTTAATCTTCTCTTCTGGTATACGAGTTCTAAAAAGCCTTCAATTTCACATCACAAGCCAGTTATAATTCTCTAGCCTCCGTTGCCAGTATGGTACGGTCTAGAAGTTCAGAGAGTTGTAATCAGAAGCTTGTTCAGAAGTTCTCTACTTCACACTTAAAGTCTTCGAGCTCTTCGGATCAAAGCTCGTGTCTCTAAGAAGTCTTTGATCTCTTCAGATCAAATCTCGTGTCTGTAAGAAATCAGCAAGCCTTCGGATCAAAGCTTGTGTCATATTCGTATAGTGGATTCCAACTGGGAGCTAGAGTCCTTCCGCCTGGATTAGTCCTCACATTGAGGGATACCAGGATACATCGCTGTGTTTGCGTTTGACTTATCACTCTTTACTTTACTTTGACTTATACTGTGATAGTTGTGACATACCTGCAACACAATTGCTATTCTGTTATTATATCTCTGACACATATATAACAGTCATGATACTTGTATAACTTGCTAAAAAGTTTTTTTATTTGCCAAATTCTGCTGCATACTCTACTCACCCCCCACTAGAATATATTCTATTATATTTCGATCATACATATACATCTCTCACTAGAATGTTACCTATATTACTACACTTGGACTGCATCAAGAGCAACCCTCATACAGAAACTCATATGTACGAGTATATAGTGCATATCCATGTTTCCTCCCCACTGTGATATCAAATCTGATATTGCACCTCATCTACCTACGCATACCTCTGTGCAGTGATAACCCTCATCATTGATACTTAACTGAGTCCCTTGCCTCAGTTGATGTGTCAGATCCTCCCCCTAAACCAATGTTGCCTCTAGAAGCAATACACAACTGCAGTATTAATTGACAGATGCTCATTAGTGCACTATTGTGCTGCACTTGCCATTGCTGCTCTCCCTCTGGACTGCTGCAGCTGTTGCTCAATCTTATTGTAACTCACTGCAGTGGAAGCATTCTTGCCCGAGCATTTACATCCCTTAATAATACTGTTGTTGTTGCTCTTACATCGTGCTGCTGCTGCTGCACCTAGCTGCTATTGTTAGCTCTATTGCTACTGCTACTACATACTGCTATTGCTACTGCTACTATCAATGTTGCTGCTACTGATACTTCTATAGCATGATACCCGAGCTTCCCTCACAACTGATACCTACAGGCACACTTAGCCCTCTTAATCACAGACACTCTCACTCACATTACACATACTCACCAATACACTAAACACTAACCTCATCAAATATATAACTAGCAAGTTATATATATATATATATATATATATATATATATATATATATATATATATATATATATATATATATATATATATATATACAATGCACACACACTATGAGTATTAATCAAACACTTGGCATGCACATATAGGATACTCCATGATACGTATCCAACAAAGTACCAAATTTCTAAATACTACACAATACACATTCTTATATATCAAATACTCAACATAATAACTAATACAACTTGCTATAGTAAGAATTTAAGAGAATTATACAAATCACTCCCAAAATGAGTCCCGTATCACACCATATCATAAATTACTATGATACGCTCTACTCGTCTCCAATTGTGGATACGTAGTTAGTCCCACAATCCCGATCTACGTCTAATTAGATCTAATTAGTCTCATGACAAACAATTGATGTGTCAATCTCGTAATTCTTCCTATTTGGACACAAATCACCATGTAACTTTCATAATACAAGTTATATGGATCTAATTCTTGATCCTATGAGTAGTCATAAGCCAAGAAATGATTCATAATAGTTAAATACATGAATTAGAGTCTAATTTAAGAGTTAGATTCAGAATTTATCTATTGGGAGATGGATTTCCAATGAAATGCTCAATAAACACAATTCTCTTGCCAATTCTTCTTCCTTCAAGTGCTCCTTGCAACCCAAGCTCCAATGCTTCTTAGAGGATGAAATAAAGAGGGAATGGTTGTGAATTTGGGTTGAATTTATGGAGGGATGAGTCAATTTGGGAAAAAAACAATTGGAGATCTAATTAAAATAAACTAATGAAGTTGAGAGAGAATGAGAAGCCTCATATGGCCGGCCCCTCATTGCTTCCCTCCAAGTGATAACAAAATGTCCACTATGCCCTCCACTAGTTAATTATGAGAAATAATTAAGAAGGGCTAAATTAAAAAGTCTCTAAATAATGCAAATTAAGCTAATCTTTTTAATTAACTAAGGAAGAGGATCTAAGGGGCTTGGTCTCATGTTGGGCTCAAAATATTGTCATGACTAACTAATGGTTCCACTAAGACAAGTCCAAATAACATAGGCTATCCCACTAACTATAAATAATTAAATAGCACAAGCACAATTTAAATAAATAGCACAATATAAATAAATAATAATTACTAAATAATAATTATACTAAATAACCAAAGTATCCTCATCTAGAAATATAGTAGTGATACTATCAAATGTCACCAATGGAACTTAACCAGCTATATCAATACGTAGAAGAACTAAAGGCGATGTTTATTCGGGCTAGTGGATCACCTTAGGAAGCACCAGTGGTTTTAGTAAAGAAATAAAGATGGGCCAACACGATTGTGTATCGACTACAGGAAGCTGAATGTAGTAACAGTAAAGAACAAGTATTTGTTGCCTAGAATTAATGACTTGTTTGATCAATTGAGTAGAGCAAGAGTATTTTCCAAGGTAGATCTTCGATCAGGATATCATCAAGTAAGAGTCCGGGAACAAGATATACCGAAGACAGTATTTTGCTCTCGATATAGGCATTATGAATTCTTAGTTATGTAATTCGGATTGACTAATGCACCAGTAATATTCATAAATTTGATGAATCATATCTTTATGCCATACCAACATCAATTTGTAGTGGTATTCATAGACAATATTCTTGTCTACTCCAGCAGTGAAGAAGAACACGAATAACATCTTCGAAAGGTGTTGCAAGTTTTGAGGGAGCATCAGTTATATGCTAAACTCAGTAAGTGTGAGTTCTGGTTAGATCATGTGTCGTTCTTGGGGAACATTATCTCAAGAGCAGGAGTATCAGTGGACCCCAAGAAGGTTGAAGAAGTGGAGAATTGTCCAGTCCCGAAGACAGTAGCAAATGTGCGAATTTTCTTAGGATTAAAAGGATATTACCGAAGGTTCATGGCAGATTTTGCACGAATTTTAGCACCAATGAATCATTTGACAATCAAGGATATAAAGTTTATTTGGACGAAAGAGTGTCAAGCAGCATTCGAGAAGTTGAAGTTGATATCAACACCGTTCCTTATACTTTCAGTAGGATCAGAAGGATTCATAGTTTATTGTGAAGCATCCGGGAAAAGTCTCGGGTTTGTGTTAATATAGCACGGAATAGTGATAGATTATGCATCTCCATAACTTCGAGATCATGAGAAGAATTATCCCACACGTGATTTAGAATTAGCAACAGTAGTGTTTTCTCTCAACTTGTGGAGACATTACCTATATGATAATCAGGTGGAGATATTCATAGATCACAAGAGTCTGAATTACATATTCACTCAGAATGACTTGAATATGAGGCAGATGAGGTGGCTAGAATTATTTGGTGATTATGATGTAGCACTTCAGTATCATCTAGGCAAAACAAATGTGGTAGCAGATGCTCTAAGTAGGAAAGGCTGCACATTCATCTTGACAACTCAGAATCATATTCTAGAAGATCTTAAAGATATGGGCATCGAGGTAGTGTTGCCTCAAAAGACGAAAATGCTAGCCTGTCTTCAGATACAGTCAACTTGGTGGAGAGGATCAAGTCAGCTTAGACAAAAGATTTCCATATTCAGAAGCTTATGACAGAATGTGAGTCAGGTCATAGGAAGGAATTAAGGATTCACGAAGATAGAACACTTAGATTTGGAAATCATCTTTCTGTTCTAGGTAAAAATATCTGACAGGAAGTGATGACCAAGGCACACAGTTCCCAATATTCTACTCATCTAGGAGGCACAAAGATGTACTATGATATCAAGCATCATTTCTGGTAGAACGGAATAAAAAGAGAGATAGCTCAGTTCTTTTCACGATATCTCGTGGGTCAGAAAGTGAAGGCAGAGCAGCAAAGACCAACATGATTGTTACAACCACTGCCGATTCCAAAGTGGAAGTAGGAACATATTATGATAGAATTTGTGACTAGTTTTCCTAGATCCCGTACTGAACGTGATACAGTTTGGGTGATAGTAGATAGACTCATAAAAGTGGCATATTTTCTTTCCTTTCGAGTAGGGCAGTCCACAGAGCAGTTAGCAGAGATATATATGCGGCAGATAGTAAGGCACCATGAAGTTTCGGCAAGTATAGTGTCAAATCGTGATACTCGCTTTACCTCTCATTTCTGGAAAGCTTGCACAAGCGCTTGAGCATCAAGTTGAGATTCAGTACCGCATATCACCCCCAGACAAATGGGTAATCAGAAAGGATGATCCATACATTGGAAGATATGTTGTGGTCATGTATCTTAGACTTTGGTGGGTCTTGGGAAGATCATTTTAACTTAGTATAATTCTCATACAACAACAGTTATCAGGCCAGCATACAGATAGCTCCTTTCGAGGCATTATATGGAAGGAAGTACATATCACTCTTGGCATGTGATGCATTGGTGAGCGGAAGATAGGGCTTGAAATGATCACTCAAATAATTGAAGTGGTTAAGCAGATCAGGGAGCAGCTTGGGGTTATGCAAGATCGTCATCGTCATTGGGCATATCAGTATCGTAGGCCGTTAGAGTTTTATATTGACAACCACGTATTTTTGCTATTTTTGCCTACCCGTGGAGTCATTATATTCGGGGTTCGCGGAAAGCTTAGTCCGCGATATGTGGGACCGTTCGATATTCTTGAAAGGGCAGGGGATGTTGCTTATCATCTTGCCCTTCCTCCTTCGCTTCATGAAGTGCATGATATATTTTATATGTCTCACTTGCGTAGGTATGTCCCTGATCTGAGTCATATCCTCGACCATTTCGAGTTAGTCGATGGTATCGACTAAACTTACGAGGAACATCATGTGTCTATTCTGGATCAGAAAGAGAAGGTACTCAAGAACCGAACTATCCATCTTGTTCGTATTGCTTCGGGTCATCACTCCATGGGGGAGTCAACATGGGAGCGCAAAAAAGATATTCGACCTTGGTACCCGCACCTATTCAACTCATAAGGTATATTTCTTCGTATGCCTTCGCATCTTTTATTCCTTGATCGGCAAACACTTATGTGTGATAATTTTGCTTTGCTTCTGTCATGTCCCAGTCCCAAAATACGTAGGACTAGGAATACGTAATATGCCAGTCGTATGTATTCGAACTCCAATATATGGAAACCATATACACACGTACGTTATACATGAATATTCAATCCACCTGTGGTAATATACTATCTCAACAAGTCACACGCAATCTATATCTCATCCACAGCACAATAAATAAATAAATGGGAATGAATAACTGAATATCAAAGATGAGTATCAAATAAGAAATCCTAAAGTATGATAGTCGGATGAAAACAAATCCACTGCAATCGACTATACCAAAACTACTAAAGAGAGAAGAGAATCAACTCCAATATAAGAATAAATGTCTCTAAAAGAATAACAAATAAAATCTCTAATAGCTGCAACGGATCAAAAATACTCCGAAGGTAAGACCTCCTCAGTCTGATAAGTAGCGTCAGGTCCAGATCCATACTCCTGCGGATACTCCTGCTCATATATATCTGGAAAGGGACCAGGTCCTCAGAGGGACATAACAAGATACATATTAACATGCCAATAAAGTACTGAAAGTAAACATCCAATGGGGTCGCCTAACCGTCTAAGTGAATGCAGTTTAAGAACAAATTTCCCCACAAATGGGCTATCTGGCTGAAAACTGGGATTGACATGGTTCTCTTGGAGATCCAGGGGCCTAAAAAGTATGTCGTCTTTTGAACGCCAGAGGCCGCCTGATAATATATAGTATATAGTTGTCATCACCACACGTATCTCCGGCGGAGAATTCGGGGGCACAATAGAAAAAGTGCAAAGGAGCCCAAAATGTGGTACTTGTTGTTCTCCCCACCCCATGCTCTAAGCATGTCACATCTATGACACAATAATACCTCTAATAACTGCCAGGTCTACTAGCATACAAAGTTTCTAACAACAGTTATCCCTAACGCACGTCCCACACGTACCGATGATCAGTCAATACGTAAGTCCGGGATCTATATGAGACTCATAACTCGTGTAAAAATGTGTCACAGTCAAATGAAACCTAATGATGCCTCATGAAAATGTGCTGGTCTCATAAAGTAGGTCCAATGCATATACATAAATAAAAATATAATACGACGACACCGTCGTTGCACCCAAGTTTCCTTGGACGCGCAATTTATATAGCAGTTAAAATAAATGAACTAAATAAATAGAAATAAACATGCATGCATCATATGGAATATAAATACAGTACAATGGCAAGGTATACTTGTCTGGCAAAAAATCTGTATAATATAGGCGTCCAAATATCAAGGACACAGAATTAGGAACTAATGTCTCCGACCAAACATCTCCGGATGCTAAATAGACATCACCAACATTTTTGGAATCAAAAAATTAGCTAAAAATCACTACCCTTTCGTCCAATTTGGACACAGGGGCAAAACGGTAATTTCGGATCAAAGTGGGGTCCACATGTGGGCCACTTTGCACCAAAAAGTGTGCCAATGGTAACAGTCTCTAAATTAGACAAATTATAGGTCAAACAAAATCTAAATGTCAGAACGAACTCAACGGTATGTCCAAATGTGGATTTCGGTGAGCCGAACATAATTTTGCCCAAAAAGTCAACCGCGGAGCCCGCCAATTAGTGACTTGGTCAACTGTCTCAGAATTGCATAAAAATTGGGTCACAGGACCAGCACGATACCACGAGTCTAGTGGCACAAGTTTTGTCGCATTCTGACGAGCATGCACAAAATGTACAGGGCTTTTGCAAAAGTTGCGACACGGAGGATTTGCTGCGGATACAGGCTGATTTCAACTCGCACACGCGTCCAAATCAGTTTTCGCAAAATCTCACACGTCCGGGTATGCTGCATGCACATTTTGGTACACTTTGTATACGATGGGGCGGTCCTGTTTGGCTGGTCGCGCTCCGTATCGCAATTTTTGAAAATCTAAAAAAGTGGGTTTTCGGGATTTTCTAACTGGTTTAATTCTACATACAGCAGTTAATAATTTAATATAAATAACAGAAATTAAACTAGGTCAAGTGGGGTCTCCGTATACCAAAAAGAAAAATCGAATTCGGATCTCTGTGATGGGAGATACGAATCCGTAAACATAGGTAGTCACCGCAGTTTTCTGTGATACCCAAAAGTTATCATTTTTCGTCAACTTGGATGCTGTTTTCGCCTAGGGTTACGCGTTGTTTGAGGTCAACTACCATACATATATTGAAGGGGGTTAAGTGGTGAATATACCGGTAAAGATGGGGTCGAGTTTGGTCAAGCGAGGAGGCAGAAAACACGTTGTGAACACAGGTAGGTTGCAAACAAATATGCCGCGCGCGGGGTCGCGGTTGATCTCGGTCGGCGACGGAATTGGTTTTCTGGCGGGCGGCTGGGCTGCGCGGCGGCTGGGCGGCGCGGTCAGGTGCGGCGCGGTGGCTGGACTGGAAGGAGATAGAGTAGGGTTAGGGTTTACGTCGATATGTATAGACGCGGGGGGGGGGGGGGAAGGGTTTTTCGCTCGCGAGTTTTTGTAAGAAGCCGCTGCTGCTGCTTTCTTATATTTTGTGATAATGGGTCGGGTAGGGGTTAGGGTTTTGAAGCGGATTTCGAGTTTAATATCATTTAGGATTTTATTTAGGGTTTTCTTTATTCCTTTTCTTTTTCTTTTTCTTTTTCTTTTTTTCTTTTTCATTTCTTTCTCTTTCTATTTAATAAAAATGTATATATATATATATATATATATATATATATATATATATATATATACATATATATACATAAAAAAATTCTAGAATTTATATTATTGTATACCATTAAGCTAGCAACTGACCAAAGGGTCTCCTACATGAAATAAATTAGGAACAATTTACAATGGCTCCATAAATCTCCTAAATTCACAAACACCTAAAATAAAATTTTAATAAATTCTATTTCTTCTAATTAGCTCATAATTACTATAATTCAATTATTAATTAATTAAAAAGGTAAATACGGTTTTTAGGATTAGGGGTTTTACATTCTACCCAACTTATAAAAAATTTGTCCTCGAAATTAAAATTAAGCCACGGTAGAAAGTCAAGGATGGTATAAGATATAAATTAACAAAGTAAATTCATACCTTGGTCTGCGAATAGGTTCGAAAAATGCTTGTGCATGTCGTCCTCGCGCTCCCAAGTTGATTCTCCTGGCGCGCCATGCTTCTATGCCACGCGAACCAAGGGAATAGACTGGTTTCTCAACACTTTCTCTCGACGATCAAGGATTCCCACGAGTTGCTCTTGGTATGACAAGCTCGGCCCAATGGTGATCTCCAAATGGTCGAGAACATGACTGTTGTCTGCCACATATCGCCTGAGCTGCAATACATGGAATACGTCATGTACTCCCTCAAGTGAAGGTGGTAGCGCAAGTCGATATGCCACTTCTCCCACTCTCTTTAGTACGTCAAATGGTCCAATATACCTTGGACTCAACTTGTCGCGCCCTCCGAATCGAATGGTGCCTCTGGTAGGTGATATCCTCAAGAAGACATGATCGCCCTCTTTGAACTCCAAGGGACGACGATGAAGGTCTACCCACTGCTTATGCCTTTCTTGAGCTGCTCGCAAGTGTTCTTGTATCTTCTTAATTGTCTCAACGGTGTTGACCACCAACTCTAGTCCTAGAATCTGACGTTCTCCCACGTCACTCCAACACATAGGAGACCTACATTTTCTTCCATACAATGCTTCAAACGGAGCCATCTGGATACTCGCTTGATAGCTATTATTGTAAGAAAACTCCACAAGATGTAGGTGGTCCTCCCATGATCCTCCAAAGTCTAACATACAAGCCCTCAATATATCCCCCAATGTCTGAATAGTACGCTCTGACTACCCATCTGTCTGCGGGTGATAAGATGTACTGAACTTCAGACGAGTTCTAAGACTCTCTTGTATGCTCCTCCAAAAGTGCGATGTAAAATACGAATCCCTGTCTGATACAATACTGACTGGTATGCCGTACAATCTCACGATCTGCCTCATATATAAGTCAGCTAAAGCTTCTGTAGACTGGCCAACTCTAAAATGTAAGAAATGTGCTGACTTGGTGAGTTGGTCCACTATTACCCATACTGCATCTCTTTCACTTGGACTCTTAGAAAAACTCGTGACGAAGTCCATAGTGATGTGCTCCCACTTCCACTCTGGAATCGAAAGTGGTTGCAATAATCCTGTTGTTCTCTGGTGCTCCGCCTTTACTTGTTGACATACCAGACATTTAGCTACAAAGCGAGCTATCTCTCTCTTCATTCATGCCACCAAAAGTGCTGGCGTAAGTCACGATACATCTTGGTGCCTCCAGGATGAATATAATATATCGAACTATGAGCCTCTGTCATCAGCTCCTGTCGAATCTCTCCATTTGGAACATAAAGACGATCACCACATCGTAATATCCCATCCTCATGAATGCACAATCCTGTCTGCTTTTCGGCCTCTGTCCTTTCCTTTAATCTCCTGAATCTGGCATCTGTAGGCAATGCTGCCTTGATCCTCTCTACTAGTGATGATTGTACTTATAAGTTGGCTAGTGTCCCATCTGCTCCGGGTAATATCACTTCAATGCCAAGCTCTTGCAAGTCCTCTAATAATTTCCTCTGTGATGTCAAGAAGTAAGCTGCTGGTTTCCGGCTTAACGCATCTGCTACAACGTTAGCCTTGCGTGGGTGATAATGTAGCTCTATCTTAAAATCTTTCATCAACTTAAGCCATCGACATTGCCTCATATTAACTCCTTCTGCGTGAAGATGTACTTGAGGCTTTTGTGGTCTGTATAGATCTCCACTCGTTCCCCATATAAGTAATATCTCCATAACTTCAGAGAAAATACAACGACTGCAAGTTCGAAGTCATGAGTTGGATAATTCTTCTCATGTACTCATAACTGTCTAGATGCATATGCAATCACCTTGCCATGCTGCATCAATACGCATCTCAAGCCTTTCCCTGATGCGTCACTGTATATCACATAACCTCCTGATCCTGACGAAATTGTCAATACTGGTGTTGTAGTCAGTCGCTTCTTCAACTCTTCAAAAGCAGCTTAATACTCGTCGGTCCATACGAATTCTTGATCCTTACAAGTCAAACGAGTCATAGGTGCTGCTATCCTTGAGAAGTTCTCCACGAACCGTAGGTAATATCTCGCAAGTCTAAGAAAACTTCTCACCTCTGATGCTGATTTAGGAACGGGCCATGTCTCAACTGCCAAAAAATTTTCTAGATCAACATAAATACCATCTCCCATAACAACATGCCCAAAAAACGAACTATGTCCAAGAAGAACTCATATTTACTGAGCTTCGCATATAACTGCTCTCTCCTTAATATCTCTAGAACAATCTGCAGGTGCTTCTCGTACTCCTCGTGGCTCTTCGAATAGACAAGTATATCATCTATGAAGACGACCACGAACTGGTCTAAATACTGGTGGAAGACTTGATTCATTAAGTCCATGAAGATAGCTAGAGCATTGGTCAATCCAAATAGCATGACCAGAAACTCGTAGTATCCATACCTTGTTCTGAATGCGGTTTTCGGAATATCCTGCTTCCGTACCTTCACCTGGTGATATCTCGATCTTAAATCTATCTTCGAGAACACCTTGGCTCCACTGAGTTGATCAAATAAGTCATCAATGCGTGGCAAAGGGTGTTTGTTCTTCACAGTTACTGCATTCAAGGCTCTGTAGTCAATGCACATACGCACTGACCCATCCTTCTTTAGTACAAACAACACTGGTGCTCCACAGGATTATGCACTCGGTCGGATGAAACCTTTCTCTTCTTAGTTCTTTTAACTGTGCCTTCAGCTCATCTATCTCCTTCTTCGCCAGTCTGTAAACATGTGACGCTATGGGTGCTGCTCCCGGTGTCAATTTAATCGAAAACTCTACTTCTCTGTCTGGGGGTAGTCCTGGCAATTCCTCTGGAAAGACGTCTAGAAATTCTGAAATAATGGGATGATAAACAACATCGTCTATTGCAAGCTGAATACCATCCATGGCTTCTGAGAATCCTCTTACAAACTCAAGTTCAGGCTTGCCTGGTACCTTAAAAAGAATGCTTCCTCCAAAGCAATCGAAGAAAGGGTGGTACTTGCTTAGCCAGTCCATTCCGAGCACAATATCAAAAGTTGGCATAGGAAGGACTAAGATTCAGGCATTCATCTCTCTGCCACAAATTACTATAGGACACGATCTACAAACTCTACTAACAGGTACAACTCCTCCTCCGGTAAGAATTATAACACAAGTAGGTAAAGCTGTAGAGGCAATGTTGTGTTTGGCAATAAAACTAGATGATATGAATGAGTGGGTGGCTCCCGTATCAAACAATGTCACAGCAGGAAAAGTAAAAGCAAGAGTAATACCTGCTATGACATCCACCTCCTGATCCAAGTCATCCATTCCCAATACAAAAGCTTGTTCGTTCCTCTGCGGCTATCCATGTCTGGCCCTCATGAAGTGATCCTCCTGAGTAGGTAACAATTGTTCTTGCTGAAATCCTCTGGCTGCTGGGTGTCGATGTGCTCCTGGTCTCATCATATGCTAGGCTGGCCTCGGTGCTGGAAGTGCTAGTCTCATTACTGGCGGTGAAAGTGTCTGCTGCATTGGGCAGTCTCTCGCCAGGTGCTGTCCGGAGCCACATCTCATACACTAACCCAAGCGGGTCCGACAATCTCTTGAAATATGTCTGCATCTCCCATAATAACTGCAGTGGGGCTTCTTCATATTCTGGTACGGTCCTGCTCTGTGTTGGTACTACGGTTGCTGAGCAAAAGGACGTCTGATAGGTCCTCCTTGTTGTGTCATTGTCGATCCCTGCTGTGCCCTTGCTGTTCCTTATTGTGTCCTCAGCTGACCTCATTTTCCTCTGCTGATGGTTTCTTGTAATTTGGCTTCTGTCAGCAACTCAGCATAAGAGATCCGGGACTGTGAGCTAGTGTAATATTGGAGCTCCTGAGTCAGTCCGCGATGAAACCTCTTAGCCTTAGCCAAGTTATCTGGTATTAAGGCAGCACCATATTTACTGAGACGACTAAACTCGGCATTATACTCGTCTACTGTTCTGTTACCCTGCTCTAAATAAAGAAATTGGTCGTACAATGCATCTCTAACGGTGTCCGGGAAGTACTTTCTCTCAAAGCACTCCAAGAACTGCTCCCAAGTCTGGTATGTACCCAACTGGCGCTCTATGGATTCCCACTAGTGATGAGCATTACCATCTAGAAGCGTCCTTACACCTATCATCCATAGGTCTGCAGGTAGCTGCGATGCCTCTAATAGCTTCTCAGTGTGCATGATCCAGTTGGTAATCTCCTCTGGGCTCTCAATGCCTTTGTACGGCCTCAGACCCATCTGTATGAAGTCCTTTACTGAACCAACTTCTAGCTCGAGGTACTGGAACTAGTGCTTGAGCTAGTACAGTAGCCTGTGCAGCCATCCTCTC
The DNA here is from genome assembly GCA_036927795.1 of Iris macrosiphon. NCBI lineage: Eukaryota > Viridiplantae > Streptophyta > Magnoliopsida > Asparagales > Iridaceae > Iris > Iris macrosiphon. Next base: position 64,071,195 of record JAYESA010000002.1, read on the forward strand.
AAGTGCTGCCAGGAATTCTTGCCTCTGTTCTGCTGCTTGCTGCCTCTGCTCTGCAGCTAGTGTGGCGGCCTGTTGCGATGTTCCTGCATTATCATCTGGAATAATTAGAACAGCTGTGTCTGGCCATCCTGCGATGTCGCCAAAGCTGGAAGGTTCCCATTAGGTGAAGCGGGAAGATCAGATGGAATTGGATTGTGAGTCTGTCCATCTGGTCCCGGAAGTCTAGGAATCGTTGAGGTCCCTCCTTGAGTCTGACCATTGACTCCTGAAGTTGTGTCGCCATCGACTACAGTACATCCATTTTGCATATCCATCTCTCTGTAGGTGATGTACAAAACGATTAGAAAAAGTACGAGAATCAAACAGGATGCAAGCATTTAAATAGGAAGGATGAGTTTCAGTCAAGCGTGGATGAGATCCTTATACTCTATTCCTATACACAGGCTTGTTCGGTACAGTTATGTAACCGAGACAATATATTCTCGACCTGCATGGGCCACCACAAAAACATGTCATGCCCCAGTCCCAAAATACATAGGACTAGGAATACGTAACACGCCAGCCGTATGTATACGAACTCCAATATATGGAAACCAGATACAAACGTACGCTGTACATAAATATTCAATCCACCTGTGGTAATATACTATCTCAACAAGTCATACACAATCTATATCTCATCCACAACACAATAAATAAATAAATAGGAATAAATAACTGAATATCAAAGATGAGTATCAAATAAGAAATCCCAAAGTATGATAGTCGGATGGAAAAAAATCCACTGCAATCGACTATACCAAAACTACTAAAGAGAGAAGAGAATCAACTCCAATATAAGAATAAATATCTCTAAAAGAATAGCAAATAAAATCTCTAATAGCTGCAATGGATCACAGATACTCCGAAGGTAAGACCTCCTTAGTATGATAAGTAGCATCAGGTCCAGGTCCATACTCTTGCGGATACTCCAGCTCATCTATATCTGGAAAGGGACCAGGTCCTCAGAGAGACGTAACAAGATACATAATAGTATGCCAATAAAGTACTGAAAGTAAACATCCAATGGGGTCGCCTAACCATCTAAGTGAATGCAGTTTAAGAATAACTTTTCCCACAAGTGGGCTATCTGGCAGAAAATTGGGATTGGCATGGTTCTCTTGGAGATCTAGGGCCTAAAAAGCATGTCGTCTTTTGAATGCCAGAGGCCGCCTGATAATATATAGTATATAGTGGTCATCACCACCCGTATCTCCGGCGGAGAATCCGGGCGCACAATAGAAAAAGTGTAAAGGAGCCCAAAATGCGGCACTTGTTGTTCTTTCCACCCCATGATCTAAGCATATCACATCTATGACACAATAATACCTCTATAACTGCCAGGTCTACTAGCATACAAAGTTTCTAACATCAGTTATCCCTAACGCACGTCCCACACGTACCGATGATCAGTCAATACGTAAGTCCGGAATCTATATAAGACTCACAACTCATGTAAAAATGTGTCACAGTCAAATGAAACCTAATGATGTCTCATAAAAATGGGGTGGTCTCATAAAGTAGGTCCAATGCATATACATAAATAAAAACATAATACGACGACACCGTCGTTACACCTAAGTTTCCTTAGACGTGCAATTTATATAGCAGTTAAAATAAATGAACTAAATAAACAGAAATAAATATGCATGCATCATATGGAATGTAAATACAATACAATGGCAAGGTATATTTGCCTGGCAAGAAATCTGTATAATGTAGGCGTCCAAATATCAAGGACACGGAATCAGAAACTAATGTCTCCGAACAAACGTCTCCGGATGCTAAAATAGACATCACCAACATTTTGTAAATCAACAAATTAGCTAGAAATCACTACCCTTTCGTCCAATTTGGACACAGGGGCAAAATGGTAATTTCGGGTGTCCACTTGTGGGCCACTTTACACCGAAAAGTGTGCCAAGGGTAACAGTTTCTAAATAAGACAAATTATAGGTCAAACAAACTCTAAATGTCAGCACGAACTCAACGGTATGTCCAAATATGGATTCCGGTGAGACGAACACAATTTTGTACAAAAAGTCAACCGTAGGACCCGCCAATTGGTGACTTGGTCAACTGTCTCAGAATTGCATGAAAATTGGGTCACAGGACCAGCGCGATACCACGAGTCCAGTGGCGCAAGTTTCATCGTATTCTGACGAGCATGCACAAAATGCGCAGGGCTTTTACAAAAGTTACGACACGGAGGATTTGCTGAGGATACGGGCTGATTCCGACGTGCACATGCGTCCAAATTAGTTTTTCCAAAATCTCATACGTCCGGGTACACTATGCGCACCTTTTGGTATACTTGGTACACAATGGGGCAGTCCCGTTTGGCGGGACGCGCTCCGTATCACAATTTTTAGAAATCTAGAAAAGTAGGTTTTTGGGGTTTTCTAACTGGTTTAATTCTACATATAGCAGTTAATAATTTAATATAAATAACAAAAATTAAACTAGGTCAAGTGGTCTCCGTATACCAAAAAGAAAAATCAAATTCGGATCACTGTGGTGGGAGATACGAATCCGTGAACCTATGTAGTCACCGTAGTTTTCTGCGATACCCAAAAGTTGTCTTTTTCGTTAACTTGGACGCTATTTTTGCCTAGGGTTACACGTTGTTCGAGGTCAACTACCATACAAATATTGAAGGGGGTTAAGTGGTGAATATACCGGTGAAGATGGAGTCGAGTTTGGTCGAGCGAGGAGGAGGAAAACACGTTGTGAACACAGGTAAGTTGCAATCAAATCTGCCGCGCGCGGGGTCGCGGTTGATCGCGGTCGTCGGCGGGATTGGTTTTCCGGCGGACGGCTGGGCTGCGCGGCGGCTGGTCGGCGCGGTCAGGTGCGGCGCGGCGGCTGGACTGGAAGGAGATGGGGTAGGGTTAGGGTTTATGTCGATATGTATAGACGCGAGGGGGGGAAGGGTTTTTCGCTCGCGTATTTTTGGAGGAAGTCGCTGCTGCTGTTGCTTTCTTATATTTTGTGATAATGGGTCGGTTAGGGGTTAGAGTTTTGAAGCGGGTTTCGGGTTTAATATCCTTTAGGATTTTATTTTATTTTGGGTTTTCTTTTTTCTTTTTTCTTTTTCTCTTTTCCTTTTTCATTTCTTTCTATTTAATAAATATGTATATATATATATATATATATATATATATATATATATATATATATATATATATATAGAAAAATTCTAGAATTTATATTATTGCATACCATTAAGCTAGCAATTGACCAAAGGGTCTCCTACATGAAATAAATTAGAAAAAATTTATAATGGCTCCGTAAATCTCCTAAATGCACACACACTTCAAATAAAATTTTAATAAATTCTATTTCTCCTAATTAGCTCATAATTACTATAATTTAATTATTAATTAATTAAAAAGGTAAATACGATTTTTAGGATTAGGGGTTTTACAGCTTCTGTAAACCCCTCACCCAAAATAGATATTTTGTGTGTATTTTGTATTTATTATAATTATTTTAGATTATTTTAAATCGATTAAAGTTTAATTGTTGTATTATGATACTTTACCATGGTTTGGACATTAATGACATATGATGACCCCAAAATCAACAATGCCCTTCGTAGAAAGTAGTCTACACGGAAGAATCTACTTGTAGGATCTTTTCGTGACTCAGAATTTGATCATTTAGCATTAGTATGGCACTAGTGTAACAACCATAGTTTATTTTATTTAATATTAGATATTATATATATATATATATAATTTATTTGTGATTATTTTTTAATCCAACCTTCTTCAATAAGCAACCCATAATTCTTCCATGACAAATTAGGCCACTTTCCTCTTTTATAGAATTTATTTATTAATTATTTCCTTAGAAGCCCCATTAAATCTCAACTACCAACGATTTACCTTAGATTTGCATATTAATTATCCATTAATTATTCTCTTAGAAGCCCAGTCAAATCCCAACTACAAAAGATTTACCTTAGATTTGCATATTAATTGTCCATTATTTTATTTCCTTAGAATCAAATCAAATCTTATTCATTAGTTAGTTATTGATTAGTTGTTGACTATTTAATAACTAACAACCTACAAAAGATTTACCTTAGATTTACCTTATAACTACCCATCATAATCCTATCCCCTCTCCCAAACTCGCGGTCCCCCTCTCTTAAAACTGCGCACACCCCAATGCCCCTCCCCTCTCTCTCTCTCTCTCTCTCTCTCTCTCTCTCTCTCTCTCTCTATATATATATATATATATATATATATATATATATATATATATATATATATATATATATAATCTTCTTCTCATCTCTCCTTCTAAAATCCCTAACCTAAAATCTCCTCTAAAAAACCCTAACTTTCTCTCCTTTCTCCATCACCCTAGCCGCCACCTCCATTACCAAGACCGACCCCCCTCCTCACGTGGACACCACACAACCTCCTCCATCCAAGAACCCTAACATCTCCTTCATTCTTCTTCTAGTAGGTTTCTTTAATCCTTCTCTCCTTCCTTCTTTAATCTCTTCTTGATTTATGAATATATATAGATTACATATGTGTGTGATGATGTAAACCCTAGTATTTATTTGAAAGAACTTATGCAACCCACTAACCCTAATTTTGAGGTTCAACTCAATACATTTGTGCATTCATGAAACCTCCTTCAAAACCCTCTTTAATTATTGTTAATATATTCATATAGATGTTGATAATAGGGAATATATTCAGTTTTTATAATAAATTCTAGATTTATTAGTTTTTATTAAATTTGAGTTTGAGCATATTTTATGGGTAGTTTTGACCTAGTTTTGATGAATGCATGTTGGAGACCCTTGGACCTTGTTAGAACTTGATCATAGATAGAAAATCCTAAAAAAATTTGATGAACTATTATTTTTCTAAAAATTATATATTCTGAATTTTTATTAAATAAATATTATTTTATTGTCACAACACCCATGTACCACCTCTTTTGCATGCATACTAGCAAGTTTGGTTGCCAATCATAATAGGATCAACTTGTAGATAGTAAAACCCTAATTATTTTTGTATAGATAAAATAAATAGTATTTATTGTATTTATTACTATTTTTTACCAAATAAATTTAAATTTGTTTCTATTTATAAAAATTAGAATTATAGGTATTTTATGTAGCAAGTTGACCTAGTTTTGACAAAATATGACCCCGTTAATGTTAGACTTAAACCCCGACCAAAAAACTCTTATTTAGCATTTAAAAATTATATTAATATTTTTTAATTCTGATTTATGAGTATTTATTCTAAATTTAATTATTTGACAAAATATGACCCTGTCAATGTTAGATATCTTGTGTACTTGTTATGTCCCTCTGAGGACCTGGCACCCTTTTCAGGTATAGAAGATCATGACTATTTATAGGAGCACGGATCAGACTATTTGTAGGAGCACGGATCAGGACTTTCTACTTCTTTCTCTTTCGAGGAGGTCTTCCCTTCGAGCTTCTTGATCACTAGAAGATGTACTTATTTAGTTGTCTTTCATATCCTAGTTGGTAGTGGATTTGTCTCCACCCGACTACTAGTTCTTCTCGACTATTTTCATACTTGGTTAATTGTCATATTTGGTTATTTATTACTAATTGGTTTTGTGGATGAGATTAGTATTACCTATGATTGGTGAAATTATATACCACTTGTGGAATATTATTCATAACGACGCACATATGTGTATGATTTCCATATATTGGAGTTGCCATATACATACGGCTGACATGCTCACGTATTCCTAGTCATACATATTTTGGGCCTGAGGCATGACAACTTCATTATATGTATTGTTATATTTGTTTATATGTATGTGTAGATTGCTTGTAATTAGTTTGTTTCTTGCCTTGATATCGCTAGTTAGCTTTGAGCTTGAATTTCAAGAACAAAATTTTTCTAAGGTGGGTAGAGATGTCACTCTCCGTTCCCAATATACGTATTTGGAATATATTCTTGCTTGCTGGCATGGTTGTCAGGTTGGTTGGAGGCCAGACTATTTTCTGATAGAGTTTAGTTCTTTGTTCATTTTGAGATCAAGACTTGGTCATGACTTGAACCATTGGTCAAGTGAACCCAAACCCTCCATATATAAACCAAAACTCTCTTTCACTCTCTCTCTCTCTCTCTCTCTCTCTCTCTCTCTCTCTCTCTCTCTTTTTATTATTTCCTTTTTATTTTCTCTCTTAGGTTTTCTCTCTCCCTCCATAGGCAAGTACACCTTGCATAAAAATGGAGAAACTTTATATTTTATGAGTCCATTATGTTTGCTATGTGATTCTTCATATGTTTAGAACTTGGTATTTTCGATTTTGGTGGATAGATTGGTGTAGATCTACATTTTTAAGTTTGAAGCTTTTTATCTGTTCTTGAGTTTTCTTGTCTAAAAATATGTTGTTTTCGAAAACTTGTTATTCTATGTTGATGAGCATTTAATTTTGAGTAGTTTAGAACTTTACTTTGTTGGATTTAGACTTTGTTTGAGATTTCTTTGGAAAAAACAAAACTTGGGTTTTCAGAGCTTTCATAGCTAAAACCTGTTGTTCTGGGACGAAAAAGCTCCATGTGGCCCACTTAGCATGCGAACTGGACTTATCGCTCCAAAGTAAGCATGCGACAATATTGTTGGATGCATGACTGAAATTTGCACATGCGTCCCTTGGCCAAATGCATGAAACTTGAACGAATAAAATTTCTCTAAGTCCAAGTCATCCATGCAGCAAAGAGGAGCATGTGGCCAAGGACAGCATGCGGCCTCGAGCTATACGTTCTTCTTTCTTTGAACGCATGACTCAGCACCGTCTTGGCTCATCTTTTCATAATTTTGTCATGTTCTTCTGACACACTTTATTTATATGTCATATCAGTCACATCCACCACTTTATGTCACTTTTTTCTGACTTGCATTTATTGTCCATCACTTTGGCACTCGTATCGAAGAGTAGACTTTGCCTTGACTGCATGTGGCCTCGACTTCATTCTGCCTCGACTGCATGCGGCCTCGACTTCATGCGGCCTCAACTTCGTGCGGTCTCAACAGCATGCAGCCTATTGCCTTCTGCACACGTTTGACACTTGCTTGGTTTAATATTTTTGTTTGATTGAATGATTGTGATACTATGTGTTGAACTTAGAAATGACTTGTATTATGGTATTGAATATATAATTGTTTATGGACCTAATGACCTAGATATGACCATGTCAAAAATTGACTAAGTACCTGACATGAGCCATGTAGATGTGGTCTTATATGCACTTGCTAATTTTTCTCGATCATCTTATTATACGTTAGATATAATAAGGGGCGTAGTTCAACTTGGGGGAAGGTCTACAATTTCGGTTCTTGTTTGGTTTAAGGATTGTGGATTTGATCTCGAGGAGTTCTCATATTTCTCTTATTCTCACCTATCAATATAATAAAGTGACAATTAATGTGACAAGTGCTTAAATGTCTTGTCCTGAATGACTTGCTACTAGATAACTTATCCATAATCTTGATATTAGAACTTGTTCCTGCCCTGACAATTATATCCGTGCTTTTATAATTGATCGCACCGAGAGTGCTACTTGATATATATAGTGAGTCATCGTGCCACATACCCTTGTTACGTGATATATGTAAATATTTCCATGCACGGATCTGGTAGTTGGACAGTGACTTTAGTAGTGGCTATATAGTATTGATTATTGTATCACACTTGGGTGAATCCATATTTAACTTGTGAGTAACAATATGGGCGATATCTAAGAATGAATGTTCATGTGATAACGATATGAGATTCTAATTAACCTAGGTTAACTAAGCAACTCAATTTGTAAAGCATTGGGAGAGAACGGTGTAGAAGCATGAAAAATACGGTGGAGAATAATACACGTAAAACCCTCAACATGCAGGAAGCCCGCGTAAAACAGATCTCCAGCACTGGGTGGCGTAAGACACGACTTCAGAGCCATCGACATACAGCAGAGCTTCATTGCTAGTTCAGCGTAAAATATAGCTCCAAAATAACCCGCGTAATGCAGTATTTCTAGACTGCTTCGGCGTAAAAAGGTTGTTACATCGCCACTCTGGCGTAAAAACTGCTTGCTTTTAATGCAGCGGAAAGTTGTATGAGGATCTCTTCGTATTCCTCGAGTGAACCTGTCAGATCAAACAGTGAACCTGACTCCTCACAAAGAGTACAGCACGATGACCGAGAGGACGGCTGTTATGATAATTCTGTACAGAGTCCCAAAATATCGTTTAGTGACACAACCCTTGATATAAGATGTCATTTACGCATCCAAGGGATACGCTGCCTGTTTTACACAGGCAGACGTGAGCTTTTACGCTCAGCAGGAGACGAAACGAACCGCCACGTCAAAAGCTGCTCTTCGTACAGAACTCGAGGCACATCTCTGCTGTTAATGTGCGTGATGGGGGCAGATCTCTACATTTAATGCACGAGATTTGGTTCTACTTTCAAAGACTGGGTGAGCCATAATTAGGGCTAATACGTCCACATCACCATCCTTGCATATTACGCCATCAAGCTATTTTCAGCTATAGGAGCACGCTGTACGCTATCTCCTCGAAATACGCCGACCTGGCTATTTTCAGCTATAGGAGCACGCTGTACGCCATCTCTTCGAAATATGCCAAATCAGGCTATATTTGTAAATCATTAGGCTTCTACGCCTATTTGGCTTCTATGCCAACTTGACAACCACTTGGCTTCTACGCCAATTTGACAGCTACTAGGCTTCTACGCCTATTTGGCTTCTATGCCAATATAACAGTTACCTGGCTTCTACGCCAGTATGACAGCTATTCGGTTTCTACACCAATCATCTCTACACAAGGGGCAGTTACCCACGTGGCTTGCATGCCGTGATCTTCGCAGCAGTTATACGCGTTACCTCATAATGGGACACGCGTCACACGCAGAGTCGAGAGATCATTTAGACGTGGGTAGCAGTTATCATAACCGCCGCGTAAAGAGCGCCCCACTCTCCACTGTTCGGCTTCTACGCCGATTGGACGGTTACGGCAATTGGACTCTATAAATAGAGACCTCTATTGACAGAGGTTGGGGGTCAAAAATTGATTTTTTGAGAGATAAGAGTCCAATGCACAGACAAAGAGTAGTGATTGACGATTTTGGCATCGAGCATCCATTCCCTCTTGCGATCTTTGAAGCTTCTCCTTCTTCTACAGCACTTCTTCATTATCGTGTGGTCCAAGGGACAAAGTGATCGACCGGAGATCAAACTCCTATAGCAATATTTCCCCAGAATCAAATTTTTGTACTCAACATCCTCGTATAGGATTAATTGTACTTCTTTCTCTTGTTTGTAAACCAAAGAAAGGGTTTCGTATAAACCTAGTTTTAATTTCTTTCGTTTATTATCAAACACAAGATGGCGACTCTGCTGGGGACTACTTTTTCATCTGACGAGAAAGCCATTGCTCAACATGATGCTGTATCAGTAGGATCAATGAAGAAGACCTTGGTCATCCAATTCGACCAATCAGCCTACGAAGACATGCTTCGAGCAGGGGGTAGCTCTCATTCCCTCTCTGTCCAAGACAACAGAAAACTGCGTAAGGTATGGATGCCCCGGACATCCCTACCATTCCTGCCGACTCTCTTTCTCCGACCAGCAAGGTTGTAGCTTCGCAACCTGCGCGTCCCGCACGTAAAACTCTGTCTTCCGTCTGTGACGTGGCAGACAAAACTTCTGGCAATGCCTCAGTGCTAATCCAGAAGTCTACTCCGCGCTCTGCGCGTAAAACTCTGTCTCCCGTCTGTGACGTGGCAGACAAAGCTTCTGGTTATGCCTCAATGCTAATCCAGAAGTCTGCTCCGTGCCCTGCGCATAAAATTCAGTCTCCCGTCTGTGACGTGGTAGACAAAATTTCTGATAATGCCTCAGCGCCAATTCAGAAATTCCAAACGCGCTTCACGCGTAAAAATATATCTTCCTTTCGTAGAAAAGTATATGGTCCTTGCAATCAACGCAAAGGAAAACAAGTGGCAGATTTTCCAAACTCTCGGCCTTTACGCCATCAAGAGAAGAATCTGCCCGCTCTCCAGATTACGCGAGAAGCTGATGGCCGATTGAGGACTTCCTCAGTTTTACTCCAGCCTGAGCAAAATTTTAGACTACGCCAGCTCAAGCCCCTCAGCGTAAAGAAGGCCCAGTTTGTGGATATATACGCTCCTCGTGGATCATGTGCTACTCACATGGCTGAACTGCTGTATACGGGTGGCAGAGAGAGAGTTATGGTTCCCAATATCCGCATTCCAACTGATGTAAACAGGAGGAACAAGCCTTCTTCTTCTTCTTCTGTTAATCCTTCTGACTTGCGTGAATTCCTGATCCAGAAACGCAAAGACAGGAGTCATAACCAGGATTATGTTCTCCTGACTACCAAGCGTAGGGAGATCATGTGGGAAGATGCGTCAACATATAATATCGTCATGACATATGGGCCACATGAAGATTCTGTCTTTATTGTTCCACCAACTCGCGACGACCAGCATCCAATAATCTTCGGTCGAATACGGAATAGACCGATTGTACAAGAAGAATTTTGCGAGTCTGATGTTGGCAAAATGCAAATCCACAGATATAGCCCACAAGCTTTAAAGATTATACAAAGCATGGGTTATGATTTGAAGTTAAAATAAGGCCTCAACTATAGAAAAGGTAGACGAACACCGTTGCATGGTAATGCTTACTGTCAACAAACTCGTTTTGGGTTGGGGTATACTGCATCTCTTATAAACTCCAAACCTCCAAAGTCTAATCCTGTAATACCAAAGGCAGGTCCTTCTAAATCAACTTCTGTGGACGAACGCCTCAACATGTCTGGGGGTAGTCGACCTCGACAAAACAGAGCAGCTTCCAAAGCTGGGGGTAGAATTCTCTCTCAGTCCGAAGATGATGCAACGATGACCATCTTCCCGGAAGACCGTAAAACTCAGGCATCGGGAGCCCGAAGGCCAAGAGAGACTTTCTCCTTCAATGAAGATGACATCATTGAAATCTTCAATATATTGACGAAGGAACACAAAACTTTGGCTACCCAACATCAAATACCCTGAGAGGGCTGACAAAGTCGATGACCCTGATTATTGTCTCTTTTATCGGTACATTCATCACCCTACAAGGGCGTACTATGTACTAAAAATGAAAATCCAGGAGTTGATCGACGCCAGAGTCATTACTTTGCATTTATAAATGAGGGGACAATCACTGCAAATTGATTTTACTCTAACGTGACAATTTGCTCCCTCAAGAAGATACTGGATGATTAGTCCCTAAAGTTTCCCCAGTAGAACCTTCAGGACTATCCCCACTCAGGAAAATTACTCCACAGTAAGTTTTTTGGACATGAGTTTACGTCCATATTACCTCTGAACTATTGTCCAAACATTTCGTTATTTTCTCAGCTGAGTTTGTCATGTCCATATTACCTTTGAACAAACCTTCATAGTTTGGCTATCGATTATCATGTCCATATTACCTATGATATCGGTTGTCCTCTCAACTTAACACCCGTACTTAACTCTAAGTACGCCAGTGGTGTTAAGTCTACAAAAACTGCCATGTCCATATTACCTCTAAGCAAATGTATACCTCATCCCCAGTGGAGTCACAACTCAAAAGTTTGTCATGTTCATATTACCTCTGAACAAACCATCCGAGTTTTGGCTATCGATTATCATGTCCATATTACCTCTGATATCGGTTGTCATATCAACTTAGCACACGTACTTAACTCTAAGTATGCCAGTAGTGTTAGGTCCATATAAACTGCCACGTCCATATTACCTCTGGCAGGGTTCGTCCCAAACTTATTACTTGCATTCTCATGCACAAGAAGTAATAGGTCCACAAAAAATTCCTCTGTGGAATGCTCGTAATGAAAATGAGTTGTTCATGTCCATATTACCTCTGAACTATCCTCATTTTCCCAGCAGAGAAAAAGTCAGTTCATGTCCATATTACCTCTGAACTACGTCTCTCCACTATCCCCACAGAGTCATATTTTACAGCGTCTATATTACCTCTGTCAGGGCTTGTCTCAAACCTATTACTTGCACTAACATGCTCAAGAAGTAATATGTCCACAAAAAAACCCCCCAGCAGGATGTCTTTACTACCCACAAAACCTATCACGTCCATATTACCTCTGATAGGGCTTGTTTCGAACTTATTATTTGCACTCAACGTGCGCAACAAATAATAGGTCCATCAAAGATCCCCCAGTGGGATGTCCTCAACAAGCACGGTATTGTACTACGTCCATATTACCTCTGGTACGATATTCGAAGCTCATACAAACAATCATAAAGAACGGGAGGGCTCTTATATGATTGCAAATGGCACTTACAGATTAGCCAAGTCTAATAAAAATTTGATAATGGCTACTATCAACTGCAAATTCCCGAAGAAGTACTACACTTGATCTCCTTCGTTTAACGGAGTATGACGAAGATCTTATTCTGACAATACCATGCACAAAGGTTAGCTGGATCATATTCTATCAGATTCGTATGACCTCTTAATGGATATGCCTAACTAATTTGTAAACCTATCACGTTTATATTACCTCTGATAGTGTTTAGTATACAAATTTAGTTGGATTATATTCTATCAGGTTCATATTACCTCTGAATAGATTTACATTCAGCAAAACCTTAACGAAAGTATGTTATGTTAATGATACCTCTGATATCACTTTCATCTTAGCCTATCATATTTTAAAGTGATGGATCCACAAAGTCAGAAAAGGTGTCTTTATTATCTCTGAAAAATTATAGGAGAAATAAGAAGGTACATCATTGGGAGGAGCAGTTAAATCACGAATCTGTCGTGCCAGAGAGGCCATTCTCTCATTCCTGGAGCTCAAAACGTTAGCGCGAGCCCACTCCAACCTTGCCTCCTCATTATTCAAGGCAGACAGTTCAGATCGAGCATATACAAAATCAGCGTGGATGACACCCGCATGTGCCAGGTTCTGCTGAGCTGCTTCCATTCGGTCCTTCAACACATATCGAGCTGCCGATAAAGCGAGAGCCCTCTCCTTTGCCTGAGCGAGTTCATCTTCCAATTTGTGGACCCTCGCTACCTCTTTCTTATATTCGGCCTCACACTTAGCCAGCTGGGGAATGACATACCCCAATACGGTATGCTCTTCATTCATCTCTTGCTGCTATGCCTCGATGGATTTGCTCAGAGTTTCCATCTCCCCAACAAGCTGTGCAGTCAGGGATTTATATTCAGCCTGAATCAGGTCATCAATGCTGCCTCGAGATAGTTGCAAATACTCGTTAATAGGTTGTTCTAAACCATTAACAATTTGCTCCAGCGCATCAGCTCTCCCAGCATCGTTAAAATTTTTGATCGGAGCTATCGTAACCTGGGAGGACATTCTCAGAGCCTCGAAACCTAGATTCTTCTCCAGCACCATTGATATCAGCATTTTCAAAGTGATGTAGAAAATGCCAGTATACTGCTCAACTAGCATGGCGAAATTCGAATGGACGCTGGAAGTGGCTACAATATCGATGAATCCCCTTCCAGGAATGACTGCAGAGGGTGTCGTCACAGTCGTCGCTTCAACAGATGGCGCGACAAAAGTAGAAGCACCAACAATGGTCGAAGTTGCCTGCATGCTCGATAGTGGAGGCATAGTCGAGACAATCGGATCATCCTCCCCCGATATTATTTGCACTGTTACTGGCGGAACAACATCCGATAAGGTTGCATCAGCAGCATCAAAGCTTGCTCCCTCAACGTCGGACACCGTCGGTTCATTAGCAGAGTCCGCAACAAGCTCAGAAGTGGTGTCAACTCCACCATCTCCAATGATGTCTTCCCCTGAAAAATAAGACAAGAGAAAGTTAATATCAACCTGATGTTAATTTTTCTAAAAAGAGGCATAAAAGACAATATTTACCCATGGCTGATGGTATATATGCCGCATCCGCAACCAGTACAGCTAAATCATTTCTTAATGATGATAAACGAGCTGTCATACCTAGAGAAGAGGGCGCACCAAATGACGTCTGAGGGTAGTCTTCCCAGTCTTCATCAAGATCCAATCGAGGTTCATCAGGGGAATCTCACTGGAAATACTTACAGATGAAGAAGGGGCTGAACCCATTATTGGTCGGGATAAAGATATCTTTAATACGCTCGGCCTCGGAGGCGATCTCGTAGCACTACCTGAAGCAGTAGTAGCAGCAGCGATCTCGAGCAAAGAATCTCCGGCACTGCCAACCGAAACTGTGGAGGTTCCCTCTCTAATAGGAGAAGGACCTCTAGTCAAAAAATCATCCCCAACAGTGGAAACGACAGGCTCACTCCTATGAGCCTCATGGCTGAAAGTCCTGATAGGACCACTGACAGTCTTCTTTTTCTTGCGAGGGGAAGGCTCTTTTAGAGTAGGAGCCCTTCGCTTACTGGGGATAACAAGAGGCTCTGCAGGCAGATCTATTAGGCCTCTCGGTATCATCATCAAAAATTCGTCTTCGCCCACGTCAGAGGAGACTGATGGGACCCCCTCTCTTCCAATAGATTTATGAGAGGGCATCCTAAAACTTCCACGCATATCAAAATCACGATGGAAGGTGTTAATGGATGCAAAAAATTGGGCGTACGAATGGAGCATGCACAACTCCATGGAAAGAGAAGTCGCGGGCACGGTAAAAGTTGCTCCAGTACAACCCATCATAAAGTACCGCCATCCTCTCGCTCCGTCGATAAGTCCCCCTCTGAACTTAAAGCTGGTGATAGCATTCCCCACATGCAACTGGTCGTACCCAAATTGCCTGGCGAATCGGCTAGGCAGATACGGCTCTAAATAGCAGTGGTCCTCACTCTTGTACAACATATGAGAAGGTCTAATGCAGACCAACCAGTAAAAGGCTTCAGGAGAAAGAATGGTCCTCCCTTGGCCAGCATCCTGAAGTTTTATCCCCTGTTGATTGATATGTACAGTGGGGACGATACAGAAGAGCTTTCAGCTGTGAGCAAAATTTAATGCTCACCGACAATCTACGACGGTGGTCACGTTCCAAGAGGAATTCTTGTAGTTCAACAAGAAATTATCTTCCGAACTACTGGCAGATCTGGGAGACATCATCCTGGGGTTATGAAGGATTAACCATCCCATCAGATATAGGAATGGTAACTCCACTGTAGGAAATCCTTCACACCGTATTTCATCTGCGAGCAGCCCATCAGTAAGGGCCCTCAGGCCTGCTTATATCCGGCATACCATGGCAGGGAGCAGGCCCAGTCTTGCCCCAAATACCAAACGCACTACAGGCCATAAGGTGTTACGATGAATGCGATCTGCAGATACGATGCCAGGTACTACCAATCAGCATAACCATACAGAGAAAAAGACAGCCAGTTGAGCTTCCCTTGACAGAGGCTTGCGACAATGCCTCATATAACTGTAGGCTTTAGTGCCTGCAGGGTAACCCCCTATCTTCTCATCGAGAACATGATCTGAAGCCCCAGAGTCTTCAATAAGATCATCTGAGCAGTAAGCACGCTCAGAAGATTCAAGGGTTTATCTTTGCTATCCACAACTTTGTCTGGCTTAGCATCTCTGGCCTGATGGAAGAAGAGATAGGATGCCCACTTGTTGGTGTGAGCCAAATTAGACGGCTCCTAATAGAAAGTGGTGCAAGCAAGGTAGTGGCACATCAGCTCCTGATATACTGCCACTGTCCAAGGGTTTGTATCCCTCAATTCCCTGTTTGTAGGGACATACTCCTCATAAGGAGTGCCCCCATTGGCAGTCTTGAAATCTCTGCCATCTCGTGAAGGGCTAAACCCAACTCCCCTAGCGGAGTGGCGAAAGTCCCAGTGAGCGAGATATACCGCTCCATCAAAGCCAAAAACAGGTTGGGGTTGAGAGGTAACCCAACAATGGTAGCACTCACAGCCGCGAACAGACCAATGCTCTCCAGCTCCGTCTGAAAGTTCTTCAGGGCCCAGGCAGTTAAACGGGCCCATTGAAGATTCCCAGGGCTAAGCCACCCGCTGGTCCTAGGATTAACCTTAGGGTATACTCCTCCATGCCCCATGAAGTCATTATAAAAAGTCAATATTTGGACTGGCTGGAGCAGTGAAGTATCTTCACTCGGGACGCTGCCCGACAGTAATCCCCTGAAAGGTATGACAGGGCCTGAAGGGCGGCTCAGAAATAATCCTTGGCCTGATCCTTTCTGATAAAATATCTTCCCCGGCTGGCCGTGAAGATTAGGGGTCAGGGTCCATGACATCTTCCTGGGCTGCGTGGCATAGAAGAATGCCGAGATAGGGTAATCTCTGGGCATCCTTGGCAGGAACATGACCATGCTATCAGCAGTAAACACCCAATTTTCCTTCTTGGGCTTCGTCGGGGATTGTTTATCAATCATATCCCCGAAGAGGAAAGCTGGCTTCCTATATTCGGCCCCATCTATATATGTCAGGGGCTCCCCACTGAGCATACTCAGCAGCATGCACTCTCCTTAGGACGATATCAGAATTTCCCTCTCTTCAGGGTAATTGGCTCCAAAAATAGGGAATGTCAGATGTGACAAATCCTTCAGATAATTTGAGTTCAGCATCCCAGCAGCAGAACCCATCACGTCAGCCAAATGAGGGATCTGCAAGTCCACTGCAAAATGCAAAAAAAATGAGTCAGTTTCTGCACTAGACATTACACTCTTGTAGTTTGCTCCAAAGATTATCAGTCTGTGCTTTTACGCCAAGACTATAAAAACTTGAGCTTTTATGCCAGAATCTATTTCTCTATTGCGTAAAATTCAAGGTTGGCAGCAGATAACAATCTGAGCTTTTACGCTGGATTGAAAAAATTTGAATTTTTACGCCGGTATTCATCCAGCGCGTAAAATTCAAGGTTTGCAGTAAAACACCAAATCTCGACAGTATAGGTTTTTATGCCAGACTGTGAGATTATAGAGTTTTTTACGCTGACACATTAGGAATGTGGGCGTAATGATAAAACATCTTTGTGCATCATCTTTCTCGAAGAGGCTCTCAGCACAGAAGATGACCTTGCGCGTTCATGTACAACGTGTGCGAAGGGTTTTGTTTTTCTCTTCCCAAAAACTTTACCTATGACGCCTGGTGCACAGCTTAACGGTGGGATACTTCGTTCAGATCGAGGTTCGCTCAGCCCAATAGGAGTCGCTCGTGCTTGAGCAGAGGAGCGAGAAGAGGAGGCAGCTTTTTTTCCTTTAGTGGTGGAAGGTTGTTTCGGTGCCATGGCTAAAACTCAGAATGCTCAGAGAAGAAGCGAAGAAGAGTTCTCAAAGAGATGAAGGTATTTGCAAAAAGACAGATGAAGGGTTTCTTCTCTGAAGGCCTTGGAGTATTTACAGAGTTTGGATGACTCCTCGAATCCCTAACCAAATCTAATATTTAATATTCGGTTATGATTTGGAACCACGTCAGCCTATCATTTAGGGAAGACGGACAGTCAGCGGATTCAAAATTTTCGCGCAGAGCAGATCTACAGTTTTACGCTAAGGAGCTTTTTTATGCTCAGAGGCTACAAATCTACGGTTTTATGCTCAGAGGCTATAAGTCTATGGTTTTACACTCGGATGCTTTTACGCTCGGTAGCTTTTACGCTCGAGAGGCTACAAACCTACGACTTCACTTTCAGAAGCTATAAATCTATAATTTCACGCTCAGAAGCTTTTTACGCTCAGAGGCTACAAATCTACGATTCTACACTCGAAAACTACAGACAGCCAATTACAAGGGTCCCACACAGAAGAGGCCCATTTTTGGTTATAAAATATTCCAAGTACCCAAAACATACAGAGTTAAGTATTGAAAATTACTCTTCTTCTTGGGTCATTCGAAAGTTCATCTAAAGTCCAGTCAGAATACTTTACAAAAGTTCAAATATGGCTTGGTCGACAGAAATTTCTCGCCTTTTCCAAAGGATTTTCGGGAAACTATTCTTGAAGATAATGATCTGAACAAGAATTCTTTGCATCAGAAGTGATAATTCAGAAATTCTACATGACTCCTCGTTCAAGACAGCATAACAGTTTGGATTTATCTCAACTTAAATGCCAAGGAGCTTTCTACGCATCTTCTGCTACTTTCTTAGTTCCAACCACCTGGGATGCCTTATTGAGATTGGGTGGGTGTGAAGTAACCCGCGTGTGTAAAGGATGAGACGAGGTCAGATACTCTTTTATCAGAGTCAGCGTAAAAATATTCAGACGTGTCGAAGCTGCACACTACTCAGACTTCCTCACAGCAAATATGGCAAATCATCATATGCGTAAAAGAAGATAATTTTATTGAATCATGACTACATATAATGGAAATCCAGCCTACAAAGGGTTTTTCATCTTCATGATTACATATGATAGAAATCCTTTTTCTACAAAGGATTTCTCCTTCTCATTTAGGATCACGCCAAGAATTTGTTCTGCCAGGTTCTCATATTGGTGGAGATCTTTTCTGTCTTCTACAACAGTTCATCGACTTCCATAGTCGATGAACAAGAAAATGATTAATGGTGGGAGGATACAGAACTGGGCTTGTGTAAATTATTCAAACCCATCCTCCATACGCCATGGCAGGCAGAGCCCTAGAAATTGAGTTGGGTGTTCAAACCCAACTCAATACTCGAAGACAGGCCCAAACTGCCTATCCTCGGCCAGCACCATAACGGGAGAAAATACAGCTTACAAGCTGTGTGGTCGAATGTGACCCTTCCTCTCTCCTGGACGAATCGCCATATAAAATTGCTGATCATCCCGAGCAAAGGAAGCTATGATATCCTTCCATGATCCATCGTTGCAGAGGACATTTGCTCGAAGAAGCCTTCTTTTATGGCTCCCTACATGCTGGAAGAACATGATCTTCTTCTTCCTCAAGTCAGCGAGATAAACCTCGGCAACCATCTCTTTATGGTGAAGGAAGTGTGGGAAGAACAGGTTAACTCATCAGCCTTTATATAGGCAAAGGAGAACACACCGAATCCCAACAAACTCTTAAAAATCTGCCGAAAAATCAGCCTCGATGAAAGAGTCAGACTTGACCGTTTCATGCTTCATTCAAAGTGTTTCAAATTACGAGTAATTTGAAAACTTTGAAGGGGGTCTTGTAAAAGCATGAAAAATATGCTGGGGAATAATACGCGTAGAACCCTCAACATGCAGGAAGCCCGCGTAAAACAGAGCTCCAGCACTGGGTGGCGTAAGACACGACTTCAGAGCCATCGGCGTACAGCAGAGCTTCATCGCTAGTTCAGCGTAAAATATAGCTCCAGAACATCCCGCATAATACAGTATTTCTAGACTGCTTCGGCGTAAAAAGGTTGTTATATCGCCACTCTGGCGTAAAAACTGCTTGCTTCTACGCCAATTTGACAGCTACTGGGCTTCTACGCCTATTTGGCTTCTATGCCAACATAACAGTTACCTGGCTTCTACGCCAGTATGACAGCTATTCGGTTTCTACACCAATCATCTCTACGCAAGGGGCAGTTACCCACGTGGCTTGCATGTCGTGATCTTCGCAGCAGTTATACGCGTTATCTCATAATGGGATACGCGTCACACGCAAAGTCGAGCGATCATTTAGACG
The DNA here is from genome assembly GCA_036927795.1 of Iris macrosiphon. Classification (NCBI taxonomy): domain Eukaryota; kingdom Viridiplantae; phylum Streptophyta; class Magnoliopsida; order Asparagales; family Iridaceae; genus Iris; species Iris macrosiphon. The sequence goes on from JAYESA010000002.1 coordinate 64,090,883, forward strand.
TAGATAACAGTTATCATAACCGCCGCGTAAAGAGCGCCCTACTCTCCACTGTTCGGCTTCTACGCTGATTGGGCGGTTACGGCAATTGGACTCTATAAATAGAGACCTCTATTGACAGAGGTCGGGGGTTGGAAATCGATTTTTTGAGAGAGAAGAGTCCAGAGCACAGACAGAGAGTAGTGATTGACGATTTTGGCATCGAGCATCTATTCCCTCTTGCGATCTTTGAAGCTTCTCCTTCTTCTACAATACTTCTTCATCATCGTGTGGTCCAAGGGACAAAGTGATTGACCGCAGATCAGACTCCTATAGCAATATTTTTCCAGAATCAAATTTTTGTACTCAACATCCTCGTATAGGATTAATTGTACTTCTTTCTCTTGTTTGTAAACCAAAGAAAGGGTTTTGTATAAACCTAGTTTCAATTTCTTTCGTTTATTATCAAACAAATGGTATCTCGAGATCTTACATATCGAGCCACCCTAAATTAGCTGGAAGTAAAGGCTGGTCACCATGGATACTGTATATCATCCGCATTAGTGAAGTGCTGTAACTGATCTAATTCTAAGATTGAGCATGTATCTTTTCTATAGAAAGTCTGGAACTGTTACTAATCGTTAATTAGCTCAGTGTCCTTGTAAGGGACTGGTGCATCTTATACCATATCATTGGTTCAACCAGCCCTGCTAGATTAGGGCACAATCTTAGGATACTTATATATTTCATTACTGGGATAACCTAGAGATCACATATCAAGCCATAATACATGATTTGTTGTTTAAATTGCTTGTAATATATGCCTAGCTAGAAATTTGGGCTATCGTGGCATGATGATTCAACCCATGTCCTTGTTTGGTTGTTGGTTGCATCGTTATATTATGATAATCCATGGACTGAAGCTAGATTATTTCTCCTATGTATTATCTCTGATTGTGTATTTGCCTTATGTTAAGTGGAATTAAGGACATAGATTATTGTAGCATGATGGTTCAACTCATGTCCTTGTTTGATTGTTGGGTTGCACAGTTGTGTTACGATAGGCTGTGGACTGAAACTACGAAGCAGAATTATTTTAGCTTGACCATAATCAAGGAACATATTCTATCTTGATGTGATAAGGCACTTCATGTCCTTGTTTGATAAAGTGGCATCATGTCATATCATGGATAGAACAATGCCATTGGTTGTTGGCTCACGCATCTCATGCTATAGAACTGGTTTTGTTTCTTTATTTTGTGCTTCCTTTGTGGTACTAGCTATTTGGGGTCTGACCCCACTGGTTTTGCATGGCCAGGTTTAGAGCTAGCACCTGAGGATCAAACTTACTTTTCCCTCACTAATGGCACATACTCGAAGGATGGCTGCTGAGGGATATGAGTGGGTTCCTTTATTCACTGTTCATCGTTTGTGAACTATATTCTTTTGGGAGTTTAGCCAACCGACACCTGTTAGCCGACAAATCTAGACACTAGCTTCCTACATGACTGTAATATATTCAGACTGCAGCTGACTCACTGTCATGTATACTTTTGATCTTGTATCTGGCTTATCATTTTGTCTTGATAGATCTCTAAGAACATTCTGACGCAGTATTTAGGACACCTTACTGCTTATTTTGAAATATTCTATGTTATTGCTACTTGTTTGAATGATTGAGATATAGAAGTTCTTGACCCTAGGAGACCTAGTTGTAGTATGCTCCCCCTTGTCTCTAGAAAACCTTAACACATTGCGTATATATATATATATATATATATATATATATATATATATATATATATATATATATATATATATATATATATATATAAGTATCGCACCCACACGGTACATTATGCTGAGTCAGATTGAAATGAGACAAAGGTTTGGTTGCATTTCAATGAGTTGTATTAATGAGCACTCTGCCTTTTTTATATTTTTTATATTTTTTTATAATTTTTTATATTTTTTTATATTTTTTCACTAATTTACCCCCCACCCACCCGTGTAAGAGCAGCACGTGTGTGTGTGTGTGTCTATATATATATATATATATATATATATATATATATATATATATATATATATATATATATATATATATATACGCTGAGTCAAATTGAAACGAGCATTCGCACGGTGCAATACGCTGAGTCAAATTTAAATGAGACAAAGGTTTGGTTACATTTCAATGAGTTGGATTTGGAAACAAGTATTAATTCAAGTTATTTTTCATATGCATAATTCAGTGCGATCAGAATAGCGTCTCGTAACGAGCTGAGGCATGGGCATCGTGCAATGGATTCAGTGTGTTCATTCATAGCAGTGTAGAGATAATAAGATTGGAGTGATAATGTCATATTTTCTTAGTCCGATCGGGTCAGATAATTTAGAGAGAACGTCCTTCTCGCACGGTCATATCAATTGAGTAGGTCGTGCTTCGCATTAGACCACAGATTCAAGGGATATGTTGTGTCGATAAGGCAGAGTACTTAGCGGATTCAGACTTGGAGGGTTGGCTTTTTCCCTTTTCATCTACTACTTCATGCCTAAAAATTAGAAAATACAAAATTTCTTGGACACTTGGTCTAGAATATTGGAAATATCATATTGTGGCGTGCATAAAGTGTGCGTCGTTTGGATAAATATAAGTTATGGTTTTGAGTTAACCATTATGGTTGGAGCATCAGGAATACAGTATCGAGTGAGCATGCATCCATGCACGAGTATCAAGTAGGAAAGCTTTGTCAAGCAAAGCTTGCAGTTGTGGTTCAAATAAGAGAACTGTATCGGATAGGGCATTGTGCCACTGTTGGGGCATTGTGCCACGGAGCATTCGTAACGACGTGTTGCACCAATCTAAGCACTGTAACGAGAAGCGACATTGTACCTAGTGGATATAATTTGAGAGTGGTACCTTGGGCTATAATTTGAGAATGGATATGGTGAATCGGATTGAACGAGACGAGCATAGTATGGTGGGGCGAGAAGGCTCGATTCCTCATCATACCTACTTTTTATCGTTGCATAGTCACAGACAACCTGTGCGTGCAGGATTTGGTTTCCTCGAACGGGTTGCACCGGGGAACTGGGACTGTTCAGCCTAGGAGAAAATATGGTAATGTGCTTTTGAAGCATGGGTACTTGCAGTTTGAGACCACCAAGCGGACTAGCTACTCAGCGCTGGATTGGGTCAAAATACCTCAGATAGTCCTTTATGGTTTGGACAGTGACCTTCATATAGATAGGAATCGCTTTGAGATTGTGCATTCATATAGACGACGGCACTCACCTTGACTTGGGCAAGAATGTGCACTTGGATAATTGGATTAGTAAGACTTGGATTGTGACATGGTTCGATAGGTTCACGCTTTACTTACGAGATTTGAGTTGAACGGATTTGCATGCTTAGTTCCTTGAGTTTGCGTATAACTGCTAGTGTGTTTAATGGATTTTAATGCTTGCATTCTTAACCTGATTTACTACTTTCCTTAACATGTCATGCCACTGCCACAAAATAAATCTAGGTTCAAGTAGAAAGATCACCATATGTAACCACCACATTTCCAAACCAATGATATTTTTGTCATTTCATGAATTATTTTGGTAATATATTAGAAGCATTACATTTATTATTATTGTTATTGGTATCAGTATTATTTATATTTATATTAGTGGACTTTTGTGTTAGCTAGTGTATTGGACTAGTGTATTGGACCTAGTTGGCACTAAACATATAGGCCCATGACCCAATTAGTTGCTCATGACATGGTTAGTAGTATAATTAATTTAGTTTAGTTAAGAGGATAGAATATTTCCTTACATTAAGAATAGATGCCTTCCTCCTAATTAAATATTCTCTTCATGACAACCCACAAGGGGTATAATGGACTATTCACAATGACTTGTAGCCCAAGGACGGGATGACCCTAATTCCAAGGAGAGGGAATTCATATTATTTCATATTCCATTTAGCCCCAATTTAGTTCTTCCCTAAATTGAGACCAAATCTCCACCAAATTCCTTCAATTTCACCTCATTCCCTACTTATTTTCATAGTCATAGAGGCCTAGGAGCATGGATTGCAAGGAGCACTACTTGGAGAGGAGATTCGAAGAGCTTGTGTCCATTTCGTGTCCACCCGAAGGAGTTTTATTGGGATTTGACTCCCAATAGCTATAACTTCTATTTTTTTCAATTTCATGGTTAATTTATATCATTTGACCCTTAGTAACCCTTCCATGGCTAAGGACTACCCATAGGAAGAAGAACAGGTTCTTATGAACTATATTGTGATAGTTGTATTGAGTTTTGTGTCTAATTTGGAGTAAATCTGATATTTGAGCACCAAGTGTTTGTCATTAGGATTATTAGGTTTAATTAGAATTGTATTAGTGTTATGAGGGTAGATATGTGTCCATAATTGGATACGAGGAGTACGTATCATGATACATCATGATACGGAATTGTAGGAAGAGTATTTTCATGTGTATTAGGCTCTAGCATGCCAAATTCTATTTATTGCATTAAAATAACTATTATATATTTTATATATACTATACTTGGTTATTTGGTTGTGTTGCTTGAGCCTTGGTAGAGTATATTAGTGTGTGGGGAGCATATCATTAGAGCATCATGGATTTTGTATGCATTATAGAGTGGTGCACACCAAGTGTTTGTGTTATTGCTTGTGTTAGAAATTGGTGTTGATTTTAGAGAGGGAGAGTGTGTGTATTGTGTCATGAGTGTTTATATGTGGGTTGGTGTTTTGGTTTTGTGTGGAGGTGTATGGGAGAGAGGAATGTGCACACTAGAATCTAGTGTTAGTGATGTGACTGTGCACCAGGTGTGAGTGTGTGTGTGTGTGAGCCTGTGTGTGCAGTTAGTTGTATAAATGAGCGACTCTGTGCTATGTTTGGTTCAGGTGCAGATTTTTCCTGCCCTGAGGTGCCAGGTATTAGGAATTGTATTTTGCCTTGGGATTGCAGGCATGGGGAGAAAGGGAATTGGGTTTATGTGCAAGCATGCACATTAGGATGTGCAGTTCAGACCTGGGCAGTGGTACATGCCAAGTTTTAAGAGTAGGTTGATGTGTACATCTGATCGAGCAACAGCAAGGAAAAAAATTACTGCCTGCAAAAATTTTACAGGTGTTTGGCAGCATGGAGGTATTAAGTAAGGTGCAACATATACGTGGAGATCCTTGGGTTAGCAGAATGTTGGGTGTGGGTATTGATGTGAGTGTTGTGGTTAGTGTAGATTTGTGCATTGTGCACAAGTGAGTAGGAGGGGGAAGTCCAATAGGTGATATCAGTATTGTCACTTGACTGTGTGTTTGTTGTATACACACAGGTGAACGAGTGCACTGTGGTTTGGAGAGTGTTATGGTCATGAGAGGTGTAGGCATGTGTATTAGAGGGTAGTGCAAGATCAGTTGTGTTATGAGTGAGTGGGGAGTATCAAAGGTTAATGTACCAGAATTATGATGAGTTTGGGAGTGTTTAAGTAGTTCCAGTATGCTGTGAGAGTTCAGGTATCAGTGGGTAATGGGTTGGTTGAGCTGTGACTGATACACTAATGTGTATCAGTCTTAAGTATATAGGTAGTGTTAATGGTTGAGAGTGAACTACTACCAGCTATGATTTTATTTGAGTGCATATGTTAGTTGAGAGTGGTGTATCCATTACTTGTGTGAGGAGTGTAACATAGTGGAACTGGGTATACTTTGAGGGAATGGTGTTAGGTATTACCTTGAGTGAGATAATGGGTAAGTGAGGGGTTAATATGGAGTATGACTGGAAGTTGTGTGTGATGTTAGGTGTACCAGGACTGACATGGATTGTTATCCTTGAGCATCAGTCCAGTTTTCGACTAGAGGGTGAGTTTATTCAGTGTTCAGATACCAAGGGGTGTATGTGAGGTAGCATGGAAGGAGTTGGACTAGTGTAGTGATCAAATGATCATTCATGCCTGAGTATGTAGGCTAGCAGTAACATACTACCAGTGTTACAAGTTCATATGTTGGCTTGAGATTGAAAATCAAGTAGATACATCTTAGTATGTGTTTTAGGGTTAGTTGTGAGGGTGCAAGTAAATGGGGTGAGATATGGGGTTGGAGTATTAGCATGAGTGTCAGATATGTTGGAGAGAGTAACTAATACCAGAGTATCAGGATAGTGAAGCATCAAGGTAGTATAGGTGAATGTTAGGGGATTAAAGGGAGATGCTAAGTTGTGGTACTAGTGTCAGTTAAGGCAAATCTAGAGTAGTTAAGGTATCAACTTGACACTAAGGTGCTTGGGGTTAGAGTCTAGGTTAACTCAGGGAAATGGCTAGGGTAAATACTAAGGTAATTAAGATATTTGTATTAGTCTTAATTATAGGTGTTGGGGTTTGTCATGATCCACACCCGGATATTCGGGCACGAGTACGTGGTTACGCCCAGCCTACGCTGCAGAATTGGCGGTAGAACGCTGTCTGGGTCATTCTAACTATCTAACATCTCAACAATATAATATGGTACATGTCAATCATCTCAACTCCAAACGGAGGAGTAATATGGTATCTCACAAGTATATCAAATCTCAATCACAAAATAAACTAAGGAAGAATAATGCACGAATGGAATAGCGAAGGAGAGTATAAGGTACAATCCACAATATGAAATAATAATACATCTGTGAATCTCCTCAAAATAATAATCTAATACAAGAATCACTACACATAAACTAAACCTCCTCAGTCACTGGTATAATGTCCTCTGGATCTAGGGAAGTATTCTCTAAAGTCTCACCCTCCTGAGGGCCGTAATGTGTGGGACACAGCTCCTCTAGCCAATCATCTGGAAAAAATTTATTCAGTCAGGATTGGAGCGAAGTACATACCTCTGAAAGCAGTTCCAATAACATAATCGAGCATATATAACAAGTAATAGAAAAAGGATACAAGATGCACAAGTAGAGAGAATATACAATATAGGGTGAACAAGCAATAAGCACAATAAGAACTGGAAGGTAAATACGAGAAATAACTGCAACTAGAGAATAAGAACTAGCTATGTGATTTAGAGTATAAGTTCGTTATGTGATCGATTTAGGTTGCACATAAGGTATAAAGGTAACTCCATTATACGTGAGGTGTATAATCGACATGCACATGAGATCAAGAGGGCTTTGATCACATAACCAACTCTTACTCCCCCTCCCCAACCAATACTCATGGATCCAATCACGACATGTTACGTACATGATCATGATTATCACACTAGCACACGAAATAGTGGATGCACAAGAAGCACACGAAGGTCAATACCCGATGCACAAGATGAAATACATATGACTGGGTACCCATTGCACACGGTAGGGGATAACACCTCCTGACGGGATCCATATAGCACCATTCTATGAAATTATTGTATCAGAAATCAATGTATACTATTCTAGAACATGCATATATACAATATTATGAATTGAAAACAAACAGAGAAATGTACTCGCCTGAAGTCCTGAGCAAAGTGTGTCTCTCGATGCCCAAGCTGATGTCTCACAACCTATATATGGTACGTTGCATCAATACAAGGTTCAATAATAAAAATAACTGAAGTTGATGCAATTCTAGATCGATATGCCATTTCTAAGTCAAACCAATGAATTCTAGGTTGCAAGAGTCTAATACTAAGTCGATATACTATGAAACTATGCTAAGCTAGCTAAGCTAACACACAACAGTGCATTCAAGGAGCCGTATCCTAAGATACGCAAGTTTCGGATATGAAAATAGGTTTTTATATATATACATAAGTCACATATAATAATAATATCTCAAAATAATATAAATATGATACCTTGGCCTTGCACCAATGCGTATCGCACCTAACCTTGATACCCACGCTCAATACCTTGGCATTGGCCCATACCTTGGGGATACCTCTCCTATTGCATTTAGCTAATAAAGGTCTAACTGCTACCAAAAACCAATACAAGTATACATATTTATATAACCCATCTAATACTAACTATCTAAATTAACACTATAATATCTACTACTAATAGTAACAATTAATACAATTATGTATATAATTTCTAGTACTAGTTATACAAGTATCTAAATACTAAACTATAATACCACATTATACTTACTGCTAGCTACTCTAATACCTACCTTATATAACTATCTAATTGTTATGAGACTGAAACCTAAACCCAACTGATACTATTATTAACTATCAACAACTCTTGCTAACATACATACACACTTAACCTCTAACTAATGCCTATTACCAACTGCAATACTAAAACCTTAACTAACTGAACTACCTCATGTATTGCTGATACTGCGTTGATACACAATGATATGTTGATTTCCCGCTGAACTGATACGAAAAGTCGTATTCCCTGATATGGATTTGATACAGCTACTGTGCTGATACCCAATTTCTGATACTGTGCTACACTATGAACCCGATACAGGTACTGAAATTGCACTTGCTGTTCTCCAAAACTCCTGCAGTTGTTGCTCTACTCGTGAGACTCTGCTGCAGCTGCTTCTCTACTCGAGAACCCTGCTGCAGCTGTTGTTCTACTCGAGAACCATGTTGCAGCTGCTGCTCTACTCGAGTACTCTGTTGCTGCTGATCTCTTTCTTAGACTTGTACTGCACACAGAAAACTGTGTCGAGTCTCCAAGTGATCCTCTGCACACAGGTGGTCTGTTGTCCCTGTCTTCAGGTGTGCACACAGGTTGATCTGTTGTCCCTGTCTTCAGATGTGCACACAGGTTGATCTCTGGTCGAGTCTCCCCCTTTCCAAGCACTGTGTTACACAGTTACTCAGTACTCACTGAGATTGTGTTGCTGCTGCCCTTCACTCTCCAATTTCTGAACACTACGGCTACCACTGCATTCCCACTCCCTTAATCCCACACAGACACACAAACCCAATACATTACACTCACAAGTAGCTAGAAAGGTACACACTTCTAAACCTTTATACATATATAAACACCCACATACCAAGGCATATATATATATGTGAAGGTCTGTGAATGTAGTTATATATATATATATATATATATATATATATATATATATATATATATATATATATATATATATATATATATATATATATATATATATATATATATATATATATATATATCACCTGAAATCATATAAGACCATAGATATATATATATATATATATATATATATATATATATATATATATATATATATATATATATCACCTGAAATCATATAAGCCCATATATATATTAATATATATATATTAATATATATATATATATATATATATATATATATATATATATATATATATATATATATATATATATACACCAATCTATATATATATACACACATATAGATTTATGTAGATACTCTATTATATACACATTGACACACATAAACACAAAAACTCAAATTATACTATTATATACTCTATATAATATATAGATAGTATATACATATATAATTACATATGCACGCATAGTGAGAAGAACAAAACACAAACACATGGAGCGCATCGCACCCGTATCAAACTTTCTCTATGATACGTTTGCGATACGGCCCCAACACACAACCACAAGTATTCCGGAGGACACGTACAAGTTTAATACATAATTTATGAATAATACGTATAGTAATTAGAGTGCCTACATGTCCGTGTCACAATGTGATAGGCACAAGGCCCCGTGTCGGAGAAAATCTCCCAAAATTAACCCGTTTTGCCAAATTGACGAGATACGGCCTACACGTATCCAATTATGGATACGACACTAGTCATAAACAAATAATCAAGTGTCAATTAGATCTATTAGATCAATTGACAAGCACTACATGTGTCAATCTCGGAATTCCCCCAAAATTGGCACCAATTTGGTCATAACTTCCACCGTAGGTCTTCGATTAATCCAAAACCAAATCCTATGGGTAGCCTATGCATGTGGGTTAGTTTCTTATGGTAAAATTTTAGATCTAGAGTCTAATAGAAGGGGGAAAACTGAATTATATCTATTGGAAGATAGATTCCCAATGAAAAGGTCTCAATTGACAAGTAGCTCCTCTCCTTATAGATCTTGGCCTCCTCCTCCTTGCTTCTTACTCCTTGCTTGCAGATCCTTGATGTAGAGGCCTCAATAATGAATTTAGAAAGAGTTTAGTGAATATTTGGTAGATAATTGATGAGGGGGTGGAGGGAAATTGGAAGAGGGAAATGTAGATCTAAAAATTTGGGAAAGAAATAAATTGAGAGCACTCTATCTCTCTTCCTAATTATGGCTGGTCATAAACCCTTCTTCAAGCAATGTATAATGTTCCAAATATCCCTTGGGGCCTCTCATGAAGAAATAATTAGGGAGGGAAGGTTCTAGTCTAATGGTTTCACTAATTAATCAAACCTCCTAATACATGGGCCTAATTCATGGGCTCAACTTAGGCTAGTCTAAAAGTTTGTTTCATGCTCTCTAATTAAATGGTTAGGTCTACTACACAAGTCCAAAATAAATCTAGACTAGCAATAAATAAATAAATCATGTCATGCACAAATATTAACTATAATTAATTCCTAAAATAATTAATGTCCATTGACAATTACCAAACTACCCTTGGATGAAAATGTGAGGGTGACAAACCTACCCACCTTAGAAAAATTTTATCCTCGAAATTAAGGAAGAAACTATCTACCAAAACAAATAATACAATACAAGAAAGAATTATACCTCACAGCTCGAAGATATACGGATATCGCTCACGCATCTCGGTCTCTCGCTCCCAGGTACTCTCTCCTAGCGAGTGATGCCTCCATGCGACACGCACAAAAAGAATCATCTAGTTTCTCAGCACCTTCTCTCTCCAATCCAGAATCCCCACTGGCTGCTCTGGATAGCTGAGGGAAGGGCCCACCTCTATCTCAGAGTGATCCAATACATGACTGGGATCTGTCATGTACCGTCTCAACTATGACACGTGAAACACGTTGTGCACTCCCTCTAGTGCAGGTGGTAAGTCTAGTCTGTAAGAGACTTCACCGACCCTCTCAAGAATGCTGAAATGATCGATGAATCGCGGACTAAGCTTGCCACCTCCACCGAAACGAATTGTGCCACGTGTCGGAGAAATCCTCAAGAAAACTAGACCATCAACCTAGTACAAAATATAACCTTAGCACTCTAACAAGCAATAATCAAACACAAATAATACAAAACTAAAGCTATACCTCAAACTCCAAAGGTCTCCGGTGGCTATCGGCCTAGTGCCGCTGCCTGTCCTACGCCATTCGAAGTCTGTCCCTGATAAGCTTCACCTTCTCTGCTGCATCCACTACCATCTCTGGTCCCAATAAAGCCCTGTCACCAACATCATCCCAGGACAACGGAGTGCGGCACCTCCATCCATATAATGCCTCGAATGGTGACATCTCAATGCTGGCTTGGTAGCTGTTGTTGTATGAAAACTCTACCAAGTGAAGGTGATCTTCCCAAGAACCGCCAAGATCTAAAATAAAGGTGCGTAACATGTCCTCGAGAGTCTGAATAGTCCTCTCCGACTGTCCGTCCGTCTGAGGGTGATAAGCGGTACTGAACTTGAGCTGAGTGCCCAAGCTAGCCTGCAAACTCCTCCAGAAATGGGACGTAAAGCGACTATCCCGATCTGAGATAATGCTTACTGGAACACCGTACAATATGATAATCTGGCGCACATACATCTCCGCAAGTCTCTCCGTAGATATACCCACTTTAAATGGTAGAAAATGGGCTGATTTGGTCAACCTGTCCACGATGACCCAAATCGCATCCTTGCCTCTTGGAGAACGTGGAAGCCCCGATACAAAATCCATAGTAACATGCTCCCATTTCCACTCCGGAATAGGCAAAGGCTGAAGCAATTCTCTTGGTCTCTGTCTCTCCACCTTGACCTGCTGGCAAACTAAGCATCTGGACACAAAGATAGCTACCTCTTGCTTCATGCCATACCACTATACATGCTCCCTCATGTCTCTATACATCTTGTTGGCACCGGGATACATAGAGTATTGGTAACGATGTGCCTCCTGCATAATCTTCTCGCGTAAAGCTTTTCTCAGTACACACAACCTTGTACCGTGTTGCAATGATCCATTATCTGCGACGGTAAAGTCCTCTGCTAGCCCGACCTGAACTTGTTCTCTGATGCTCCTCAGAGACTCATCCTCATACTATCCAGCTCTGACTCGATCCATCAGCTCCGACTGAACCTGAAGTCCCCACATCTGTGCTGCGACTCCCGGAACCAATACCTTAATGCCCAAACTGTCAAGATCTACCAATAAATGCATGTCCCTAGTCAAGCACATAGCCACGGGATACCTGCTCAAAGCATCCGTGACTATGTTGGCCTTTCTTGGATTGTACTGCAAGGATATGTCGAAGTCCTTCATCAGCTCTAACCATCGCCGCTGCCTCATGTTGAGCTCTTTCTATGTAAACACATACTTTAAGCTCTTATGGTCTGTGAAGATCTCTACTCTCTCTCTATATAGATAGTGTTTCCACAATTTAAGAGCAAAGATAACCTCTGTAAGCTCCAAATCATGGGTAGGGTAGTTCTTCTCATGCGGGCGTAATTGCCTGGAAGCATAGGCAATTACCTTCCCGTGCTGCTGTAGTACACAACCCAAACCCTTTCCTGATGCATCACTATAAATAGAAAATCCTCCTGCTCTTGATGGTAGTGTCAAGATGGAAGCTGTAGTCAATCTCCTCTTCAGCTCCTCAAATTTTGACTGACAATCCTCAGTCCAGATGAATTCTACGTCCTTCCTGGTCAGCCTAGTCATCGGCTCTACTAGTCTGGAAAAGTCCTGAACAAACCTCCGGTAGTAGCCTGCTAATCCAAGGAAGCTCCTAATCTCTGCTACTGAACTCGGGGTAGACCACGATTCAACTGCTGAGATCTTCTTCGGGTCCACTGACATTCCATCTCCTATAATAACATGCCCAAGGAATTCAACCTTTTCAAGGAAGAATTCGTACTTCGATAACTTGCCACACAACTTCTCCTTCCTGAGGATCTCCAGAACAATCCCCAAATGTTGCTCATACTCCTCTGGGGTCTTCGAATATATCAGAATATCATCTATGAAGACTACAACAAACTGGTCCAAGTACTAATGAAATACCTTGTTCATAAGGTTCATGAACACTGCCGGGGCATTGGTCAACCCAAACGGCATCACAAGAACTCGAACTGCCCATAACGAGTCCTGAAAACCGTCTTCGGGATGTCTTCCCTCTTCACCTTCACCTGGTGGTACCCTGACCTCAAGTCTATCTTCGAGAATACCTTCGCTCCGTTCAGCTGGTCAAATAAGTCATCAATCCGCGACAACGGATATTTGTTCTTGATAGTGAGGTTATTAAGTACCCTGTAGTCGATACACATACGTACCGACCCATCCTTCTTGGGTATAAACAGTACTTGAGCACACCATGGTGATGAACTAGAACGGATAAAGCCATTGTTTTGTAACTCATCCACCTGCTTTTTCAACTCCGCCAGTTCATTGTTGTTTAATCTATAGACATGCTGAGAGATTGGCTCTGCGCCTGGCACTAAATCTATAGAGAACTCCACATCTCTGTCCGGCGGCAACCCCGACAAATCCTCAGGAAAAACATCCAAGAACTCCATAATCAGCGGGTGTGGCGGCTCCTGCTCTTCTACCAAAGCTCCACAGAAATCACCCTCGCTCTACTCTGCTCCTCGGACGAACTCGAACTCCGGTTCTCCTGGCGTCTGAAATAAAACTATGTCTCCACAACAATCGATACTAGCGTGATGTCTACTCAACCAATCCATCTCGAATACTATATCGTAACTCGGAAGTGGCATTACAAGTAAACATATACTCAGCTCACGGCCTCCCAAATAAATCCTCTGGTTCTTGCAAACATCACTGACCAGGATGATGCCACCCCCGGTCGTGATCTTGCAAGTCCTCGCCAACGGTTCAGACTCAAGATGATGTCTCAGAGCGAAAGATATAGATACAAAGCTATGAGAAGCACCAGAATCAAATAAGGCATGAGCTGAAAAAGAATCAAGTAAGACTGGACCTAATATCACGTCTCCGACTGGCTCTGTCTACTCCACGGTCAAGGCAAAAGCTCGCCCCTGATGTGCACCTCTCTGCTGGTGCTGGTGTTGCACAAACTTCTGCTGCTGGGGCTGAAATGAGGTCCTCTCTGCTGTCCCACCGAGTGTCTCGTGGGTATCCTCTGGATAGGGGATACATCCTGAAATGTACGAGCTAAGGTCTTGGGACAATACCTCAGCTGGTGATCTGATAATCCGCAAAACAAACACTGCCCTAGCCTCTTCCTGCAAATATCCCATCCGTGCCTGCCTTCTTACAGAAGGGGCAAGCACGAGCTAGCTGGGTTGGTCTCTGTATCTGGTACATCTGTTGTACAGGTGCTCGGTTAGGCGCATGGAACTGCTGCCTCTGCTGCTGAAAATAGGGCTTATTGGCTGGACCTGCGCTGCTGCTGCCACAAAAAATATTTCGGTCCCTCTTGGGCCTCCAACTCAGGTCTCTCTCAACCTTACGAGCCTCCCTCAAGATGTCTGTATACGTCTCATGGCTCGAAGAAATAAGAGCCTTCACTTCCTATTTCAGACCCTTTCGGAATCTACTCGCCCGGTTCTCAGGGTCACTCACCATATAATCGGCATACCTGCTTAATCTACCAAACTCGGCGGCATACTCCTCTACCGACATATTCCCCTGATGAAGGTTCTGGAACTGTCGCTCCAGATCAAGTCTCTCAGTAGGCGGTAAGAACTTTCTTCTGAACAAGTCCCTGAACTCACCCCATGTCAATCCTGGATCGGCGATATGTGGCTCATTCCAGAACCAAGTACTGGCGATGTCCGTCATCTACAGTCCCGATGCCTCCACCATCAGGTCCTCCGCAAGGCGGGATAAGCGCATGACGTGCTCCATGCTCTCCAACCAGTCATCCGCATAGATGATGCCCTCTGTCCCCTTGAAAGGTCGAGGATCCAACTTCTTGAAATCCTGTAGAGTGTTGGGCCTGGGCTGTACCTCTCGTAGCTGTGGTGGTGTGGACCTCTCCACGGCGGTGATGGCCACCTGGTGAGCACTCTCGATGCCCTGCCTCATCACCTCAGTCTTTCGGTTCTGTGCCTCAGCCTGGGCCCTCTAGGCCTCCATCATCATCTGGAAAAGTGCAAATAGCTGCGTATATCAGCTGGTACTGGCGGTGGTGGCGGAAGTCCCTCGAAAATAACTGGAGCTACCCTCTGAACTGGGGGAGGAGCACCCCCAAAGGCAGCTGTGAAGACTCCTACCTGAACCGGTGAGGCGACCCTCTCAACTGGAGAAGAAGCAGTAGTAGCTACTACTCTATCAGCAGCAGGCTGGGAAGTAGCTGAGGAAGCTGCTGCTGCTCCCGAGCGATATAATCTGATCTTCGGAAGCATCCTGAAGACAGATTAAAAATATGGAATCATTATTGAATATAATGCGATATCATCAAAGAAGGACAAAACTTAATTCAAAATGAAAGACAATATTCAATGGATAAGGATTACAAAACTGATATTGAAATATTTCCAAGTTGTGATTGAGTAACTCTCAGCCTAATCCGGTTTTTCCTAAAGCAGGCTCGTAGCAATACTCTAGTCGACCACAACTACGATATCTATGTAGACCTGCATGGGCCACTACTAAATATGTGTCACGACCCGCACCCGAATATTCGGGCACGAGTACGTGGTTACGCCCAGCCTACGTCGCAGAATCGGTGGTAGAACGTTGTCTGGGTCATTCTAACTATCTAATATCTCAACAATATAATATGGTACCTGTCAATTATCTCAACTCCAAACGGAGGAGTAATATGGTATCTCACAAGTATATCAAATTTTAATCACAAAACAAACTAAGGAAGAATAATGCACGAATAGAATAGTGAAGGAGAGTATAAGGTACAATCCACAATATGAAATAATAGTACATATGTAAATCTCCTCAAAATAATAGTCTAATACAAGAATCACTATACATAAACTAAACCTCCTCGGTCACTGGTATAATATCCTCTGGATCTAGGGGAGTATCCTCTAAAGTCTCACCCTCCTGAGGGCCGTAATGTGTGGAACACAGCTCCTCTAGCTAATCATCTAGGAAAAATTTATCCAGTCAGGATTGGAGTAAAGTACATACCTCTGAAAGCAGTCCCAATAACATAATTGAGCATATATAACAAGCAATAGAAAAAGGATACAAGATGCACAAGTAGAGAGAATATACAACATAGGGTAAACAAGCAATAAGCACAATAAGAACTGGAAGATAAATACGAAAAATAACTGCAAATAGAGAACAAGAACTAGCTATGTGTTTTAGAGTGTAAGTTCATTATGTGATCTATTGTCTCGACCCGTACCCGGAATTGGGGCACGAGTACGTGGGTACATCCAGCCTACGCCGCAGCATCGACGGTAGAACGCTGTCTAGGTCATGATGCTATCTAAACAATCTCACATGGTAGAACACTGTTGCCATTTCTAAGTCAAACTAATGAATTCTAGGTTGCAAGAGTCTAATGCTAAGTCACTAAGTCGATATACTATGAAATTGTACTAAGCTAGCTAAGCTAACACACAATAGTGCATTCAAGGAGCCATATCCTAAGATACGCAAGTTTCGGATATGAAAATAGATTTTTATATGTATACATAAGTCACATATAATAATAATAATAATAATAATAATATCTCAAAATAATATAAATATGATACCTTGGCCTTGCACCAATGCGTATCGCACCTAACCTTGATACCCACGCTCAATACCTTGGCATTGGCCCATACCTTGGGGATACCTCTCCTATTGCATTTAGCTAATAAAGGTCTAACTGCTACCAAAAACCAATACAAGTATACATATTTATATAACCCATCTAATACTAACTATCTAAATTAACACTATAATATCTACTACTAATAGTAACAATTAATACAATTATGTATATAATTTCTAGTACTAGTTATACAAGTATCTAAATACTAAACTATAATACCACATTATACTTACTGCTAGCTACTCTAATACCTACCTTATATAACTATCTAACTGTTATGAGACTAAAACCTAAACCCAACTGATATTATTATTAACTATCAATAACTCTTACTAACATACTACGCACTTAACCTCTAACTAATACCCATTACCAACTGCAATACTAAAACCTTAACTAACTGAACTACCTCATGTATTGTTGATACTGCATTGATACACAATGATATGCTAATTTCTCGCTGAACTGATACGAAAAGTCGTATTCCCTGATATGGATTTGATACAGCTACTGTACTGATACCCAATTTCTGATACTGTGCTATGCTCTGAACCCGATACAGGTACTGAAATTGCACTTACTGTTCTCCAAAACTCCTACAGCTGCTGCTCTACTCGTGAGACTCTGCTGTAGCTGCTGCTCTACTCGAGAACCCTGCTGTAGCTGTTGTTCTACTCGAGAACCCTGCTGCAGCTGATGCTCTACTCGAGTACTCTGCTGCTGTTGATCTCTTTCCTAGACGAGCACTGCACACAGTAAACTGTGTCGAGTCTCCAAGTAATCCTCTGTACACAAGTGGTCTGTTGTCCCTGTCTTCAGGTATGCACACAGGTTGATCTGTTGTCCCTGTCTTCAGATGTGCACACAGGTTGATCTCTGGTCGAGTCTCCCCCTTTCCAAGCACTGTGTTATACAGTTACCCAGTACTCACTAAGACTGTGTTGCTGCTGCCCTTCACTCTTCAATTTCTGAACACTACGGCTACCACTACATTCCCACTCCCTTAAGCCCACACAGACACACAAACCCAATACATTACACTCACAAGTAGCTAGCAAGGTACACACATCTAAACCTTTATACATATATAAATACCCACATACCAAGGCATATATATCTATAACTACACTCACAGACCTTCATATATTCACAACTAGCTATATGAACATAACCATATATATATAGCTATCCCCATATATATATATATATATATATATATATATCACCTAAAATCATATATATATATATATATATGATTTTAGGTGATATATATATATATATATATATATATATACACACACATATAGATTTATGTAGATACTCTATTATATACACATAGACACACATAAACACAAAAACCCAAATTATACTATTATATACTCTATATAATACATAAATAGTATATACATATATAATTACATATGCACGCATAGTGAGAAGAACAAAACAAACACATGGAGCACATCGCACCCGTATCACACTTCCTCTATGATACGCTTGCGATACGGCCCCAACACACAACCACACGCATCCTGGAGGACACATACAAGTCTAATACATAATTTATGAATAATACGTATAGTAATTAGAGTGTCTACGTGTCTGTGTCATAATGTGATAGGCACAAGGTCCCGTGTTGGAGAAAACCCCCCAAAATCAATCTATTTCGTCAAATTGACGAGATACGGCCTACACGTATCCAATTGTGGATACAACACTAGTCACAAACAAATAATCAAGTGTCAATTAGATCTATTAGATAAATTGACAAGCACTACATGTGCCAATCTCGGAATTCCCCCAAAATTGGTACCAATTTGGTCATAACTTCCACCGTAGGTCTCCGATTGACCCAAAACTAAATTCTATGGGTAGCCTATGCATGTGGTTTAGTTTATCATGGTAAAATCTCAGATCTAGAGTCTAATAGAAGGGAGAAAACTGAATTTTACCTATTGGGAGATGGATTCCCAATGAAAATGTCTCAATTGACAAGTAGCTCATCTCCTTGTAGATCTTGGCCTCCTCCTCCTTGCTCCTTGTTCCTTGCTCCTTGCTTGTAGATCCTTGATATAGAGATCTCAATGATGAATTTAGAAAGAGTTTGGTGAAGATTTGGTAGAGAATTGATGAGGGAGTGGAGGGAAATTGGAAGAGGGAAATGTAGATCTAAAATTTTGGGGAAGAAATAAAATGAGAGCACTCTCTCTCCTCCTAATTATGGATGGTCATAAAACCTTTTCCAAGCAATGTATAATATCCCAAATATCTCTTGGGGCCTCTCATGAAGAAATAATTACAAAGGAAAGATTATAGTCTAATGGTTTCACTAATTAATTAAACCTCCTAATCCATGTGCCTAATTCATATGCTCAACTTAGACTAGTCTAAAAGTTTATTTCATGCTCTCTAATTAAATGATTAGGTCCACTATACAAGTCCAAAATAAATCTACACTAGCAATAAATAATAATACAATAAATAAATAAATTATGTCATGCACAAATATTAACTATAATTAAATCCTAAAATAATTAATACCCATTGACAATTACCAAACTACCCTTGGATGAAAATGTGAGGGTGACATGGTTAAGATATTAACTTGATACCCATATATATGAGCTATATATATACTAGCAGTATCTAGTAATAACTAATATTGACTAGTATACCTTAGTATTGATATAGAATACATAGATTTGACTAGTTTGACTAGATAAGTCAACCAAATGGATAATTTGGAACTCAAATTATATAGTTGACCTAGTGGTGACCTAGAGACCTAGTTTCAAGCCAGTTTAACATGCTTATAATTCTAAAACATTGTTTTGACATGTAATTCATATTTAGGTCTTTGAGACACCGAGACGGACATTGTTTGATATTCATTGCTCTAGACCACATGCGAGTACATTCTCTGATAGTTTCTATTATTTGATAATTACTATAATACAAGTATTTAGAAATGTATTACTTGATTCCTAACACATTGGTACACGGATTAGTATACACATAGATCTTCAGTCATGAGATATTATTTATTGTTTCATTGTTTCTCATGTTCTTGCATGGTTTAGACAATGTTTAACTTGAGATAATATTTAATATTAGACAATATTCATTGAGTATCTTGTATTATAACGTGTCATGGTTAGATCCATTGTACTAGTCAAAAAAAGAGGAAAAGTGCTAGATAGGTATGTGATCAAAGCCTAGACAATATTCAATGTTCAATGTTTAAGTTAGACAATGTTTATCCAATGTTTAAGTAGACAATGTTCAACCCAAGCCGATCACATATCTAACTAGTATTTCAAAAACTCAGTATAGTTGCATTTTTTTTCTCTATATTCTATTTCATCGTGATCATTTACACCATATTGCTCTGGATTATCTGTCTCTTTTCTACCATAGTATGATTTTGTTCATTATTTCTCGTCTTGTATTATATTTTCTATTTCTATTTGTAGTCATTATCAATTAACTTGGAACTGCTATTGGGTTATACTTTGCTCCAATCATGACTGGATATATTTTTCAGATGAGTGGTTAGAGGAGATGTGTCCCACCTATTACATGCCACAAGATGGCGAGCCGATTGAGGATCTAGTACTAGCTACTGAGAAGCTTAACTATTTCTATTATTATATTATAGAGGTCTCAATTTAGACTTTTGGCATGTATATATATGTTTGAGATTTGTGTTGTAGCTAGACATTAGTCTTGGATGTATTATATTGTGACTTTGTGACTCTTTCTTTTATTCCATATCGTGCCTTTATTCTTCCTTTAGTTTATATTGTGATTGAGTATCGATTATAATTATACATCATATTATTCTCCATTTGGAGTTGAGATATCATTGACATGTACCATATATATATATATATATATATATATATATATATATATATATATATATATATATATATATATATATATATATATATATTGTGTGAGATGTTAGATAGTATTATTGACCTAGACAGTGTTCTACCGCCGATGTTGCAGCATAGGCTGGACGTACCCACGTACCATATACCGGGTGCGGGTCATGACACCATATAACTGCTTGCATTCACTATCTACTTACTGTCGATTTAGGCGAGTGGGTTACCCCGCTCACCAGTACAGCTGTGTATTAACCCACGTTTGTGGGCATATCTTTCAGGTACGCTAGTGTAGTGACTCAGCTTGAATATGCGGGACATGATGTATGGAACGGTAAGTACCTATGTGGGTAAGAGAAAGAGCAAGAGCGTTGAAAGTCATTGTGGCATTCTTCTTTGTGGCACATTTGGACCCTTCGAGAGATTCGTTGCGTATACTCTTATGTGTTATTGTTGGTAACAATACTTTCTTTCACTGCAACTTGGTTTTTTTGATGTTAACCATGACGTTTGACGTCATCGCCTTGTAAGAGCGCAACTCCCGGTTCGTACGATATTACGCTTCGATGAGAATGATTGTCCTACGGAAACGTTGGCGTGGTGATCTCACATCCAGCGGAGACGATCAAACTTGCGAAAGATTGGAACATAATATATATATATATATATATATATATATATATATATATATATATATATATATATATATATATATATATATATATATATACACACACACTCGAAAAGAAAAAAATGGTAATTTTTTCTCTAAAAAATTCCCATTTTAGAAAATAATCTCATCATTTTGATACGATTTTCTTAGGAGTGGATTAGTGACAGAGATGATGACGACGTCGATAATATCAGCTAGGACACCGAAGAAAAGAAGGAAGAGAAGAGAAGAGAACCACAAATGTTGGAACGACTACCGTCTTCGGACCATCGATGATGGTATAAAAATTGACTTTTTCGCGATACTGATTTTGATTTATGTTGAATGGACACGACACATGAGATACGTTGCTGATCTTCTCTATATTTCAGAATTTATTGAAATACATACACATTGTAGAATTTATTGTAGTGTGCAAAAGTTATTGGTATTAGTTTATGAGATAATTTTCCAATTTTGAAGTTTTGTTTCTTTTAGGATATCTCTTCCTATATTACCATTTTTACGAGATGTTTTTGTGTTTTTTTCTTTTTTGAACACCCATATTCAAAAAGTTTCTCTAAAAATAGAATTTCAACAAGATAATCCCATTTTTGATTTCTTTATATTCTTTTTTTTACCTGTTTAAGAATTTTTTTGCTTATAACAGTACTTTTTTAATACTTTTAATACACATTGTATACGATATCCTAGAGTATTAGTATATACATGTGTTGTAGTAGCATAAGATGAAGGTACTTATGAACTCGTAGAATAACTAGTAGCAGTTGCGACTGTAATACTCCAAGGTCTATCATATGTCTTATATACTTAAGTACATAAATCATATTCCAAAGACTTGAAATTTTTTGAAAATATATATTTTTATTTGTTTATCAAACTCTTGTCTATCTTGAAGGGTGTATAAAATAGAATTAATTCAAATTAATTTAGTTTTATCAATTGGGGTGAGTCCTGATTTATTTGAAATAAATAAATTAGTAATAGAACATCTTCAAATGATGTATCTGGAAAAACCAAATGGTGAATTATTATATGCAATTCAAGAAATCGATGGAAAACATAGAAAACTCTTTAAGATAAATAATTACTCTCTAACTATGACAATTGAGGAACAATTGGTTATAGAGAATTTTGACGAGTCCTTAGAAGAGGATGGTTTTAATTAATCAAAAGTTTTTTTTTTTTTTTTTTGCATTCAATCCATATTCAAATGGCTACTACTAGTGGTAGTAGCAATTTTGCAAAAAAGATATAGAATAGCTTCCTCAACTATAGAAAATGTATCTATAGTCTGTTGTCCTACTATGTCTGCTAAAATAGCATTAACAAAAATAGCAAGAGCTTCTACATTGGACTTGGAACTATAAATTTTAGTTCTCAAATTTTGGTAAGCTTGTTCTTCTACAAACAAAAGTAACCAAATTTGTAGTTCTCATGTCTTGATATGACTTGTGTCCAATTATTAATCGATTGGTAACGTTAAATAAAGGAACATTATCTATATTTAAAAAGTAACCATGAGAGATAGAAGGTTCCCCGTAGCTCCAGATTGATAATCTAGATGACCTAGTCATCTTTCTCTTCCCTAAAAACTTTGTCATGTAGCTTAATTTGTCAAAAAATATTTTTAGCATCAAACTTGCTAAACCATTTGGCAACTTTAATGCAACTAATTTTTTTTTCCATAGAAGGGATAAAGAAACCATCAAATTTAGTATTGTCATTAAACCTTTTATAGTTAACAATCATACGAGCTTTTTCTCTCTTCTATTCGTTGTGGTTTCTAACCATAAAAGCTGAAAAGAAATGTGGGCTACTGCTTAGTGAAATAAGCTTTAATTCAAGTAATTCTTTTATTTGTTTATCAAACCCTTTTCTATCTTGAAGGGTGTATAAAATATAATTAACTCAAGTTAATTTAGTGTTATCAATTTGGGTGAGTTTACAATATCTAGGAGACTTATCCCAAAATTGTAATAAATTCTTAACAAATAATTATATATATATATATATATATATATATATATATATATATATAATATTTTATATTATATATCATACATCATACATTATATATTATATATTATATATTATATATTATATAAATATAAATATATATATGTTATATTATATTATAATATATAATTATATATTACATATTATATATTATATATTATATAAATATATTATATATGTTATATTATATTATATATATTATATATATTATATATATTATATATATTATATTATATTATATTATATTATATTATATTATATTATATTATATTATATTATATATATATATATATGAGAGAGAGAGAGATGATATATAATATATAATATATAATATATAATACATTATATATTATATAGTATGTATTATGTATTATATATATATATATATATATATATATATATATATATATATATATATATATTGCAGGAAAAAATTACAGAATAGGGTAAGTGATTTACCAACGGGCTCATCGTACGAAACGGTTGAAGCTCGATCGATTGCCTAATCTAATTAAATTGACCATTCTAATATATATATATATATATATATATATATATATATATATATATATATATATATATATATATTCTATTCCTCTACCTTCTCAAACTTGTTCCTGCATTGTGCTCTGATGTTGCGATTTTAATGCCAAGAGCATAATAATCTATGCGCATAAGGAAGTACAATAGTGATAGCATTTATTAGGGCATACTCTCTATCGGTAATAAAAACAGAGGGCTCTATGTGTTCTGTGTAAAGTGATTGTAGTTTCCTCAACTCTCATGTATAATCCTCAAATGTCTCACTCATTATGAAACAAAAAGCAACTGAAAAATATTCTTTCGGTTGACGTAAATCCAGCAA
Source organism: Iris macrosiphon (assembly GCA_036927795.1). NCBI lineage: Eukaryota > Viridiplantae > Streptophyta > Magnoliopsida > Asparagales > Iridaceae > Iris > Iris macrosiphon. The sequence continues at coordinate 64,115,201 of JAYESA010000002.1, forward strand.
CATAGAAAAGAGGCATCTTGAATTTATTGGTCTTATATGTGCAATCAAGGACCAATACGTCAAAGAATGACCTGGCTAAGTGTGTGCAATCAGGATGAGCCCAAAACATTGATATGACTTCATTATTCTGTGGATGTGCTCTATGGTACTCCACATAGTGATTCTCGCCAAGTAATTTCAACACTTGATGTATCGCTATTCTTTCTTTCATGCTATGAGATTTTGATCTCGATAAAGCGTTGTAGATTGTCATCATTGTTGACTTGTTCGTATCGTCATTCTGTCGCACGATGAAATAAATTTGTTTAGGTGCAACTCCGGCAAGGAAAAGTTCTTCAACTAGCTTCCTCTTTCCATTCTTCAACCGTCCCACATACGGACGTCCCGTTAGTGAATCGGCAATAGGATGATTGTGTATTCCATTCTTGATTTTGACTATCAACTTCTCATCTTGTTCGCATACAATCGCCATCTTGAATGGACATTCATATTTCTTCGTCCCAACGATTTTCTCCTTGTCTTCTATGTCGGTAAGTATATCTCTTCTACGATGACACCTGAAGACAACACCTTTTTCACTTCCAAGCTCTAAAAATTTTTGGCCCGACTGGGATTTGGTCGATCTTGAAATCACAAGACTATATTATGTTGAAGTCCAACTTGTCTGCACCAATATAATGCTTCTTCATGAGATCGAAACAAAATATTCGTCAAGAATGAATTGCCTACATCAATGCAAATAGCGGAATGTACTCCAACACTTGTACACGATATGATCTACAAGCAATAGAAAAGGAAAGTTAAAATCACATATAAAACCAAAGGTTAAAAAATAATGTAATAATTAGGCTGCCAAATTTGTTGACAATCCTTCGTATTGGTAGGACTGTCAAAATTTATGACAGTCCTAAAGAAAATATGATGTTTATTAGGACTATCATAAATTTTGACAGTCCTACCAATACGAAGGATTGTGAAAATTTTTGACAGTCCTAATTATTACATGGATATTAGGACTGTCAAAATTCTTGACAGTCCATTATGTTTATTGGACTGTCAAATTTTTTGAAAGTCCTAATTATTAAATGCAGATTAGGACTGTCAGACTATTTGATAGTCCATTATGTTTATTGGACTGTCAAAAAATTTAACAAGCCAAATTATTACATGCAAATTAGGACTGTCATCATTTTTGATAGTCCATTATATTTATTGGACTGTCAAAAATTTTAACAAGCCAAATTATTACATGCAAATTAGGACTGTCATAATTTTTGATAGTCCATTATGTTTATTAGACTGTCAAAATATTTGACACTCCTAATTATTACATATATATTAGGACTATGAAAAGTTTTGATAGTCCATTATATTTATTGGACTGTCATAATTTTTGATAGTCCCGCCAAGAAAACTCTTGAATTAGGGTTGTCTTGCTTACAGAGGGTGCTTCAGAAATACCGAGATGTTCATTGCAAAGATCCCAATCAGTGTTTATTGCATTTGATGATCCGTTTTGTTCGTCGAAGACATTTTCGTCCATTTCTTCTACATTCATTGAAAATAATTGAATAATTAGATGACGACAAAAGACGAAAACTTTATCATCACAATTTTTCGATTACATACAGGATAAAGATCGAATATTCGTAGGAGAATTACCAAGTTAGCTTGGAGTAGAAGTTGGGACCTCAACTACCATTGGATTTAGGGTTTAGATAGAGAAGAAAAAGAATAACTCAAAAGCAAAAAAAAAAAATTCAATTGTGTTTTATACTATTTGTTTGACAGCCCCCGGTAGTGTTTCCTTAGCGATAAATTTGTAATTAATACAAAGATTTTTTGCTAGTCCTGAGTAAGAAGGGTAGTGTCCGGATAAATATATCAATCCTGCTATTTGGCATCCGGGTGCACGGTCCCTCCCGTGCACCCGCGGCTGCGGAGAGGGCTAGGGAGGCCGAAAACTATACAGAAGGGAGGGAGGAGGTGCGGTTGTGCAGGGGAGAGTGGTGGCGGTGCCGGAGGGAGGAGGACGGCTGCGGCGGGAGCAGGAGGTAGGAGGGAGGCTCCAACGACGGAGTAGGAGACGGGAGGGAGGGAAGGCGACGACAGCGAAGGAGGAGGGGGAGGCGCAGTACTCTCCTCTCCGGCCCTCCCTCTCCTCTTCCTACACACTCCGGCGGTCTCCCTGGCCCCGGCACCCGAGTGCATGGAGGACGACGTGCACCCGGATGCCAAAAAACAATTTTGTGTATATATATATATATATATATATATATATATATATACACACACACACACTAAAGTAACTTAGTTAGGCTTTTGATAAGGGCACTGCACATATTACTTGGGGCTAGCCCAGGATTGAGCAAAGTTTACTCACACTAGTCCATTATTTTACTTGGGGCTAGCCCACTTTCCCAAACCCTTCTCCCAAACCCTCCCCACCCCACCGGAGCCCTCCCCCCTCCCGCCGGCGGAACTCTCCAACTCTCCGAGACTTCGTCCTCCTTGTCGATGGCTCCCAAAGTCGACAATGTCGAGAATCGAACACGATTTTAGGGCATAAAATATCGAGAATTGTCGACAATGTCGAGCAGTATCGGGCGGGACTGTAGATTTTCCTACAGTCCTATATAGATTTAGGACTGTAGGAAAATCGACAGTCCTATGTATATTAAGGACTGTAGAATTTTCTACAGTCCTAAATTTATATAGGACTGTAGACATTTTAACAGTCCTAAAAATTTAGGACTGTGGAAAATTCTGCAGTCCTGTATACTTATAGGACTGTAGACATTTATACAGTCATGAATGTTAAATTCTGCAGTGGGTAAAGTTTAGGACTGTCACTATTGTGACAGTCCTAGTAAATACTAGGACTGTCAACATTGTGACAGTCCTAAACTTACATATAACTGTGCTTACAGACAGTGGGTAAAGTTTAGGACTGTCACAATTTTGACAGTCCTACTTTATACTAGGACTGTCACAATTTTGACAGTCCTAAAAATATATGTCGAAATTTTTAGGACTGTCAAAATTTTGACGGTCCTTCCAATCGAAATGTCAAAATTAACAAAAAATTAAAATAAATTAACTCAGTTGTCGATATATATCAAAATTCCAAATTTCTATCCTTAAAATTTATTAAAGTATTCTGTTATTTAAAATAGTAAATTTATTATTGGTACATTAAATATTTTGTAAATTTTTTTTTTTTTACCAAAAGTAAGATTTGGAGGTCGAAATATCGTTTTTTGGCGATTCTAAAAATTTGGGAAGTCCGTCAAATGATGAAACTGTTTATCCCGAAGTACTTTTCCATACGGTCATTTTGGCTCAAACTGGAGCTTGTTTCGATCTCCCAGTCAAAAGTTATGATACTTTAAAGTTTTATATTTTATATTTTTGCCTGTAATATGTACGTCTTACTTCGGATGAAAATTCTCTCTACACGAATTGTGTTACTCTCGTCGAAAACATACAAATCGACCTATTGTGTGACGAAAAACGATTTGAAAATAAATAGTTATGGCCGTTCGAAGTCTGATCGACGGCAGACGTAATATTCGTACGGTAGATATATATTTTATTTTTTTGGGTTCAATGATAACATATTTTATTTTGGATGTTAAACTAAATAAAAAAAATCAAAATCCAAAACTAACTAAATAGAAATAAACTAAAAAAAAAAATCCTGACAATTAAAATGAGGACTGTCAAAATTTTGACAGTCCTCATTGTTTGTGGGACTGTCAAAATCCTGACAGTCCTAGTTTTATATAAAATTTTCAGTGGGTTAAAATTAGGACTGTCAAAATTTTGACAGTCCTACAAATTGTTAGGACTGTCAAAATTTTGACAGTCCATACAAATTGTAGGACTGTCAAATTTTTGACAGTCCATCCAAGTGGTAGGACTGTCAAAATTTTGACAGTCCTGATTATAACAGTCCCGACTTTGGGCTAGCCCCAAGTAACTTTTAGGATGGTGGACTGTCAAAATTGTGACAGTCCATCCAAGTGGTAGGACTGTCAAAATTTTGACAGTCCTATAACAGTTCCGAGTTTGGGCTAGTCCCAAGTAACTTTTCGGATGGCAAACTTATAATTTTTTGTAATTTTTCAATGGACTAGTTCCGAGTAAAATGTGCAGTGCCCTTATAATTTGCCCTTAGTTATGATGTTAAGTTACCGGAAAACAAGGTTGTAATCACGGGTAATGCACGTGATAGTGAGCAATGTCAGTTCAGTCTGATCATGAAACGGAGGGACGCTAATACTCCACTCCAAACCATTTGTCCCAAGACCAAAGACATTCAAAGGAAGAGGAAGGTGTGGTCATGGCAGCAGCAGCAGTGGCATTTCTGTCTTTCCATCCCTACAGCAGCAGCAGCAGCAGCAGGTGCAGGTGCAGGTGCAGCGCCTCCGGTAGTAAGCCTTCTTCTTCTTCTTCTTCTGCCAGATTGCTCAGCTTAATTCCTCCGCGGATCGGCCCCCTTTTCTGGCCCTGGGAAAAGGTCAGCTCCCCCTAGCTCCCTACTCTACTGCGTATTTTATTGGCAAGCAACCACCATGCTCAGTATTCGTCACTGCCTATCTACGTACGTACTACTAGTACTTTTGAGCTAATTTTGTTATTTCTTGTCGGAAGACTTGACACTTGACAGTTTCTTTCCGTCGGTGTACATTTTGTTGTGGACTTTTGTATCTTGTATCTGGTTGCGCACTCAGGCTCACAAGTTCGGTGGTGACACAATCCTCGTCACAACAATGGAGTTCTCTTGACAATTTGACACATATGTATTATATATTACGCCGTCACGACACGGTAAGGACACAGGTATTTTAGTGTCTGTAGTGCCCATGTTGTGTCCTATACTTGTCTTTTACGCGTCCAGCGACACTGCCTAAATTTTTGGAATGTCCGGACTTCCTAGGCCATGGGCTTTAACATATTTAGATAAGTGTTTAGGTTATCTCCAATGGGGATTTCTAATATTGAGTTTCTATCCTAATTGGCATTGTACTTTTAAGGAAATTTCTATCCTAGTTGGCTGAGTTTCTACATAGAAATTGCATAAAAAAAACACAATCTCCAATGGTTCTCAATTTCTATTCTACTAGGCCGAAAATAAAATGTTCAATTTAATGATTTAGTTTGGAAGTAGGGCCCAATATTATGTTCTATGAGAGATGGAGAATTTCTACGAGGGTTTACCCTCATAGAAATTCTTTATCCTACATTTGCGCCACATAGGATGTAAATTGTGATAGAAACCACTATTGGGAGAAGTTTTTTCTAAAAATGGTATCTACCATAAACCCCCATTGGAGAAGGCCTTATTGTGATAAGGGGATTCCCACCTAAGTCAGTTGGACCATGTCCAGTATTATGACTCGTGGATCAACTCCTCGTTGAGTCCCACCACGTCCCAACAATTGGTAACCCTTGAACTATAATACACAAACGACAAACACCAAAAAACATCCGTAGTAAAGGATTACCTAAAGAAATGATTGTTCTACACGTATCTATATTGTCATCATGTTTGTTTGGATCCTGTTTGAAACAGAGCATCTGTTATAACAATTTAATGAATCTTTCACTTATTTGATAGGATGGTTAAGAGTTATCTATGGTTAAACTCTTCACAACTTATCAATGGATATAGCCCTTTTGGTATGAATAGTTTATCCGTATGGACGTGGATGTTTTTATTTGGGCATCTTGTTTGGGCTACTGGATTTATGTTCTTAATTTTCTGGCAGGGTATTGGCGGGAATTTATTGAAACTTTAGCATGGGCTCATGAACGTACACCTTTAGCAAATTTGATTCGATGGAGAGATAAGCCAGTGACTCTTTCCATTGTACAAATAAGATTAGTTGGATTAGCACACTTTTCTGTAGGTTATATATTCACTTATACAGCTTTCTTGATTGCCTCTACATCAGGAAAATTTGATTAATTTAGTTTTTTTTTTATGTACTATACCGTAAATCCAGAGCAAAATGAGAATAATGTATTGGCAAGAGTTGTGATGTCTTCAATCCTAGTTAAATTGTCTTGTCCAAATTTGGTTCAATTACACCAAAAGGTAATAACCCTTCCAAGCGAAGCGAGTCCAACGAGCGAAGCAGAGGAAGCGTCCTGCATGTTTCCACCAGCAATGTATGTTACACTGAGTTTGTAGGGTTTCGGGATCTGCAACTCCAACCCAAAATTTTGGTTTTATATTGTATTTCTTGTACCCGAAATTAGTTGAGGGGTATTTGAGAATTTTTTTTATATTACTTATGCTAACTAGTTTAGAGTTTCTAGATGCCTTATAAATAGCCACTACCTGACCGTCTTGTATACTGAATCATCTGAAAAGTAATCAAAGAAGAAAACAATCTGTCAGTGCCTCTTTTTTTCCTATTTGGGTTCGATGTAAAATTTGTCTCATATGTAGTCTGGTTCAAAATGGCAAAGTATGGAGCTTGTTGGTATATTAGAATGTATTAGGGAATTATATGTAAGATGTAGGGTTGTAAGGCTATATATATATATATATATATATATATATATAGCCAAGAGATGATTAAATAAAAAGATAGAACTCCAAAATATTCTACATAGTATCAGAGCACAAACCCTAGCCGCCACAAACCCTAGCCGCCAAACCCTAGCCGCCACCACCGCTGTCGCGTCACCACCACCGTCGCCCACCGCCACCGTCGCCACCGCAACCACCACACTTCACCACCGCAAGCCGTGACTCCTGCAGAGCCCACATGAGCCTTCTGCCGCATTTTTCGGCATCTCCCACGGGTCATTCCGGACGTAGACATCGAAGGCCTAGATCCGATGGGAGAGAGGCATGATCGGGTCTAGGAGAGGACGAAGAAGACGAACGTGAATCGTGGGACGGGTGTGAGGTGGTCAGAGAAGAGAAGGATCGATGGAGGAGATCATCAAGAAGTTGGACCCTGTGGAGGTCGCAACGTTGATGAAGCTGATGAAACTGTCGGCAGGTGAGAGCGTGACACGAACATCGACGAAGTTGGAGCTTCCCTCCATCGATCTGAAGCTTGATGGACCGGCCACCTACCTGAGTTGGTCACGACGGGTGAGGAGAATCCTCGCAGGGAAGAACCTGGACGGTTTCTTGTCAGGAGAGAAGACAGAGCCGGATGAGGGCTCAGCAGGACGCGACGAGTGGAAGTCTACTCATATGGTGATATACATTTGGCTCCTCAATTCTTTAGTCCATTCGATCACCGCCACAGTGGATGGCCTTGAGATGGTAAATGACATGTGAGAGAAGTTGAGGAGGACCTATAATAGTGTGGGGAATAACTTGAGGGTTTTCCAGATCAAGGGGGAGATCGACGACACCGTACAGGGAGAGAAGACGGTGCAGGAGTATGCCACGGAGTTGGAGCGTCTGTGGTTGGATTACGATCACTCCTCAGATCGGATGAGCTGCGAGGACCCGAAGTGTAAAGAGAGACAGGTATGTCTGCAGGAGAGGACGATGAAGTTTCTTAAGGGACTGGTCGCAATGTTTGCTCAGAGGACAACACTACTTTTAACCCAACCGAAGATTCCTGCGCTTGAGGAGGCTATCTCGGCTATGATCCAGGAGGAGACTCGTATCAAGCTGCATGCAGGGACATATGGTCCTTCTGAAGTGAAGTCAGCACTAGCGATTGCCAATTCAGGCGACACAGGACCTAAGGGAGACCCTCTACATTGCTACAACTGCGGGGAGGTGAGCCATCTGAGGTATGCTTACACCAAACCACCCAAGGAGGGAGATTCAGATGGTGGACGTGGACAGTTTGGAGGACATGACCGTGGTCGTGGGGGTCGACGGGGTAGTCGAGGAGGTTATCGGGTGAACTTGCTAGTATCAGAAGGCGAGAAGGGAACTGATGGTGCCTATACCGAGGAGGATCAGGCACTGCTGAGCATGCTGGAGGTACTCAGGAGAAAGCAGAGAACGTCAAGCAATGGAGACATGAGGAGTGAAACTGAGGAGGCGTCTACCTCAGTCTTCGCCAGAGGCAACGCTGCCATGTATGCCCATCCATCGGAAGGTATTGACAACTCACTCGCCCTTGCATCTATGTCTTCCCTTAGATCGTCGGACTGGATTATCGATTCGGGTGTGTCTCGACACGTGACAGGGAATGCCAGTGAGTTCTCTTCCTACACTCACCTAGCATCGGCGGACAACATTCAAACAACCGATGTTACTTTCCAGCCAGTGGTCGGTAAGGGTACTGTCGATTGTATAGGTTCAGTAAAATTATTCAATGTTTTGCATGCTCCTTCTTTTCCAGTCCATCTTTTGTCTATTAGTTCTATAATCCTCCAACTAAAATACATTGTCTCTTTTGATATTCCTAAGGTGATCTTCCAGGAGAAGGAGACGGGACAAAGACTTGGGACTGTCACTTGGCATGATGGACTGTGGTACCTGGATCGAGAAGGGCTAGATTCAGCATTGGTGTCTGTGGTAGAGAGGGCAGAAATGAGAGGAGCGAAGATGAGTGTCGATGATACATTGATACTCTACCACAGGCGGTTGGGACACTCCTCTTTTGGTATTTTGAGTAGGTTGTATCCATCTATTTATGAGAAAGCAAATAAGGAGAAACTAGTATGTGATGCATGTGATTTAGGCAAACTTACTAGGAGCTCATATGTTAGTGCGGGCCATATGAGCTCTTCTGTTTTTGATATTATACATTATGATGTATGGGGGCCGTGCGCCACAACTACCATGAATGGTTACAAGTATTTCGTTTCTTTATTGATTGTTCCTCTCGTATCACCTGGCTGTATTTGATGAAGAATAAGTGATGTCTTTGCCTGTTTTCGGGATTTTCATAAACATGTCCAGACTCAGTACAGAACAGTGGTGAAGGTATTGAGATCTGACAATGGGACATAGTATACCAACAAAGCACTTGAAAAATACCTGTCAGCCCAAGGGATACAATATCAGACTACATATGCATACACACCAGCACAGAATGGAGTGGCAGAAAGGAAGAACAGACACCTTCTGGAGGTGGCAATGAGCATGATGATCGCCATGAATATCCCATAGAGTCTATGGGGGCATGCAGTGTTGACAGCAGCTCAACTGATCAACAGGATACCCTCGAAAGTACTTGGATGAAAGTCTCCATGTGAGATATTGCAAGAAAATAATAGTGGGATACTCCCATTGAAGGTGTTTGGCTGCGTATATTTTGTGAAGGACAACAGACCGTCTGTTGGAAAACTTAACCCTAGAGCAGTCAACTGTGTCTTTATGGGCTATTCGGCAACTCAGAAGGGGTACGTGTGCTGGAGCCCAGTAGAGAAGAAGAGGTTTGTGAGCATGGATGTTCACATAAGGGAGCTTGAGCCATACTACCGTCAGGAGGAAACCTCATCTATGGGCAACTCACCTGACGCTGAGAATATGAGGCGAGAGAGGAAGATTGGGGTGAGTTTGGTGACCGATTTAGGAGTATGGCATAGAGGAACGGTTGAGGAGGAGAGTAAAGAGGAACAGGGGGAGGAAATGAGAGGTGTTAGGCCCACGGCTCAGGGGGGTTACTTACCTATAGCAGGAAAGGGAAGCAAACTGCAGGACCAGTACCTATAGTGCCAGTGCCAAGTCCCTTGCCTGCGTCCGTCTCGACTCCTGAGACACCTACACCACCACCACCACCAGATTTTTCTTCAGGTGATATCATTCTTCCTACCCATCCCATACCATTATCAGTACGGAGGACCACTCGTAGCAATGTGGAGAATCCTCCTGATAGATATGGTTGGGATCTTACTCAGTTTGTTTCATATGATAACATCTCTTCTTATCATAGAGCATTTATTGCGTCTTTGGATAGTATTATTGTACCTAACAATTGGCAGGTAGCCAAGAACGATCCAAAGTGGAAAGCGGCAATGCACGAGGAGTTAGGGGCTCTTGAGAAGAACTACACTTGGGAACTGGTAAAACTGCCAGATGGAAAGAGGGCAGTCGAATACAAGTGGGTCTTTACTGTGAAGTAGAACCCAGATGGACAGGTTGAGCGCTACAAGGCTCGACTGGTGGCAAAAGGATACAGTCAGGCGTACGACATTGACTACGACGAAACTTTTGCACCAGTGGCAAAGATGAGCACCGTCAGGACCTTGATTTCTTTGGCAGCGAATGGTGGATGGAAGCTACACCAACTTGATGTGAAGAATGCATTTCTTTATGGGGATCTAGTGGAGGAGGTGTACATGGAGATGCCACCAGAATTCTGCACTGATAAGACAGTGAGAAAGGTCTGCAGGTTGAAGAAGTCCCTCTATGGACTGAAGCAGTATCCTCGAGCGTGGTTTGACAGATCCAGGAGGACGATGATAGGGATGGGATATCGGCAGATCAACGCTGATCACACTGTGTTTTTCCGTCGGAGTGGAGGCCACATCACCATGCTTGCGGTGTATGTGGACGATATGATTATCACAGGAGATGATGAGCAGGAGATTGCCCGACTTAAGGGGAAGCTTGGCAAGGAGTTCGAGATGAAGGGCCTTGGCCTTCTTCGGTACTTCCTTGGAATTGAGATTGCTCGAGAAGCAGAGATGATTGTTCTTTCTCAGAGGAAGTATGTGCTGGACCTTCTCATAGAGACAGGGATGTTGGGATGCAAACCTGCAGCGATGCCGATCAATCAGAGGTTCAAGCTGGGTGCTGAGGCTGGAGAACTAGTTGACCGAGACAGATACCAGAGACTGGTGGGCATGCTGATCTATTTGAGCCACACATGTCCTGATATCTGCTTTGCAGTGAGTGTGGTGAGCCGCTACATACATGACCCAAGGAAATGTCATATGGACGCATTGTACCAGATTCTGAGATACTTGAAGGGTGCCCCCGGAAAGGGGCTGATATTCAGGAAGAATGATCACGTGAGCATCGAGGGCTACTGTGACTCTGACTGGGCTAGCCGTGCTGATGACAGGAGGTCTGCCTTGGGCTATTATATATTTGTAGGAGGCAACTTGGTCTCTTGGAGGAGTAAGAAGCTGTCAGTGGTGGCCAGATCGACAGCTGAAGCAGAGTACACAGGTATGACCTTGGGGGTTGCAGAGCTGCTATGGCTGAAGAGTATGCTCGTGGAGCTAAAGCTTGATCAAGTAGCCAAAATGAAGCTGTGGTGTGATAACCAGTCAGCCATCAGTATCGCCAACAATCCAGTGCAGCATGACAGGACCAAACACATCGAGATCGATAGATTCTTCAACCAAGAATCAGGTAGCAGACAGTCTGACCAAGGGATTTATCTCTGTAGATATGATTAGAGGATGTGACAAGATGGGCTTAGTGAATATCTTTCGCCCATCTTGAGGAGGAGTGTTGGTATATTAGAATGTATTAGGAGGTTTTATGTAAGATGGAGGGTTGTAAGGCTATATATATATATATATATATATATATATATATATATATATATATATATAGCCAAGAGATGATTAAATTAAAAAGATAGAACTCCAAAATATTCTACAAAGCCTCGTATGATTCCCAACATTTACCATTTTTTCTGGTTTGTGTTCTTTTTTTCTCTCTGTTTTTTATCTATTATCCGTTAGAATATTTCCCCTGACATTATGTCGAAAATGACAAAGTATGGAGCCTCATATGTTTCCCAACATTTACCATTTTTTTTGATACAGGAACTTAAAGAATGCTAAATGCCAAATGTTGGGGGGCACAAATTGGTGTTTTTCATTTAGTGTTTGCCTTTTACCATTTTGCCTTAAATCAAATTTGTCATCTTGATTGTGGAGCTTCCTCATGCTGCATAGCTGGCCACACTCTGATGGGAGAAGGTTTTGATGATGATGCAGCTGCAGAGGCTATTACAATATTAGGCTACTAGAAATATCTAGAACAGAAGTTACACATCATTAGATATGTTCCTACATAATGTGCTGCTCTTATTGTGTAGCAAGTTACTATCTTTTGCACTCAGTTAACCTCTTTACTGAATGATAGGTTAAAGTTGGCCCATTATCTGTTTCTCCCATGGGATTTGGAACGTGGGCTTGGGGAAACCAGCTACTCTGGGGATATCAAGAAGAAATGGATAGTGTTTTACAAGAGACGTTCAATTTGGCAATAAAGAGTGGCATTACTCTTTTTGACACTGCTGATTCTTACGGAACTGGAAGATTAAGTGGTCAAAGTGAAAGGCTTCTCGGTAGATTCATCCGTGAATATCAAGGTATGCCAATCGATCATCATTTGAACAATTAATATTACTGTCTACCTTTTGCACAATGTCATGCCAATACTGGATCATCATTTTATTAGACATGCTAATTGTTGTTTTAAATTTGATTATTGTGTACCTCAAACGAACCTTTTACCTTTGGGTGTCAAACTCTTTCAATATTTGCTGCTGATGCTTTTGGAGTTAGCCAGATAGATTATTTCGTCATATCATCCTCAGCAATCTAATCTATTGTCAATTTCTCCTATTCCAGGATCAAGTAAGGTTCGTTAAAACATTGTCATTGCTAATTGTATTTGCTGGATCATCATTTTATTAGACATGATCAATATATATTTACTGGATCATCATTTTATTAGACATGCTAATTGTATTTGCTGGTTCCATAAGTATCTCTTGTTGTAGTTCTTACCTCTAACTTGCTGACTACATATATATTTCCTGTTTTAAATTTGATTATTTTGTACCTCAAACGAACCTTTTACCTTTGGGTATCAAACTCTTTCAATATTTGCTGCTGATGCTTTTGGAGTTAGCCAGATAGATTATTTCGTCATATCATCCTCAGCAATCTAATCTATTGTCAATTTCTCCTATTCTAGGATCAAGGAAGGTTCGTGAAAACATTGTCATTGCTACAAAGTTTGCTGCATATCCGTGGCGCCTTACTTCTGGACAGTTTGTGAGGGCCTGCAAGTATTCTCTCTTGATTGCTACTTTGTGCACACACTCACATATAAACAGCAACTTAAAAGTTATGAAAAAGCAAAATTGATAATTCTTTACATATTTTGTGCTGCTTTTCCTGAATTGCAACACATACTTTTAACAAGGTATCTTATTCAGCAGTGTACAAGTAATTCAAGTAACTATCTCTTCATGTACTGTCATTGGAGCATTTCTAAGATTCTATTATCTAACAGGTCATCATTGGAACGGCTAGAGCTTGAGAAAATAGGAATTGGTCAGTTGCATTGGTCGACTGCAAATTATGCACCACTACAGGAATTGGCTCTATGGGACGGGCTAGTTGCAATGTATGAAAAGGTCTGATTATTTACTTAACTACCAGACTCTGTCCGTTTCATTACAAAGCTAAACAATTAATATATGTTCATGTTTTTTGATGTAATAATTTATATACTTGTTACATATTAGATAATATGACATAATGAAGGGCTTAAGTTATTAGTGGCTTTAGGAATCCCTGTTCTCTCAGCTATCAACTTCCGATAGAGAATAACTCCCAAAGAAGATAAAATGATGTTGATGACAATTTTCCACATCATCTTTCTAACTCTTTTTTCTTTTCAAGTTTAAATGATCCTAATGTTCCTTCTATCACTGCTACTTGGACACTTGATTCTGGTGTCAAGTTTTAGGGTGTCTGACATGTGAAAGTTCTAAACCAAGATATTCAAACAGCTGTTTTGTAGGTCTATATGGAGCTATTTGCATATTCATGTATAATAAGTCCTTCATCGAGTCTGAAGAGAAAGTAGTGGCTGCTACCAAGGAAGAAGTGCAAGAAGTTGTTGCCGATGATAGACTCCGAGAATGACATCAGGGGCATCCAGAGGATGCATTTGTGACCAAGATTAGGAGGTTTCTAACCAATCAAATCATCATGTGATGAAAGGGGGAATGATTGGTTAGAACAACGAGGAGGGAGGGGCCCAGAGAGACGATTTGTGATGTTTTTTTTATGGAAACTAGAACTTTTGAGTTCTGGAGGGAGCCGTTGGGAACAAAATCGCGGAAATCGTTCCCCCAACTAGAGAGTACTTGCAAGAGAACCGAGCAAAGCACACAAACCAAAAATACCAAACACAAATCGCAGACACAGAAAATTTTACGTAGAAAATCCAAATGGGAAAAACCACGGGACTGTCAGAGTCCAACCCTGAAGAACCTCCACTAATGGAATAAAGAGAATTCACCCTCTACAAGCTCCTCCCGATCCAACACGGATCACCACAACACTTAGGAATAGAAAATAGATTACACCACGAAGATAGAAGACAATGAGAAATTATCCAAAATTGATCTCCTCCGACGAAACGGCCTCCAATCCTTTTTTTTTCTTCCCAAAGTTGCAATGGCACTCTTGCCTCCTTTTTCTCTCCTTGTTGCATGTGTTAGGGTTACGAAAAATCTAACTTATACTCCCTAATCCCGCAACCAACCTGAATCGTAGGATACGATCCAACAGTGTATAAAATACTTAAAATTTTCGTTCAGCCCGCCGACCGAACTCGGACCGAATTCGGCCCAAGTCGGTGTTTGCTAGTAAATGTAGACAACAGCTTTCTGGAGTTTATGGAGGACCCTGACCGAGTTCAGCCCGAACTCGGCCTGGGGAACCAAGTTCGGTCCGAACTTGGTAGGCCTGTTTCCAGCAACCCCTCCTCCTGTTCGCTGCTCCCGAGCTTCTCCGACTTCTCGAATGACCCTCGTCGTCTCCCCGAGCTTCTCTGACATACAGACGGCGCTCGTCGCACTCCGGGGTGTTCTGCACATAGGTTGGGAATCTCGCATACTCCAACAAATCTCTCCCTTCACAACTATGTACTGGGGGTCGTCATCCAACGATCCGCCTGCAGTACTCAAACTTTTCCCTTGGAAGAATTTTTGTGAACATGTTTACTCCGTTGTCATCTGTATGAACCTTATCAAGCGTCGCTTCCTTCTTATCAACCACATCCCGTATCCAATGATACCGAGTATCAATGTGCTTGGACCGGCTATGAAATGTCTGGTTCTTCACAAGGTGAATTGCACTCTGGCTATCACAAAGCAAATGATACTTCTCTTGCTTTAGTCCCATTTTTTGCAACAGCTTCTTCATCCACAACAACTCCTTGCAAGCCTACGTCGCCGTAATGTACTTTTCCTCCTTCGTCGATAAAGCAACACACTTCTGCAACCGCGACTTCTACGATACCGCTCCACCAGCAAATATCATCACATAGCCTGAAGTCGATCGTCTCGTGTCTACATCTCCAACCATATCAGCGTCGGTATACCCAACCAGCTTCGGCTCGTCACCACCAAAAAAAAGTCTCCAATCGGCAGTGCCCTGAAGGTATCGTAGGATCCACTTGACCGTACTCCAATGTACCATTCTAGGATTGGAAAGATACCTGCTAACTGTGCCAAATGCATGAGCGATGTCTGGCCTCGTACACACCATAGCATACATAAGACTTCCCATAGCTGAGGCATATGGAACCCGCTCCATATTTTCCTTCTCATCCTCGGTAGATGGACACTGCTCCTCAGTGAACTTAAAGTGAGCCGCTAGGGGGTTACTCACTTTCTTCGACCCGTCCATCCCGAAACGTTAATGTACCCGGTGAATGTACTTCTTTTGGGACAAGTATAACAGCTTGGACTCTCTCGGCTGATCTCCATCCCAAGAATAGTCTTCGTTGGGCCCAAATCCTTCATAGAGAAAGGTCACACACATTTGGCGCTTCAACTCCGCTATCCTAGTGGCATTTCGATCCACCAGTAGCATATCATCAACATAGAGCAGTAAAATAATAAAATCATCCTCGGCAAAATACCTCACTAACACATAGTGGTCCGACGTCGTCCGTGCATAACCATGTGTGACTCAATCAGTAGACCATGTGTGACTTGTCCTTCTCATAGAATTCTTCTGGCAGCTCCATGAACAACTCCTCCTCAAGATCACTGTAGAGGAATGCCGTCTTCACGTCCATCTGCTCGACCTCCAAGTCGAAACTGGCTACCAATGCTAGCACCACCCGAATAGACGACTGCCTGACTACTGGAGAAAAGATCTCATCGTAATCAATGCATTTTCGCTGACCGTAGCCTTTAACTACCAGTCTTGCTTTGTATCGAGGGCGAGTAGCATCATCTGTCTGCTTCACTCTGAATACACATCGATTTTTCAAAGCTTTCTTGTCCTTTGGCAACCACACCAGATCATAAGTAGAGTTGGCCTGTAAGTAACTCATCTTCTCCTACATAACCTCCATCCACTCATGCCTGTGTTTGTCTTCCATAGCCTCTACAAAACTTTCGGACTCTCCCTCGTCATTCAGTAACACATACTCACCCGGTGAGTATCTCGTAGATGGTCGACGCTCTCTGTCGCTCCTTCTCAACGGAACCACTGGTGATGGTTGTGTATCAACATCCTCCTCCCCTTCAGGAACTGCCTCCTCGGCATATTTATCCTCCTGAGGGTCACCCTGACTACCATCAGCAGGCTGATGATCAAGGTTGGGAGCAACTCTATGTACTGGCTCCCCCATAACTGGATCCTCTGCGATGTCCCCTGGAAACTGCTCGAAGCGAAATGACTCTAACTCAAGCAATTCCTCAGTCTCAGAAGGCATCTCGGAATCCTGAGTGTTGGTCATGATCTGATCATCGACGAATACCACGCTCCTGCTTCTGTAGAGCTTTCTTTCCACTGGGTCGTAGAGTCTATAGCCAAACTCATCCCGACCGTAGCCGACAAAGATTCACCGCCTCGTCTTCGGCTCAAGTTTTGATCATTCGTCCTTTGGTACATGCACGAAGGCCTTACAACCAAACACTCACATGTGATTATATGACGGGTCTTTGTCGTACCATACTTTATCAGGCACATCACCCTGCAAAGGAACACTAGGAGATAAATTAATAATATAAGCAGCAATGTAAAGAGCCTCACCCCAATAACTGTCCGGTAAGTTTACCTATGATAGCAAACACCGTACACGCTCCATCAGTATCATGTTCATCCACTCTGCTACACAATTGAGTTGAGGTGTCTTTGGCGGAGTCTTCTGGTGTCGTATCCTTCTCTCTGCAATAAACATCAAAGGGACCAATATACTCGTCGCCATTGTCCGTTCCAACACAAAGCAGCTTCTTGCCCGTCTCCCTTTCAACAGAGGCCTGAAACTCTTTGAAAGTGGACAACACTTGATCCTTGGTCTTTATGGGATAGATCCAAACATTCCTGGAACAATCATCAATAAATGTTACAAAATAAGAAGCACCACCAATGGACTTTACCTTCATAGGACCGCAAACATCCGAGTGAATCAACTCGAGCAACGCCGGCTTCCTCGAACTTGGTTTACTTTGAAAAGACACCATATTTTCTTTTCTGCCAAACAGTGCTTACATCTCTCCAACTTTGTAGACTTTAGCCCCGGAATCACCTTCATATTCACCAAGTAGCTCATCTCCTTCTCGCTGATATGGCTGGGCCATATGTGCCATAACTCGGTAGACACATCAGTAGCTGCGTTCACCTCTTGTGCCCATGTGCGCTTCCTTGCATATAGTAGAGTCCAGACCTCTTGCTTCCTTTGACAATCACCATCGAACCTCTAGAAAGCTTCCACTGACTATTCTCGAAGAGACTGAAGAAACCCTCGTCATCTAACCTTCCAACCGACATCAGGTTGAAACGGATATCAGGGACATGACGGACATCTTTGAGAACAAGAACTGCACCCGTCATTGTCCTCAAATGCACATCTTCAATAACAACCACTTTTGACACATCTCCATTGTCCATCTTCAACATTCCACAGTCGCCTGTTGTGTAAGTAGCAAATAGTGCCACTACTAGAAAAAGCGGTCTTAGCGACGTATTTTAGCGACGTCAAAAGAAACGTCGCTAATAATATATAAATTAGCGACTCCTTATTAAAACGTCGCTAGACGTCGCTAAATGGCGACATTTAGCGACGTTTAGCGACTTTTATTAAGATTTTAAAAGATAAGTCGCTATAAGTTCAGTTTAGGTCGCTAAACGTCGCTAATATGTCTAATTTAGCGACGTTTAGCGACGTATATAGCGACCTTAATATTGAAAATATTTAGCAACGTGTTTAGCGACGCATTGACGTCGCTAAAATTTAAATTAGCGACGTTTTTCTTGGACGTCGCTAAACGTCGCTAAAATTTGGTTAATTAGGGATCGGTTTCATTTTTTCCCATCTGCTGAAATTTCGAAAAGAAAAAAAATTCCCCCCCCCTGCGCTCCGTCGACCCGCTCTCCACCGCGACTACTCCGGTAAACCCTACTCTCTCTCTCTCTCTCTCTCACACAGGACACATGTGACATTGACACAAACACGACACACACAGACACTGACACAGACACAGACACAGACACGGCACACACACACACTGACACTGATCAGGACCTAGGGTTAGGGTTAGGGTTAGGTTTGTTGACATGGGGTTAGGGTTAGGGTTAGGGTTAGGGTTAGGGCCGACTGGCCCAAGTCGACGAGAGAGGTAACAGCAGCAGTGAGCACTGCTTACTAGTAGTGAGCAGGGGGAGACTTGAGGCACATCAGCCCAATGTGCAACAGGCAACTTGGGGAGGCACTGCACAGCTGAACATAGTGTGCATTAAGGTTTAGGTGCATTGTAGTTGGTTGTTAGCTTCTGCAGGCAGGTGTGAGGGGGTCCTAATACAGTGTAAACACTGCATCCTTGTGCAGCAACTTACTGAGCCAGTCAGCAACTAGTGCAAGGCAGGATTTGGATGTGTTTGAGATGGGGTTTGAACTCGTATGATTTGAAGGACATGAGGGCAAGTGTCAGATATAACACCAACATCTGAGAGAAGATTGGGTATTCATAGTGATACTATAGTGCACACATGAGTGTGTGGCTCGGGATAAGGGGTAATCAAATATTGAGGAAGAAGGTAAGCAGTAGCAGTGGGTGACTGATTTAAAGAGGTGTATTAGTCAGGTGTTTGAGTGAATATATGTGTTGAAGAGAATAAGTAATAGGTGTGAAGGTTGAGCATTCATATAGGTGTATCCCAGATCTGGGAGTATAGATGGAGTGTTTATATGAGTATAGATGGAGTGTTTATATGAAGTATAGAATTTAGAGTACTTAATAGGTGTTGTTGGTACCAGGTGAGTTTTGATTACAGAATTCTTAAGAGTGTATGTGTGTATCAGTGTGCCAGTTTGGGGGGTTAGGTTTTTTTACTAAAGGGAGTGCAGTAATCTGCCGGTAAATGTGAGTGAGTACAGCCACAATGCATGGGGTTATCCATTTCATAGAGCAATAGCCCGTGTACTTGGGAAACTTTTGATGCAAAAATTGTTCAAGCACCAGGTGCCTTAGTGCAATGCCATGACTGCTTTTCCCATAACGGACACTGACCTAGGAGTGTGGTTGGGGACAGCTGCAGTTCTATAGTATGACACACTATTTGTAGTGTTGACTGCACACTTATAGTGCAGTTCATAGTACTATGGGGTTGGGGGCAGCTGCAGTTTTGATAAATAAAAATATGTATTATATCAGTTATGATTTTTATAGTACGGTTAATTTTACATGTAATGATTTATATGATACATACTGTCAATTTTGCAGAAGTTTCTAGAAATGGATATGAATTACTATCTGCGTCATCGTTCGTGGATGTACAACCGTCATCCTGATGACATGTGCGGTGTGCGGGATGAATTCATTGAGGGTGTACAACAGTTCCTGCAGTTCGCAAAGGCGTTCCCTCAATACATGGACGGTACCAAAATTAAGTGTCCGTGTGTGAGATGTCGCAACAGGAAATATCATCCTGAAGTGGAAGTTACATATCATTTATACTCGAAGGGCTTTACGCCGAATTACTATCAGTGGACCGCGCACGGAGAACTTGTATCTCTAGCATCGGAGTCGGAGCCCTATGTGGAGCCGTATATGGATGTCCAAGACCACGATGCTTACGACGACGGGTTGGTGAACATGGTTTATGATGCGGCGGGGCCTAGTTTCAATCCTGACAATTATGATGCGGCGGGACCTAGTTTCAATCCGGACAATTATGATGCAGCTGAGGAGGCACCGAATGTCGATGCTGCAAAGTTTATGGAGTTGCTTGAGAATGCAAGGACTCCACTATATCCTGGTTGTGAGGATCATTCACCGTTGGAGGTGGTTACAAGATTATTGAGCATCAAGTCCGATTTTAACATGTCGCAAGAATGCTATAATCGACTGCTCGATTTGATTATAGAGATCTTGCCCGAGGGTGCAAAGTTGCCTAAAGACTTCTATCGATCTAAGAGGATGGTGAGATCGCTTTGGATGGGATACGAGAAAATCGATGCATGTCGCAACGGGTGCATGTTGTACTACAAAGACGACAAGGATGAAGATGCGTGCAGATTCTGTGGTGCTGATCGCTACAAGGCCACTGTTAGAGGAAAGTCTGTCGGTGCAAGGAAGCCTACCGATTCGATGCACTACTTGCCTTTGACGCCGCGGTTGCAGCGGTTGTTTATGGTTAAGGAGACTGCAGAAAACATGAGTTGGCACAGGCGAAAACAGATCGAAGGAGTATTGGATCATCCATCCGATGGAGAAGCATGGAAGCACTTTGATCGAGAGTATCCATATTTTGCCGAGGAAGCGCGTAATGTCAGATTGGGGCTCTGCTCTGACGGTTTTACCCCATTCGGACTTTTGGGCTCCCAGTATTCGTGTTGGCCTGTGATCGTCACTCCGTACAATCTACCGCCTTGGATGTGCATGAAGACTCCGTATATGTTCCTAACCGTTATTATCCCGGGTCCGAACAATCCGAAGAGGAACATCGATGTGTATTTACAGCCTTTGATAGATGAGTTGAATCAGCTGTGGGAAGTCGGTGCCAACACGTACGATGTTTCTAGAAAGCAGAATTTTCAGATGAGGGCAGCACTTATGTGGACCATCAACGACTTTCCGGCCTATGGAATGTTATCGGGATGGAGCACCCATGGTCGTCTCTCATGTCCGTATTGCATGGACCGTTCTCAGGCTTTCCGTTTGAAACACGGAGGCAAACCGTGCTTCTTCGATTGTCATCGACAATTTTTGCCGAAGGATCATCCGTACCGGAGGAATCGGAATGCTTTTCGTGCGGGAGTTGTGGAGAAGGCCAATCCACCACCAAGGTGGCCCGGATGCACGATATGGGAAGAGGTAAAAGATTTACCAAGTGCTATCCAAGAGCCTGCTAAGGGGTACAAGTGTGACGGATTTGGTCGCACCCATAACTGGACGAAGAGGAGTATATTCTGGGATCTGCCATATTGGAGCACCAATCTGATCAGACATAACCTTGATGTCATGCATATCGAGAAGAATGTGTTTGATAACATAATTAATACTGTAATGGATGTAAAGGGGAAGACGAAAGATAATCCGAAGGCGAGGTTGGACTTAGAAGACATATGTAGACGTCCTGCATTGCATTTGATAGAGGAGGGGAATGGAAAGTTAAAGCAACCTAAGTCAGTTTTCTCACTGGATAAAGAGGATAAAGGTAGACTTTGTAGGTGGATTCAGGGTCTAAAGTTTTCAGACGGGTACGTGTCGAACTTGAAAAGATGCGTCGACCTCAAGGAGAACAAACTAGTAGGTATGAAGAGCCACGATTGTCACGTATTCATGGAGAGGTTAATTCCGATTGCATTTCGGGAATTCTTACCGCAGGTCGTTTGGGACCCATTGACAGAGCTGAGCATATTCTTCAGAGATCTTTGTTGTACTAAGTTGCTCGTCGATCGTCTAGAAAAGCAAGAGAGGGACATTGCGGTAACACTATGTAAGCTCGAGAAGGTGTTTCCTCCTGGATTCTTCGACTCTATGGAGCATTTGCCAATTCATCTTTCCTATGAGGCACGTGTTGGTGGTCCTGTCGGTTATCGGTGGATGTACCCCTTCGAGCGCCATCTGAATCACCTAAAGAGAAAGGTGAAAAATAAGGCACGGGTTGAAGGCTCTATTTGTGAAGCTTATGTTCTCGAGGAGATTACAAACTTTTGCTCGACGTATTTCAAACCGCATGTTGCTACTAATAGGACGAAAGCTCCCAGAAACGACGACGCATATCAGGAATCTAATGATGCAATACTCAAAGTATTCAATGCATCCGGAAAGCCCTCGGAAAAAATGAAGAAGAGATATTTGAATGACGATGAGCTAAGGGCTGCTCAATTGTATATATTACTCAATTGCGACGAGGATGAAGTGGAGAAGCTAGAGGGGTAAGTAATTAATACGTCCACGTTTACATCATCTCAATGTAATAGTATAAGATACTATTATGCTACTAATCAGCAGTTGCTTCATTGTTTTTCAGCACATATAATGATGAGTTGAGGTCGGTTAGACCCTACATAACAGACGAAGAAGTAGAACAAGATATGAGATGCTATTTTCCTTCTTGGTTGAGCGCATATGTAAGATGCTTGGTAATTACTTTTTATTTCTGCACTTGCAAAACAAATAACTTACTATCGCTACTTTGGTATTTAGGTCGATCGTCTAATATCACCCGAGACTGAATCTATTAGGACTCTAGCCAAGGGACCAATTACTGCCGTAAAAATATGGCCAAGTTTCTGTGTGAATGGGTTCAGGTTCAAGTCAACAAATGCTCCTATCAGAGACAGCTTTCTGGATCTTGATTCCACGAAAAACAGTGGTTTGTGTATCAAATCTTCAAACTACAAAGACGTCAATCCGGACAATGATTTTTTTGGCATCTTACGAGAGATTGTGGAGTTGACATATAATTATGGCCCAGAACCTGCTAATATCGTGCTATTCAGGTGTGAATGGTTCGATCCGATTCAAGATCAAGGTTGGAAAATTGACAAGCATGGCCTTGTGGATATAAACTACAAGCGTAGATATCAAGGCTACGAACCATTTGTCCTATCAAGTCAGGCTCAGCTCGTGTACTTCACAACTTATCCTAGACGGGGGACAGCGAGGTCGGATTGGTGGGCAGTATGCAAGACTAAAGCTAGAAATACCTTTGACATTGACGAAATAGCTTATCGGGAGGACGATCTACCTCTTGTAACAAATATTGTAGATGTGGACTCAACGGAAGTTACTCATTACACGAGTAATAATGTAGAAGATGTAGAATTATCCGAAGAGGACGACGAAGTAGATGAAAGTGAAGACGAGGAAGAGGAAGAGCAGGACGAGGAAGGCGAACAAGATGAATTTTCTGAAGATGATTGAAAATATAAAATATTCCATGTAGAATGTAACTATATTTGGACTGTAAATATTGCATGTAGAAGTAGATGTTGACATTAACGAATATATGTATTATATTTTGACTGTATAATGCTTTGAGATATGTATCACATTTCGACTGTAGAATGTAGTATATATTTGTGTTTCTCTATATTCATCATATGTTGTTATCAGATATGACAGGACGACGCGGAGGATTCGGCAGGTCCCGAGGTAGACAGAGTGCCACTCCGGTACTGCCTACTGTTGGTTCCGGATCATCGTCGCCCAGTACTCCAGTATATCGATCAGTCACATCTCCGACTGCGACGACGTTGCGTGGCATCACTCCTGGGACGAGTAGTTCCAGGCGTGATAGTACTCCCTCGTCCAGCGTTCCTCCTGCTGACGGAACCATGGAGACAGATGAGCATGTAGAGGAGGTCGTGCCGACGTTGTCCCAGCATCAGCAAGATCCTCCATGCGCACCACCGGAGGAGACGAGGACAGAGATTTGGGCCGACGGTACAAAGTAAGTCAATTAGATGGTTTAGTATATATTTGTGTTTCTCTTTATTCATCGTATATTGACTTTTTCAGTAATCTAAATTATTATTTCTGTATAGATATCGTCCATCGTCGGTTCAGAGACGCCTGGGCCAATTTCTGAGGAACAACTACGGTGGCCCTTGGATCAACTACTCTGAGGCTCCGGAGGAGAGGAAGGCGTTCTGGTTTGCGCACTTCCAGGTAAAAGTATATTAAATAAATCCTCTAATTTATGCATATTCGTGATGCTAACTTAATGAATTATTTATTGTAGCAAACGTATTTTTATCCTCCGCACCGGGCCGAGTTGATCGAGCGGCTCTTTCCTACCGTTGCCGCCAAGCTTATCCGAGATGCTCTGGATGACCAGAAGGCTCGTGATCGTGCTGGAAAACCGATCCAAGGTTGGATCACGCCTGAGCAGTGGACTGCGATGAGGGCTAGATTCGACGATCCGAGCTACAAGGAAAGGTCTAAGAAGGCCAAGGCGGCTAGGCAGAATGCTGCCAAGTGGTGTGGTGGCTCGATTCCGATGACGGAATATTTTTGTCGTTTGGTATGTTTTTTCTTTTAAAATATATTATTTTAATATAAGTACCATAAAATGGTACTTGGAAAAAATATTTAAGTTTAGTAATAAAAAATATATTTTTAACAGGTACAGAGGGGTGAGGATGCAAACATGGTGACCGTCTTCTTGGCCACCCATCGCAAGGACGGAAATCTCATTGATGAGAGGGCCTCACAGACCTATGTAAGTATTACTTTACTTTGTGTTTATTTTAATATAACTTAGGCAATTATTGAGTTTCCAAACCTTTTCTAGGCCGAGTATCTTAGGCTTCGTGAGCGGGCGACTGCTAGTGCACCTACACCTGGAGAGGCTGGTGCTTCGTCGCAGCCCGGTCCATCTCCGTCGGCGGACGACCTGTGGGTGACCGCAGCTGGTGGTCTCCAGAGGGGTACGTACTACGGTACGGGCTCCTATGGCGCCCTGGTTGCGACGCAGTCATCTAGGGCCTCCCCGACAGCTGTGCATTCCACACACCCCTCGTAGTCGCAGCCCTCGCAGTCGTCGGCCAGAGTCCAGGAGGCCGTCCAGGAGGCCGTTGACCGTCAGATTGCGTCTCTCCGTGACGACTTGCTACGAAGTATGGAGGACCAGTCCCGGTCCCAGCCGCAGGCGGACGATCCGATGCTCATCGCACGATTGGATATGCTCGACCGCAGCATGACGGAGCTACGAGAATTGACAAATGATATTAGAGCCTCCAATGATCGCAACATCATGGAGCTGCAGGCGTCACAGCTATCGATGGGCGAGAAGCTGACGAGGATGCAGGCGTCACAGCTATCGATGGGCGAGAACCTGACGAGGATGCAGGATTCAATGGGTGATAGCAGTACGAGGCTGTTATCTACCCTGGATTCTTACAACCAGCGACTCGCAGACTTGGAGCGGGCACGGCCTCCACCGACGTCATTGCCTTCTCCATCGACATCGGTGTCGATTCCACGGGACGAGTATGAGTTGTTATCCTTCAAGCGCGCCGCTGGTCAGCCTCCTGCAGATCCGTAGTAGTATAGTTATTTTTATTATTATTTATGAATTATTGATACTTCAACAATAGACATGATGTATGATGCTTCTTGTGGTCTTTAATTTTTTAGTTAATTTAATTGGATTATATAGTTATCCACATTTAATTGGATTGATACTTCTTGTGGTCTTTAATTTAATTGGATTATATAGTTAACTAGATTGAATCATGTTGGTGTGTATGATGAAGATGATGTAAAACTGCAGTGAATCACCAATGTTTGCTTCTGCACATTATTATTATTATTTTTTTTTTAAATTAGCGACGTTATTAGCGACGTTTAGCGACGTTTAGCGACGTTAATTTACGTCGCTAATTACGTCGCTACTTAGCGACGCTGTACAACGTCGCTAAGGACGTCGCTAATGACGTCACTAAATGTCGCCAATTGCTGACATGGCAGTATAGCCAGGTCATTAAAGACGTCGGTGTAACGTCGCGATAGACGTCGCTACTCAGCGACGTTTAGCGACTTTTCTAAACGTCGCTATTTAGTGACTTGGCGTCGCAAAACGTCGCTAAATTTAGCGACACATTAAAGTCGCTAAAAAACGTCGGCATAGCGACGTTTAGCGACGTTTTTTGTTTTAGCGACTTGGTGTTTTCCGACTGCTTTAAAACGTCGCTAATTACGTCGCTAAACCTAATTAGCGACGATTTTTGGTTATTTAGCGACGTTTTTAGACGTCGCTAATTTGACTTTTTCTGGTAGTGTGCCCTGTTGTGAGATACGTGCGCTGAAGTACCTAGTCCACTATCCAAGAGTTGTCATCGCAAGCGAGGTTCATGACAACCTCATCACCTACAATGATCACTTCGCCTCTATGTACCGAGGCTGCCATTATAGTGTTCTCGCCTTGCTTCTCCTTGTCGCCCTTCTTCTCTCTCTTCCAAGCGAAAACGTTTCGCTTGAGGTGGCCCTTCTTGCCACAATGATAACACTCCGAGTCCTCGTACTAACCCTTGGACCTTTTCCTGCTTTTGTCTCTGCCACTGCCGGAACCCTGCTTTTACTCCTTCCGCGGCTCTCTGAAACTAGCGCCTCTAAGTGGGATGTGGATGAAATGTCCTGAGAACGTCTCTGCATCTCTTCATTCAGTACCCTGCTCTTGGCAAACTCTAGACTGACTACGCCTTCCGGAGCAAAAGCGATCATAGACACTCGTACGGTCTCCCATGAGTCTGGCAATGAACACAGCAGCCATAGTCCATGAACCTCGTCGTCGAACTTGACTCCCATCGAGGGTAGCTGGTCCACCACGTCCCGGAACTCACTCAAGTGATCCGTAATGGACGTTCCATCTTTGTACCGCAGACCCATCATCATCCGGATCAGGAACAATTTATTTACTCTGGTTACAAAGATTCCAGCTTATCCCACAGTGTCTTCGTATGCTCAATATTGGCAACTTGATTGTACACGTTCTCGTCAACGAACTGCCTGATATATCCGCACATCTGTATATGCTCGAACTTCCAGTTCTCTTCGGATTTGTCACTGGACTTATCGGACGCAAATACTAGAAGATGCAGCTTCTCGACGAACAACAAATCATTCATCTTGCTCCGCCAATAATAATAGTTAGTACCGTTCAGGTTTACCATTCACACTGACTTCGCGTCCATCTCTCCTCCCTGGTTTGTCTGTCAACTCCTGACACCCTTCTGAAATTCCAGAACCTGGCTCTGATACCACTTTGTTGGGAACGAAAGCGCGAAAACCGTTCCCTAAACTAGAGAGTACATGCGAGAGAACCGAGCAAAACGCACAAACCAAAAACGTCAAACACAAATCACAGACACAGAGATTTTTACGTGAAAAATCCAGATGGAAAAAACCATGGGACGATCGGAGTCCAATTCTGAAAAACCTCTGCTAATGGATTAAAGATAATACATCCTCTACAATCTCCTTCCGATCCAACACGGATCACCACAACACTTAGGAATAGAAAATAGATTACACCACGAAGATAGAAGACAATGAAAAATTACCCAAAATTGATCTCCTCCTCAAGTAGGTTCAGTCCTCCCCCCTATCACTTAAAGGAGGAACGGACCCTGCCCACGGGTTCCCCACTGAGCAGCTTCCCGCCTGCTCCTGATAAGGCTGAAAGGAGGAAACGGCCTTCAATCCTTCTTTCTCCTTTCCAAAGTTGCAATGACACTCTTGCGTCCTTTTTCTCTCCTTGTTGCATGTGTTAGGGTTAGGAAAAACCTAACTTATACTCACCAATCTCGCAACCAACCTGAATCGTAGGATACGATCCAACGGTGTATAAAATACCTCAAAAATTTCGTTCAGTCCGCCGATCGAACTCAGACTGAATTCGGCCTAAGTCAGTGTTTGCCAGTAAACGAAGACAACAATTTTCTGGAATTTCTGGAGCACCTTGACCGAGTTCGGTCCGAACTCGGTAGGCCTGTTTCCAGCAGCCCCTCCTTCTCCTGTACACTGCTCCCGAGCTTCTCCGACTTCTCGAATGACCCTCGTCGCCTCCCCGAGCTTCTCTGACACACAGACGGTGCTCGTCGCACTCCGGGGTGTTCTCCACATAATTGGAACCCTACCCACTCTAACAGGAGCGTGTGTCATTGGAAGGGGAGCAGAAGTAGGAGTGGATCGAGATGGAGAGTTGCTAGGGTGGAGAGGGGAGGTCAGAAAGATGGGAGGCGATGTTGTGAGAGAGTCGGGAGAGGAAGAAGCGGGTAGAGTTTTGGTGACATGGTGGGGACTGGATAGTTTTGAGTTAGAGGGTGGATGAATAATTTTGGTGAGAGGTAGGAGACTTAGGATATAAGAATATGCCTTCTCCAATACCATGTAGAAGAATATACAGAGAAACTAATGCGATGCTTTATTTAGGAGGGTATGGGCACCTATTCGTTAACAAATTTGTAACTAAGACTGCCTAATAAAGTATACTCTCAGACAACCAATTGTACATCTTGTCCAGTGTCCATGTTTTGTCATACATCATTCTAACACATTTGACATTTAAATTGGTGAAACAAATTGGTTGGGTCCATTTTTCTTAAAGAATAAATTATTTACAGAATAAATTTGTGTAACATAATCATAGTACTCATGCAAGCCTTGATATTGTAATTGTTTCTAGAAAAAATTGTACTTTAGCAGCTAAAGCTTTTGTTACTTCAATTGCTTCTTGAATAGGTAGACAATCTAATGAATGTCTGTGCACTGTAGGGTTTAGTTCATGGTGTTGGTGTCAGCAACTATGGACCAAAGCAGCTTATTAAAATTTATGATTACTTGAAATCTCGAGGAGTTCCACTATGCTCAGCTCAGGTACTCCATCAAACTATCTCTTATGATTTCCGCATTTGTTTTTTCAATATTGATATATATTAGTACAGTATTAGCTGTTATATATATATTAGTATAATATTAACTGTTGTTTATTTGTGATTGCAAAACAATCCTCTGCAGGTTCAATTTTCATTGCTGAGCATGGGTGAGGAACAAATAAAACTGAAAGAAATATGTGATTCTCTAGGTATCCAGATAATCTCATATAGTCCTCTGGGATTAGGAATGCTTACTGGAAAATATACGGCTTCTAAGCTTCCACGTGGTCCTCGGTAACAAAATGCACTTCTGCTGCAGCTATATACATCATGGTATGGTCATTCCACTACTTTCAGATAATTAGAGTTGCATCCATCCTTGCAGGGCTTTATTATTCCGGCAGATACTTCCAGGTCTAGATCCTTTACTCTCTTCGCTGAAAGACATTGCAGAAGGGAGGGGAAGAACTATGTCACAGGTATGCACCTTTCTCTTACTAGTAAGTATATGCTGAACTTTGAAGGTTGTGAGACACTACAAATATTAATAAATGCATCACAGAATTCTCTCCCCCCAAAAATCAACTAAAAAGAGAGTGACTAGTTGAGATTCTAAAAGAAATATGTTACCTATAGTGTTCTTTTGTAAATCTGTATATTTGCGTTGCTTGTAATCCTGTCATTGCATTTATATAGAACTTAAACATATTTGTATCTTGTCTAAGTGCGTCTATATGCATACATAATTTTTGGTTCTCTTTATCCAAGTACAAATGCAAAGGCTATAAACATAATCTTCAAATATGGGATTTTAGAACTACAACCACCTATGCTACTTCATATCGCTTACGAGCTTCAGTTTTGTAGGTTGCCATAAACTGGTGTATCTGCAAAGGAACAATTCCGATTCCGGGAGTGAAGACAGTGGAGCAAGCCAAGGACAACTTGGGTTCCCTTGGATGGCGTCTCAACTCCGACGAGATGTTCGTGTTGGAATCTGCAGCAAAGAAATCCTCTACAAGAATGATACAGAATGTCTTTCAAACCAGATGAGTGACTACACACACAAAGGGATTGCAACGTAGAAGTGACTTCTTCTGACATTATATTCTCCTATAACTCTCCTCGTGGTGATAATTTGAGGTCTCTCTCTAAGTCTTCGCTGGTGCACCAATGGTGCTTATTCTTCCAACATGGTTCTGCTAGTCACCTATTATGTGCGTTGAGAGTTGGTTTCCCACAATTTATATATTTTTCTTAATCAACTTTAGATTTGATCCAGACTTGACAACAGCTGCACTGCAACTGCAGAGTCGTGGCGAGAGTTATATATTTATGTTTGCCACTACTACTATTTATTTACATCCACATATGCATTTCTTATTTCTGTCTTTTATTTTCATATTTGTGTATATTATTAAACTGCGCGTCTAAGAAAACTTGGGTGCAACGATGGTATGCGTCGGTATTTGTCATTTATTTTGACTATGCACGTTGACCTAGATTTAAGAGACTAACCCATGATTTTGAGACATCTTTATGTTTTATTTGGCCATGATACATTCTTACACGAGTTGTGAGTCTCATGTAGGACGCGGACTTGCGTATTCGGCTGGCCACTGGCACGTATGGGACATACGACGGATAGGATATAACGGCTAATAGAATTGCATGCTAGAAGACTTAGAAGTTATTTAGAGGTATCATCGTATTGTGGAGACGACATGTATAGGAGCATGGGGTGGGGAGGATATTTGTTAGCGTAGGGGCTCTCATTGTTTATTTACTTTTTCTCGAGTTGGCCATGGATGTGTCTTGCATTTATTTACTTTTTCTCTAGTTGGCTGCGGATGACTCGGATGAGCACTACGTGAGTCTAGCACCAGTATGAGTCGAGAGCTCCTCATTAGGATATTGTCCTCAAAAGTGTATTTCATATAGAATGGTTATGAGACCTTATATATGTTTATTTTAGTATATTGTGGCATGCTTCTATGTATCTTGTTACGTCCCTCTGAGGACCTGGTCCATTTCTAGGTGTAGACGATCAGGATTATCCGCAAGAGTACGGATTCGGTCCTGACGCATCATTCTCTGTCGACGAGGTCTTACCCTCTAAGTACCATGACTACTTCATAGTTGATGGATCTTTTAGCTGTTATTCTATTTATTTGACATTTATTTTATATTGGAGTCCCGTTCTCCACTATTAGTTTAGTTGATTTAGTCGATTGGTAGTGGATTTGTCTCCACCCGACTATTTTTTTTTTGAAACTATGTACTTGAGACTTTTAGTTATTTATTTTGGTACTTCCTTTACCTGTGCATGTGGATGAGATATAGATGCCTGTGACTTGTGTTGACATTATATACCACTTGTGAATTATTATTCATAATACAACGTACGTATGTGTTATTGTTTCCATATATTGGAGTTGCCATATACATATGGCTGGCATGCTTATGTATTCCTAGTCCTACCGATTTTGAGACAGGGACGTAACAGAAAGGGCTGGAGAGAAAAGAATTATCATCAATATAATTTTGGTTGACATTATTTTTAATTTGCAGTAACACATGATACATTCAAACTTCATGAATATGAAAAAAAAACAAAAAAATTATTTCAATAAACCATAAAAGGATCCTCTCTCTAATTTTTCCACTTCTTCCTCTCTACTTCTTCCGGGGGTTTAATTTCTTCCACTAATCTCTCTCCATCTTCTCTTTCGCATAGTGATCGATTGAGGAAGAAATGGGTAAGATCCAGTACTCTGCGAAGTACTTCGACGACAACTACAATGTATGGATTGATGTATATATACTTTTCTCTATTGAGTTTTTCCAGGAATTTCAAGTTTTATCCCTCTTGGCGATGAAGCTTATCCTCCATCTTCTCACTGGCCGACCTTGGCCCCTGTTATTTTGGGACCGTCTTGGTATGTTTTCGTTCCAGTATTTGGATCGTTACTATTTTCCTCAGTTTTAGAAGATGACTGAACTGTTTATTTCCTATTATTCCTTTTTTTTACTTCTTTTTTATGTATATTTTTTTCCCTGAGAGAAACTATTGCATTACATTTAATGAGTTAGTTAGCTGCATTATAATGTATATAAATAAATATTCCAGGAAACAAAATCACCATAAAGTTTCTGTCTAGCATGATAAAGCTTTCTATTAAAAAGTTATGATAGAGCCTAATACATTGAGATTTATTGACATCATTTTCCAGAAAAAATTTGATTCCAAGAAGTTGTGCTTACTTTATATATACATACTCTGGTCAACTTCTTACAATTATGTCAACCCAAGAGTCGCCATAAGGGAGTCTCTTACCTGAGCTTTTGGCAAAGCTGAATACTTGCCATCAACCCTTTCTCGATAGAATATTGTCCTGTCAATTAGCAAAACCCACTTCTTTACTAGGTATCAGGAAACAAATGTCTCTAGCTAGACCGACTGTAACATGACATAAATAACTCACTAACTCATTTTTTTGTCCTAGAAAAAACAATCGAGGGTACTGCAGCTGGCATAACATTCATACTTGCTATTTGCTTAATATTGACCCCTCTTGTAGCATCCACCTGTTATATTCTCTCCCAGGTTTGATCCCCATTCCTCGCTACTAAGAAAATGAGATGGCTGAAATGATCATATATATATATATATATATATATATATATATATATATATATATATATATATATATATATATATATATATATATATATATATATATATATAAAGCTATACTACGTTATAAAAGGGAGTGAACTGGTTGAACATGGATTTACAGGCTAGTCTGGCCTACGCGATTTTTTGTTTTTTTAGAATACTATATTTTGATTATGCCTCTTTTCGGTGGGCTCATACTTAGAACCAGGCTTATTAGGTGTCGAACCTAGTCTATGCTTAAAAGGAATGTGTCTTGACATATGGATAATCATTGTCATTTGTGTGAGGCTTAAACTCTTGCAAAAAGCTTAATCTTATCAAGGTTATAGAGGTTTGTTCGACTAGTGACTTTCAAGTATAAATAGTGAACTAAATTGTTTGTTAGTTTCATCACAAGTTTAAAATCATGGGAGCTTTGGCACCCCTGGCCCTTATTAAATGGCTTTCTAGATGGTTTTGGCATTTGACATGTATCTAAGCACATCCCAGGATGGGGGATAGTGTCCCAGTTTACCAGGCATAATATATCGATTACTATTTCTAAAGAAAAATAATATATAAGCATTATTCTGAATACCAACAAGAAGTTCAAAATATGCTTTGTCCTTTTTTTTGTGCGTTTGTGTGTTTGTGCAGCACTGGTTCTTTTTGCTTGTAGAAATTACTTTGAGTGGTTTACTGGAGGCATATACAGCGTAGCTAGACAATGCTTTTATTCCCCTTGTATTTTGTAGCCTTCTCTGCCTCTGACTAACTTAAAATGATGTTTCTCAAATCCTTTCATGTAAGTCTCTTTCATTTTTTTATATTTTTCTTTACCTAAACGTGCGTGTCAGTAGCCCTGTGCCTTGAGCACACCAGTATATGAAATAAGTCTCTTTTATCATCAAATCCTTGATACATATCTACATAGATATGTAAAACGTTACAGTAAGTCAGTCAGATATATAAGCATATTACATATTTTATGTTATTAGCTAGTAGTCTTATATGCATAGGCATACATACAACACGAGCATTTATAAGAAAGGTCAGATACACTGGGGAAGTTGTGGCTTTATACTTTTTGTCACTTATAAATCATTATTTCTTGGTTGTTATCCCTTTTTTCTCTATTCAATTTAGATACTACTGGTAACCATTTTTATAATATAATCGCATTTCATGCAAGATAGTGCTTAAAATATTTAATTGTTAGTCATTCCTTGTAGAATCAAGAAGTTTTCGCTGATACCTCCGAGTTATCAAAAGAAGTTTCAGCAGGTATCCATGTCCTTTATTCCTTTATAATAATAAGTCTAATTATCTATCCAACTTTCAGCAATAATTTGTAATTGTTAGATTGATTTTTATAACTTAGCCTTTCCGTCGTTTCTACATATGGATGGCATGTATTTTTGGGTTTGGTTGTTCAATTATTTGCTGCCTTCATTTGAGTTTCATGTCATTTGGATGTTTAGATATTGGACAAAAATCATATATTTTTGTTTATTTGGATGTGGTTGGATATTTTGTATATATAGTTTTTTTTAAATTACTTCTCATACAAATCTGTCATTTGTTAACTAATGATATTAATCTTTTTTTTCTTTGTCGTGGATATCATGCCAGGTGGGTTCAGTTCTAGCATTTAACTAATGGAGCCAGAGGTTGCTCTCTATTAAAAAAATACTATGCAGACATTTCCAGACTGTACCTAACGTAAGGATGATAAGTATAGTGCCCTAATATACACATTTCAAATCTTTCTTCCTAAGTAGTCATGCGGGTAACTCCATTTTTGTTGTTATTCTTGGTCCATTGTTAGTCTTCCTAAGTAGTTTCATAATTCAATGATTTTGTCTTATGGTATGTGGATTTTGATGGTGTTCACAAGTTCATTCCTTATGGTTGGTATTACATGAAGTTTGTTTTGCATAAGTTCAGTTTTTAACGGTTCTGTCATATATGTGGTTTGTAGATTGTCTAATAACTTGAGCTGTAACTTTGCTTATTTTTAGATGGTGGATCTACTAATATTAGTTTGTACAAACACACATTACTGATTAAAACTATTTCTCTTGTTCTTTTAGGATCTACATGGAAAATGAAGGTTATACTATGATGGAAGAGACGTGCTCCGGGTTCAGATGTATTTTTGTTTACTTGTATAAATAGATTTTAGATGTTTAAGATGTTGTACAAAAATCATATTTGGATGTGGTTGGATGTTTGTAGTGTACACACGTGTATTTGTTAATATAAAAATTGTGTATTATAGTTCTTTGATGTTTGCGATATTCTGGATTATATTGATATTATGTGTGTTCGATATATAATATATAATTATAAATAAAAAATTTGTTGTACAAAAATTACTTTCTCTTGACGATTATAAAATGTCAACAAATATCTGAATTAGCTTCTCTTGAAGGTTTTCAAACATCAAAAAAGGTTTTTTTTTTACGGTTTTTCTCCGTCAAGAAATGGTTTTCTTGTTGGTTATTACCCGTCATCTAGGTCACAGTCAAGAAAAGTTGTTATCTACCTTGACGATTTTTCTGTTATATTTTCTTGACGGCTAAAAACCGTCAAGAAATATTTATTACTTGACGGTTTAAAATTGTCAAGATAAGAAAACCAGAAACCGTCAAGAAAATATGTGACTTTTCTTGACTGCGGCCTAGATGACGGATCCAAAACCGTCAAGATTACCCTATCTTGACGAGAAAAAACCGTCAAGAAAAGCCATTTTTCTTGTAGTGTATATATTTTGTATAGGTGAGTGAAGTGTCTTAGTGATTAGTGTTATGTCTACTGTTGAGTATGTGTTGATAAGAGGAAACGTGGGAGCTATGAGCATTTCAGTCAGGTATGAAGAGAAGGTGAACTGTAGGTTGCAGTTGGGGGTGTAACAACTTTTGTGCAGCAAGTATTGTTGCAGTCGGGTCTGGATCAGTCCTGCAGTGCAGTAAAAAAGAATGGGGAGCTCAGATTCTGTTGAAATTAGTTGATGATCTTATTGATTGTCTCATTGGCATTATATAGCCTTACAGTCATTAATAAAATGATCTCAATCATTATGACAATAATCTCATAATGGAATATCCTGTGACATATTCTGGCATCCCAAATATGTCCTCAGGATATTCCCATGTGCTTATACTATACTTAAATATGACACCCAACATACCATATCAATACTCCCCCTCAAGATGGGTGAAAGATATTCACTAAGCCCATCTTGTCACATCCTCTAATCATGCTCACTGAGGCGAGTCCCTTAGTTAGTCCATCCGCTACTTGATCCCTGGTTGGAACATGGTCAAGCACCAGTAATCCACTATCCAACTTCTCTTTGATGAAAAATCTATCAATCTCGATGTGTTTGGTCCTGTCATGCTGTACTGGATTGTTGGCGATACTAATAGCTGACTGATTGTCACACCACAGCTTCATCTTGGCTCCTTGATCCAGCTTCAGCTCCACCAGCATATTCTTCAACCATAGCAGCTCTGCAACTCCCAAGGCCATAGCTCTGTACTCTGCTTCAGCTGTCGATCTGGCCACCACAGACTGCTTCTTACTCCTCCAGGAGACCAAGTTACCTCCTACAAATATGCAATATCCCGAGGTAGACCTCCTGTCATCAGCACAACTAGCCCAGTCAGAATCACAGTAGCCCTCGATGCTCACGTGATTGTTCTTCCTGAATATTAGTCCCTTCCCGGGAGCACCTTTCAAGTACCTCAGAATCTGGTACACTGCATCCATATGACCCTTCCGTTGGTCATGCATGTAGCGGCTCACCACACTTACTGCAAAGCAGATATCAGGACGTGGGTGGCTCAAATAGATCAACTTGCCAACCAGTCTCTGGTATCTGTCCCGATCAACTGGTTCTCCAGCCTCAGCATCAATCTTGAACCTCTGATCTATTGGTGTCGCTGCAGGTTTGTACCCCAACATCCTAGTTTCTGTGAGAAGGTCCAGTGCATACTTTCTTTGAGAAATAACAATCCCCTCTGCTTCTCGAGCAATCTCAATCCCAAGGAAGTACCGAAGAAGGCCGAGATCCTTCACCTCGAATTCCTTGCCAAGCTTTCCTTTGAGTTGGGCGATCTCCTGCTCATTATCTCCTGTGATAATCATATCGTCCACATACACCGCAAGCATGGTGATATGACCTCCACTCCGACGGAAGAACACAGTATGATCAACATTGATCTGCTGATATCTCATCCCTATTATCGCCCTTCTGAGTCTGTCAAACCACGCTCGAGGAGACTGCTTCAGTCCATAGAGGGACTTCTTCAACCTGCAGACCTTGCCTACTGTCTGATTGGTGCCAAATCCTGGTGGTATCTTCATGTACACCTCCTCTACTAGATCTTCGTGAAGAAACGTATTCTTCACATCCAGTTGGTGTAGCTTCCATCCACCATTCGCTGCCAGAGAAATCAGAGTCCTAATAGTGCTCATCTTTGCAACTGGTGCAAAGGTCTCGTCATAGTCGATGCTGTACGTCTGACTGTATCCTTTGGCTACTAGTCGAGCTTTGTAGCGCTCAACCTATCCATCTGGGTTCTGCTTCACGGTAAAGACCCACTTGCATCCAACTGCTCTCTTCCCCTCTGGCAGTCTCACAAGCTCCCAAGTGTGGTTCTTCTCCAGAGCTCCCAACTCCTCGTGCATTGCCGCTTTCCACTTTGGATCGTTCTTGGCAACCAGCCAATTGTTAGGTACAGTAATACTATCCAAAGATGCTATAAATGCTCCATGAGAAGAAGGGATATGGTCATAAGAAATAAACTGAGCAATATCCCAACCATATCTGTTTGGAGGATTTTATGTATTGCTGCGAGTGGTCCTCCGTACAGATAGTGGTATGGTAGAAGTAGGAGGAATGATATCTTGTGAAGGAGGGGGTATCACCTGAAGGGGGGTTGGTGTCGGTGCCTCAGGAGTTGGGACGAACGCAGGCAAGGGACTTGGCACTGGCACTGTCGGTACTGGTCCTACAGTTTGCTTCTCTCTCCTGCTGTAGGTAAGTAACTCTCCCTGAGCCGTAGGCCTAACACCTTCACCTTCTTGTCCCTTCTCCGTGCCTCCATGCCAAACTTCTAAATCAGTTACCACCAAGTTCTCCATCTCCCCCTCTCGCCTAATACTGGCAGTATTAGGCGTGTTGTGTGAAGTTCCGTCCTGGTGGTAGTATGGCTCATGCTCCCGAAAGTGGACATCCATACTGACAAACTTCTTCTTCTCTACTGGACTCCAGCACACATACCCCTTCTGGGTCGCCGAGTAGCCTACGAAGATGCATTTGACCGCTCTAGGGTCAAGTTTCCCAACTGATGTCCTGTTGTCCTTCACAAAACACACACACCCAAACACCTTCAGTGGGAGTATCCCACTATTATTGTCTTGCAATACCTCACATGGGAACTTCCATCTGAGGACCTTTGAGGGCATCCTGTTGATGAGTTGAGCTGCTGTCAATACTGCATGCCCCCACAGACTCTGTGGAACATTCATGTCGATCATCATACTTCTTGCGACCTCCAGAAGGTGTCTGTTTTTCCTTTCTGCAACTCCATTTTGTGCTGGTGTGTATGCACAGGTGGTCTGATGCTGTATTCTGTGTGCTGACAAGTATTCTGCAAGCGTCCTGTTGGTATACTCCGTTCCATTGTCAGACCTTAGTACCTTCACAACTGCTTTGTACTGAGTCTGGACATGCTTATGGAAATCCCGAAAACAAGCAGGTACATTATTCTTATTTTTTATTAAATATAACCAGGTAACACGGGAGGCACAATCAATGAAAGAAACAAAGTACTTGTAACCATTTATAGTGTTAGTAGAACATGGACCCCAGACATCAGAATGTACTACCTCAAAAGCAAAAGTGCTCCTATGACCCGTGCCAACATATGAGCTCCTAATAAGTTTTTCTAACTCGCACGCATCACATACTAATTTCTCTTTATTTGTTTTTGCATAAATCTCTAGATACAACTTACTTAGAGTATCAAAGGAAGAATGTCCCATCCTCCGATGATGGAGTATCAAGGTATCCTCAGTCCTCTGTTGTAGTCCTTCCATGCCAGCCTTCTCTGCCATAGATACCAATGCTGAGTCCAATCCTTCTCGATCTAGGTACCACAGTCCCTCATGCCAAGTGCCAGTCCCAAGTCTTCGTCCTGTCCCTTTCTCCTGGAAGGTCACCTTAGGAATATCAAAAGAAACAATGCATTTAAGTTGGAGGATTATAGAACTAATGGACAAGAGACTGACTGGAAAGGATGGAGCATGTAAAACATTGAATAATCTTACTGAACCTGTACAATTAACAGTACCCTTACCGACCACTGGCTGGAAAGTGCCATCAGCTGTCTGAATGCTGTATGCTGATGCTAGGTGAGTGTAGGAAGAAAACTCACTAGCATTCCCCGTCACATGTCGAGATGCTCCCGAGTCGATAATCCAGTCTGATGATTTAAGGGAAGAGATAGACGCAAGGGCAAGTGATTCGTCAGTACCTTCTGATGGATGGGTATACATGGCAGCGTTGCCCCTAACAAAGAATGAGGTGGACGCCTCCTCTGTTCTACTCCTCATGTCTTCCAGTGCCTGGTCCTCCACAGTAAAGGTGCCATCAGCTTCTCCGTTCCCTTCTGATATCAGGAGGTTCGCACGATAACCTCCTCGACCGCCTCGTCTACCCCCTCGACCACGACCACGTCCTCCATTATATCCTCGTCTGTCGAACGGTCCTCGTCCACCACCTGAATCTCCCTCCCTAGGTGGTTTGGTACAAGCATACCGATGATGACCCATCTCCCCACAGTTGTAGCACTGCCGGTTATGCTGTCAGGGCTCTCCTTTAGATCCTGTGTTACCTGAGCTGGTGATCGCTAGTGCTAACTTTGCTTCGGGGGGACCACCTGTCCCGGCTTGCAGCCTGATGCGTGTCTCCTCCTGGATCATGGCTGAGATAGCCTCCTCAAGTCTAGGGATCTTTGGTTGGGCTAGAAGTAGGGCCGTCCTCTGTGCGAAAGCTGCAGTCAGCCCTTTGAGGAACTTCATCGTCCTCTCCTGCAGACACACCTGTCTCTCCTTATACTTAGGGTTCCCGCAGCTCGCCCGATCTGAGGAGTGATCATAATCCAATCACAGACGCTCCAACTCTGTAGCATACTCCTGCACCGTCTTCTCTCCCTGTACGGTGTCATCAATCTCCCCCTTTATCTGGAAGACCCGTAAGTTGTTCCCCACACCATCATAGGTCCTTCTCAACTTCTCCCACACATCTTTTACCATCTCAATACCGTCAACTGTGGCAGCAATACACTGGACTAAGGAGTTGAGAAGCCAGATATAGATCACCATATGAGTGGACTTCCACTCATTGCGTCCTGTTGAACTCTCGTCCGGCTCTGTCGTCTCGCCCGTCAGGAACCCCTCCATGTTTTTTCCTGCGAGGGTTCTTCTCACCCGCCGTGACCAACTCAGATAGGTGGCTGGTCCATCTAATTTCAGATCGATGGAGGGAAGCTTCAACTCCGGCGATGTTCGTGTCGTGTTCTCACCAGCCGACATCGTCAACAACTTCATCAACGTTGCCACCTCTGCAGAATCTAGCTTCTTGATGATCTCCTCCATCGATGCGTCGTCTATCCAATCACGTCACGTCCGTTCCACGACTCACGCTCGTTCTCGTCGTCCGCTCCTAGATCCGAACATGTCCCCCCTTTTTCAGATCTAGGTATCCCTATTAGGCGTTGTCTCGTGCTGGTGCGGAGGAGGCGGCAGCACGCATGTCACAGTCGCCGTCGCAGCAGCCGCAGCAGTAGTAGTAGCCGCAGCAGTAGCGGGACGGGGCAGCAACAGCGAAGGG
Organism: Iris macrosiphon; assembly: GCA_036927795.1. NCBI lineage: Eukaryota > Viridiplantae > Streptophyta > Magnoliopsida > Asparagales > Iridaceae > Iris > Iris macrosiphon. The sequence continues at coordinate 64,155,536 of JAYESA010000002.1, forward strand.
CGGCCTGCGAAGGGAAGAAGGGGGGGGCGTGGAAGAGTTCGGTGGAGGAGATCTAGGAAATTCTCCTGTGGGTTTGTGGAAGCTTGGTGACGGCTAGGGTTTATGGAAACTTGGCTCTGATACCATGTTGAAATTAGTTGATGTCACGCCCCAGTCCCAAAAATACCAAGGGACTGGACACGTGGCAATGGCCAGCAGCACGCACCGATGGACAAACTCAATTTAATGAATCCATCGGAGCATACTTAAGCTGTATATTAATAGTCAAGGGTCTAAATCTACAATCTCATCCACAGAAAAGAAAATAAGATCAACAGAAATAAAGAAAGTAAATTTAGCATCCAGTCACAGCAAAGTAATTCGGGGAACAATCTGAAATAATGTCTGTTATAATTGTTTAAATTAAACAGGAAATAGAGAGTTTAGTTAACAGGAAATAAAGTCCATTTGCCATAATGACTGAGCATGGCGAAGCCATTGTTCAAGAGAAGTTCTCAGCAATCACCTCGTCCTCAGGTACTGGTACTGCTCCGAGTAAGGCCCCTGTTCCGTACACCTCAGGATAGATCTCGTCTGCTAAACCTGGGGATATAATCCATTCCAGGTCCTCAGGGGACATAGCAAGGTACAAGAAGGCACAAGCCAAAATAAATGCAGTAAAGCAATTAATGAAACAATAGGGTCAACTATATAACCATCTATGTGAAATGCAAGTTGAGAGCATCACTAGAACTTAGGCTGATACCACTACAAGCTCTGTGTCGGGGAGCCGGTAGCAGTTATACTATGAATTTTACTATGTGTTTACTATGAATTATATATATATAATCAGCCTGTAGCCTGTGTGTCTCTCCCCACCCAATGTAATCTCACGTCACAGTTCTCATTATTCATGTTACGCAAAATTAAACAAATGCAATCAGTCATTTATTTAGATCTTAGAGAATAAAGCTCAAGTCATGAAATCTATATCTTATACAGAACCACCTTGAATAATCAGGAAGATTCTGTCTCATGCTCTGTGTCAGGTGTCCTGGGTAATAAGTACTTGATAGGGCAAGTACAAGAATAAATGTCACGATATCCATCTCTAAATGACATTGCCCAACCCCGCGTACGGTGTTGGCACCCGACTATGATCGGACGCTAAGCAAGTCACACGGCCCTAGGGTTGAGCAAGTACAACAGTCACAGGAAAATAAATCTGAAGAAAATGAATCATTAAACTGCATTTATGGCAAGGTACACTTGCCTGGGTTTTCAGTTCCAAGTGTGGCTCTGGCAACAGCTGGATTTGCAGGGACTGCTCCGGTTGCTGAAACAAACATCACCATCAGATCCAAAAAATATTAATCAGCTAGGAACGCCTATCCTTGAGTCCAATTTTGGACACAGGGGCAAAAATAATATTTCAGGGCAAAACGGGGTCCAAATGTGGGCCGCTTTGTACCGAAAAATGCGTCAGGGTCAAAGGTCTCCAAAACAGTCCAACTTAGTGTCAACAGGTCAGGAACGATGATACGAACCCAACGGAACTTCCAGAATTGGATTCCGATGAGCCGTTCTCAAAATCGCCCGTCGAGTGGAGCCTGTGGGGCCCACGACACACGATTTTGTCAACGTTCTCAGAATCGAACCAAACTTGGCTCACAGGACCAGCGTATTGCTAGGAGTCCGATGGCGCAAGTTTTATCTCGATCCGACGTGTATACACTAAGTTACAGCGAATTACAAAATAGTCGGATACGGGGTGATGTCCGCGGATACGCGTTGATTTCGGTGTGCACGCACACCCGAATCAGCTTCTGCGAAATCCCGTACGTCCGTATCAACGACGCGCACGTATATGTGAAGACCGCACGCGACCAAGTCATCCCGTTTGGCGGGGCGTACTCGATTTCGGGGTGAAACAGGGCGTTGGTTTTTCTGTTTTTGGATCGCGGTGTGCGATCTCCACAGGACGCGATGCCCCGAACGGTTTGTCCGGGCACCGAGAGGGTCATACAGGCTACGCGATACAATTTACAGAATTGAATTCCGAGCTACGAGCAAGAAGTTACAAGTACCTGAAGTGGTCTAAAAAATCGAGTCCTCGTGTCCTCGTGTCCTGTGTCCAACCGTGTCTAGGGTTAGGGTTTAGATCTCCTGTGTCCGGGTCTTCTGTGTCGGTGTCCTGTCCTGTGTCCAGCTTAGGGCTTCTGCGTCTGGGTGTCACCGGAGTCGGCCGGAGGCGGACGGGGCGCGTAGGCTGACTGCTGCGGGGAGCTCCGGGGACGGCGCCGGCGGCTTTGGTTGCTGCGAGCTCGTCGAGGCGGGGTCTGGAGGAGTGCGGCGGGTTCTGGGGAGGCCGACGAAGTCGAGGGCGGTCGGATTCCGGTGCTGGAGGGCGGCTAAGGTTACGGCGATGGTTGGGGAAGGTCGTCGGAGAAGTGGGGCGGAGGAGGAAGAAGAAGGAGGAGGGCTCGGGTTAAATAGGGAGGAGCGGGGAGCTGGATGGTTGTCCGGTGAGGGGAAGCCGGAGCGAAGGGGACAGCGGTTGCGGGGAGAGGAAGAGGAGTAGCTGGGGAGGCGAGGAGGCGACGACGGCGGCCGTTCCGGCGGCGGGGAGTTCAGAAGTCTGGTTGGGGGAGATGAGTTATCGGGTTCGCGGGTCCACAGGGTCGGGTCGGGTCTACGGATCCGGCCCGATCCAATAATTGAAGGCGGGTCGGGTTCGGGTTAATGGGTCGGGTCTGGGTTAGACCCGGATCCGACCCAATAGGAAATGGTCTAATAAACCGGTTTGGTTCAATTTGGTTTGGTTCGGTTTATTTTAAAATAAACCCGGTTATTTTGGTTTAATAATTTAATTAGTTTTTAGGGCTTTTAAAAACCATCCGGGGTCCAATAAATTCCTGGAAAATTATCCTATGTCTGGTTTTCTATTTTACACCATAAAATATTATTTTTATAATATTTTAATATTTTTTATTAACAGTTAAAAAACCTTTAATAATTAAAACACCTTAATTTAATTAGAGAAAATTCTCAAAAAATTCCAGAAATTCCAGAAAAATGTAAAAATTTAAATTTAAAAATTCTTGAAAATCAGGGGGTTTACAATCTACCCCCCTTAAGAGGATTGCGTCCTCACAATCAAAGAATAACCGGTCAACAGAGATGACACGGTTACCAATTTTATTCGAATCACAATACAATAAAGAAAATCAAGGTTCAGGGCTTGAACACATAGGAAAAATCATTTCCCTAAGTAGAAGTTATGCAATTTCCCAAATATGGAAAATCTAGAAAATTACATTTTTAGAAAACCAGGTTATATTTAAAACATATTAAGTTAACAATTCTAGGTTATTATCAAGTTCAAAACTAGGTTATCAATTATCAGCAAGTTAAAATTATCAGGTTAAGTTTGGGGTCACGAACCAGCAGGCACGAACTAAAGCAATGCTAGAAACGGAACTACAAAAACTTACTCGCATTAGCTATGCCATAGTTCTGCACGTCTCCCACAGTCATCGCGAAAACTTGGCCGCATCCTTGAGGTGGTGCTCTCTGCTGTTGCTGGGCTTGCTGGAAGAGTGCTGCTTGTGGTGCCAATGGTGGCCTTGGTTGATACCCTCCTGGTGCTGGTAGAGCTTGTTGGTTTGCTCTTGTTGCTCCTCCTCTATAATAAGGACAGTCCTTGGCTAAATGTTGATTGGTTTCGCAAATCAAGCATAATCCTAACTTGCGTCTGCAGTCCTTCTCAGTATGGCCCACCTTGCCACAATATTGGCATGTAGGTAATGTCTGCGGAGAGGCTCTGGGTGGCTGGTGTATATGAGGCCTCTTTGCAGCTTCTTCTTGTGGTGCTTTGGCTGATGTGGAAGACCGTTTTAGACTGGTCTCTCTCCTGGTGATGCGTTCCATGCGTCGGGCTGCAGCGAGAACGTCCGAGTAAGAGGTAGGTGCGACAGATCCAATGAGTCTCTGCAGCTCAAAGTTTAGTCCGTCGAAGAATTTCTCAGCCTTCTCTTCTTTCGTCGGGATCAAAGTGGGGGCGAAGCGACTTAGTCGAATGAATTCTGCATTGTACTCCTCCACTGTCATGCTGCTCTGAGTGAGACGATTGAACTTGTTCCGAAGTTCTGATCGAGCGATAGCCGGAATATACATCTCCTGAAAGAGTCTGGAGAACTCTTCCCAAGTGACTCGGTCTGGTCCGAGCCTGGTTTCTTCAGATAGCCACCAGTGATGAGCATTGTCCGTCAACTGCATTCTGACGGCGGTCATCCAACGTTCTCTTGGAAGTTCAGCTGCTTCCAACTGGTGCCGTATGTTGGTGAGCCACTCATGCACTTCGGTTGGTCCTTCTTTGCCGGAAAAGGTACGGGGCTTGAGTTGACGAAAATCGGTGATAGACCCCGTTGCTGGTCGCCTAGCTTGTGGGTTCACTTGCTCTAATGCGGTGACTAGGCTGGTCCTCAAGTACTCCACCTCATGACGCTGCGTCTCCTGATGAATTTGTTGTTGGGCTTGCATCATGGCGTAGATTATTTGAAATATCTGCTGCCCGTCTATAGGTTGCCCTTGTGGGAATACGGGCATCGGTGGAACGAACTGCAGAGGCGGCGGGATGTCATCACGCCGGAACCTTGAATTTTGCTGAGCTGCTTGATTGCTTTGAGAAGATTGTCCTCGATCTTCGGGTGTAACTCCTTCATCTTAAGTGACCACAACATCGTGTGGTGTACTCAAGAGGTTCTCGTCTCCGTTTCTTGGGTCCATTACTCTGTATCAAAAATAAAATATAAGAAGCGCACAGGATTCAAGGCAAGATGCAAGTCAAATATTAATTCGAATACGATACAGATATCAAGAACGATTCAAGCAAGTGGATGAGATCCTAAAAACTTATCATATTCTTACTGCAGGCCTGTTCGGTCCCTAAGTTAAAACCGAACAATTTAGTCATTGATCTGCATGGGCCACCACAAAAACCATGTCACACCCCAGTCCCAAAAATACCGAGGGACTGGACACGTGGCAATGGCCAGCAGCACGCACCGATGGACAAACTCAATTTAATGAATCCATCGGAGCATACTTAAGCTGTATATTAATAGTCAAGGGTCTAAATCTACAATCTCATCCACAGAAAAGAAAATAAGATCAACAGAAATAAAGAAAGTAAATTTAATATCCAGTCACAGCAAAGTAATTCGGGGAACAACCCGAAATAATGTCTGTTATAATTGTTTAAATTAAACAGGAAATAGAGAGTTTAGTTAACAGGAAATAAAGTCCATTTGCCATAATGACTGAGCATGGCAAAGCCATTGTTCAAGAGAAGTCCTCAACAATCACCTCGTCCTCAGGTACTGGTACTGCTCCGAGTAAGGCCCCTGTTCCGTACACCTCAGGATAGATCTCGTCTGCTAAACCTGGGGATATAATCCATTCCAGGTCCTCAGGGGACATAGCAAGGTACAAGAAGGCACAAGCCAAAATAAATGCAGTAAAGCAATTAATGAAATAATAGGGTCAACTATATAACCATCTATGTGAAATGCAAGTTGAGAGCATCACTAGAACTTAGGCTGATACCACTACAAGCTCTGTGTCGGGGAGCCGGTAGCAGTTATACTATAAATTTTACTATGTGTTTACTATGAATTATATATATATATAATCAGCCTGTAGCCTGTGTGTCTCTCCCCACCCAATGTAATCTCACGTCACAGTTCTCATTATTCATGTTACGCAAGATTAAACTAATACAATCAGTCATTTATTTAGATCTAAGAGAATAAAGCTCAAGTCATGAATTCTATATCTTATACAGAACCACCTTGAATAATCAGAAAGATTCTGTCTCATGCTCTGTGTCAGGTGTCCTGGGTAATAAGTACTTGATAGGGCAAGTACAAGAATAAATGTCACGATATCCATCTCTAAATGACATTGCCCAACCCCGCGTACGGTGTTGGCACCCGACTATGATCGGATGCTAAGCAAGTCACACAGCCCTAGGGTTGAGCAAGTACAACAGTCACAGGAAAATAAATCTGGAGAAAATGAATCATTAAACTGCATTTATGGCAAGATACACTTGCCTGGGTTTTCAGTTCCAAGTGTGGCTCTGGCAACAGCTGGATTTGCAGGGACTGCTCCGGTTGCTGAAACAAACATCACCATCAGATCCAGAAAATATTAATCAGCTAGGAACGCCTATCCTTGAGTCCAATTTTGGACACAGGGGAGAAAATGATATTTCAGGGCAAAACGGGGTCCAAATGTGGGCCGCTTTGCACCGAAAAACGTGTCAGGGTCAAAGGTCTCCAAAATAGTCCAACTTAGTGTCAACAGGTCAGGAACGATGATACGAACCCAACGGAATTTCCAGAATTGGATTCCGATGAGCCGTTCTCAAAATCGCCCGTCGAGTGAAGCTTGTGGGGCCCACGACACACAATTTTGTCAACGTTCTCAGAATCGAACCAAACTTGGCTCACAGGACCAGCGTATTGCTACGAGTCCGATGGCGTAAGTTTTGTCTCGATCCGACGTGCATACACTAAGTTACAGCGAATTACAGAAAAGTCGGATACGGGATGATATCCGCGGATACGCGTTGATTCCGGTGTGCACGCACACCCGAATCAGCTTCTCCGAAATCCCCACGTCCGTATCAACGACGCGCACGTATCTGTGAAGACCGCACGCGACCAAGTCGTCCCGTTTGGCGGGGCGTACTCGATTTCGGGGTAAAACAGGGCGTTAGTTTTCCTGTTTTTGGATCGCGGTGTGCGATCTCCACAGGACGCGATGCCCCGAGCGGTTTATCCGGGCACTGAGAGGGTCATACAGGCTATGCGATACAATTTACGGAATCAAATTCTGAGCTACGAGCAAGAAGTTACAAGTACCTGAAGTGGTCTGAAAAACCGAGTCCTCGTGTCCTCGTGTCCTGTGTCCAACCGTGTCTAGGATTAGGGTTTAGATCTCCTGTGTCCGGGTCTTCTGTGTCGGTGTCCTGTCCTCTGTCCAGCTTAGGGCTTCTGCATCTGGGTGTCACCGGAGTCGGCCGGAGGCGGACGGGGCGCGTAGGCTGACTGCTGCGGGGAGCTCCGGGGACGGCGCCGGCGGCTTTGGTTGCTGCGAGCTCGTCGAGGCGGGGTCTGGAGGAGTGCGGCGGGTTCTGGGGAGGCCGACGAAGTTGAGGGCGGTCGGATTCCGGTGCTGGAGGGCGGCTAAGGTTACGGCGATGGTTGGGGAAGGTCGCCGGAGAAGTGGGGCGGAGGAGGAAGAAGAAGGAGGAGGGCTCGGGTTAAATAGGGAGGAGCGGGGAGCTGGATGGTTGTCCGGTGAGGGGAAGCCGGAGCGGAGGGGACAGCGGTTGCGGGGAGAGAAAGAGGAGTAGCTGGGGAGACGAGGAGGCGACGGCGGCGGCCGTTCCGGCGGCGGGGAGTTCAGAAGTCGGGTTGGGGGAGATGAGTTATCGGGTTCGCGGGTCCACAGGGTCGGGTCGGGTCTACGGATCCGGCCCGATCCAATAATTGAAGGCGGGTCGGGTTCGGGTTAATGGGTCGGGTCTGGGTTAGACCCGGATCCGACCCAATAGGAAATGGTCTAATAAATCCGGTTTGGTTCAATTTGGTTTGGTTCGGTTTATTTTAAAATAAACCCGGTTATTTTGGTTTAATAATTTAATTAGTTTTTAGGGCTTTTAAAAACCATCCGGGGTCCAATAAATTCCCGGAAAATTACCCTATGTCTGGTTTTCTATTTTACACCATAAAATATTATTTTTATAATATTTTAATATTTTTTATTAACAGTTAGAAAATCTTTAATAATTAAAACACCTTAATTTAATTAGAGAAAATTCTCAAAAAATTCCAGAAATTCCAGAAAAATGTAAAAATTCAAATTTAAAAATTCTTGAAAATCAGGGGGTTTACAGTTGATGATCTTATTGATTGTCTCATTGGCATTATATAGCCTTACAGTCATTAATACAATGATCTCAATCATTATGACAAGAATCTCATAATGGAATATCCTGTGACATATTCTGGCATCCCAAATATGTCCTCAGGATATTCCCATGTGCTTATACTATACTTAAATATGACACCCAACATACCATATCAACAGCTGCAGGCATTGTGGCCATTGAAGTTGAGCTCGGGTTACTGCAGGCATTAGGACATGGGTGTTTAGGACATGTGCTGGTAGTTGGTATTGCAATGGGGAGAGTCCCAGTGTATATGCAAGGGGGGACTTGCTGCATATGCAGCAATGGTTGCCACTGTTGGGGTGTTGTTAGCAGTTCTGTGTTAGAGGGAGAGGGGGTTAGTCTTAGTGGACTGTAATATATGTGTCTATAGCAAGTATGGGGTATTGTTATTGGTGAGGCTTGGGCTTTGGTGTACTGAGCACACAACTTTGCAATGGATCAATGGGATGTAGGTACAATTATGCATTACCCTGGTGTGTACTTGGGCTCAATGATGGCTTGGTGCAGTAAGGGCTTTAGAACAGAGTAACTATAACAGTGCACCTCAGTGTGCACTATGGTAAAGTGAGGCTGGAACACAAATAGTGCATAGGTAGGTATTTGTAAGGAGCTCGGGTTATGTGTCTAGACAGTGTATTGACTGATGTATATTTGTGGTTGTTGATATTGCTGTTAGATTATGAAGTATAATGGTGGTTCCAGTATATGGAATAGAGGGTGTGTTTCAGTTATCAGTAAGCAATAAAGGGGCTCAGGTATGGTATCTGTGAAGAATTGAAACCTAGTGTATTAGAGTTTGGGGTTGGATTTTTAGTATCAGATAGCTACAGTTGCAACAACAATTATAGTTATTACTTATATTGCTGGCAGCAACAGCATATAAGTAGGGAGAGCCAGGTTCAGTGAGCATACAAGGGGGATGTGAGGGTATGCATTGTGTGTGTGGTATATATGGGCTTGCTCGAGTTTCATGAGTTAGTGAAGTTGCTAATGAATTATTGCAGGTGATTATATGAGAGGGGTTGTATCCAGATTAAGTAGCAAGGGGGAAACTGTGTACTTGGGTTGGGAGTTCATTAGATGGCAGCATCAGTAGTAGCAGCAGGCATCAACATAAGTAACCTGAAATTTAAATCCAGTAATAGCAGCAGAGTATCAGTCGTTGAGTAGAAGGGGAAAACTGTAGGTGGGGGAGCATGGTTGTGTATCAAGTAGCTCTGAGTTAGAGTTATACACAGAGTTGCACATGTGAGCATGAGTATAGGTTTCCTCTTAAGTATCAGTGTGAGAATTAGAGTGTCAGTGAATGTGTATTGGTGACATATAAGATTGTGTAGGATGTTTAAGGGAGGTAAGTATTAGGGAAGGTTTTAAATATGAGTTGTGGCACTAAGTGATAATTAAATACCAAGATATTACAAATAGTTAGTTAAGGTATTGATATTAGTCTAAACATATGTTAAAGTATTATTACCTATAGTTAAGTTATAGGTGTGGGTTTAAGATCACACATAAATACTAAGGTAATAGCTAGGTATTAACTAAATTGACTAGAATACCTTAGTGTTAACTAGTATATGTAGATACTTAGTGTTAATAACTAATATAGCTAATACTTTAAGGTATTGACCCTAGTGCAACCTAGTATCAACTAGTATAGCCTTGTAATCAACCTAGAAGCTAGGTATGGACCAAAAATCAAAGTATTGGCCTACTTTGACCAAGTTTGACTAGTTTGACCTAGAGTTAACCTAGTTTGACTGTTTTGACTTAGACTTGGCCTAATGACCTAGATTAGGACTAGTTTAACTTATTTTTATTCCAAAATCTTGTATTGATATAATATTCCATATTTAGGTCTCTGAGGCACCGTTTCGGACATCATTGATATTGTTCACCGGATTCCAAGCGAGTACATTCTCTGACAGTTTTATATCCTCTATGTTTCTTGTATTTAGTGTAGATATCCTTGATTTCATGACACTTGATTTCACGGATTGGTATTCCTAAATCCCGTCATGGGATATTATTTCTGGTAGTTCCTGGCATTTTTTTTTGCGAGTCATTGTTCTTGTACATGTATGGACACTGATTCATTAGAAGATTAGCTCCCTTCTCTTGGAATCCCGTGTCATAGCATGTCATGGTTGTATCCACTATACCAGTCAGGGACGGGGAGTATTTAGTAAAAATATGTGATCAAACCCCGCAGTTCTTATTTTCCTTGCATAGTGTTAATCGTACAACACATGTATAATTAACCGGGCCATAATTTCCGAGCAAGTTCCCAAGTCGATCACATGTTGTCACTAGTACTCACTCACTTAGATGTATTTCTTTATTTTATATATAATATTCAGATCTCTTGTATGTATTTCCTACATTTTCTTATTCTTGTAATTTTCTGCCATGCCAATTCATCTTGTATATGCTCTCTATTTACCGTTACATAGTCTTTATCATTTATTGGAACTACTGTGAGAGGAGTACTTTGCTCCAATCCTGATTGGATATATTTTTTCAGATGACACTAAGGAGTGATATCCCAATCACTATGAGCCTCAGGACGTAGTTGGCTTAGAGCTAGAGACTATGGCTCAGTAGGGACTCATCCAGGTTGTGACAGACGGCACTTTACCTGTATCTCAGTAGATAAGTTTATATTATACTGGATTTGTCTTCGGCTTTGGAAGTTAGTACTCTTTTATATTTGAGGCTCATTAGATATTATCTTCGGTCTCATGAGTTGTACTTTGACTTTTTCGTTCTTTATATCATGTTCGTACGTTGTTCCATCTTATAGTTCTGTGATTGAGTATTCATATTTCATTGGTGGCATTATATATCTTGATGATCATTATTGTTAGATGGTATAGTTTATCCAAACAACGTTCTACCGCCGATGCTGCGGCATAGGCTGGATGTACCCACGTTCTCGTGCCCTTATATCGGGTGCAGGTAGTGACAGTAGGAGTTCTGACTGGCGAGAATCCGGTTGACTACATAGGTGGTAGTCACATGTCTATGCAGCTGTAGACCCAGACCATGCTCCAGGGAATATATTGCGTTGAGATGTACAACATCCGAGTAGTTCAAAGATATCCCTTTATTGATAAAATAAGATATCTCGTCTTCCGAAATTACATCGTCGAGAGAAGGGACGTTAGCATGAGCGGCTACGTACTCCTCCCGTTCGTCTTTCCCGAGCTCTACCCCCAGTGCGAGAGATGGCTTCGGAGGTTTCCTGCACAGCTTTACCACAAGAAGTTCGAAAGTAGTAGTAGGTGTCGAACCTTCCTTCCATGATCGATTTGGTCTACGGAGGTGAACGATCAGAGGCTCAGGTGCTTTCTTGGACAGCTTCCCCCTGAGGGGAGGAGATATGTCGGGAGTGCGTACTTTGAGAAGGACTCTTAAGGGCTTGTCCGATTTTGTCCCAGTATCTGCCTCATCATCGACATCATTGCCACATTCATCTTAGTGGACTTGCTTGTAGAGGATCGAGTCAGAGTAGTAGGCCTCGACCCCTTTGAATGGATCGACGTCTGCAAATTCTGTCTTGACGATGTCGTGATCGTCCACGTACTTCAAGCACTGGTGTAGGGTTGACGGTACGATCATATACTGATGTATCCATGGACACCCCAATAAGATATTGTAGGATGCGTCTACATCTATGACGTAGCAGGTGACCTCTATTTTTAAGTCACCGTTCTAAAATTTCAAGCAAATCTTGCCCAGAGGGTAGCTTCTTCCAACGTTGAAGCCACTGATGGCAGTATTGGTCACTGACTGGTGATGCATTGGGATGCCCAGAGTGTGAAGCAGACTTTGCAGGATAATGCTGATTGATGAGACGGGGTCGATGAGCATTTGGTCTACTTGATGGCGCCAATATAACCTGTGTAATATAGAGGACGGTCGTGTCGATTGCTCTTTAGACCCATGTCTTGTTGCGAGAATGTGATATTGGGCATCGCCTCCATCATATTTTTGCAATAGGAGCATAAGGCAGGATCCTCAGCCGGCGGCTTGACTTGTGCCAGGTAGGTGTCGGCATTTTTCAATGCCTCACTGAGAGTGACTCGAGTGTCTTTGGAGAGTCAGAGAAGCTCGAATAAAGACAACTTTGCTGGAGTATTGGTGAGCTGTGCCAATATGTCAAAGTTGTAGGGTTTCTCCATCCCCTTAGTAGTATCTTTACGTAGCGGTCTGTCGAAACGAGTTTTTTCTGCTTGGACTTGTGCACCGCTGGAGGCTGGGATGGACCCGGATCAGATGTTGCAGATGAGACAATTGGGAGCGCACCATCTTCAGGGATGTCGTACTCTCATTGGTACGCTAGGCATGACCTTGTTGTTCCTGCTATAACTTCTTCGGATGGGATAGAAACCGTGTAGCAGGATTTGGACTTCTTGTCCTTAGACTTAGTGGCAGAAGGTGTTGTCTGCTGCATCAATTTTGAAGCAATATCGAGATGAACCCACATGACCTCCCCATGCAGCATGGTGAGAGGTATCAGCCCGGCTGTTTGGTCACGAGCCGGCAGAAGATTGACAACCTCCATTGTTGTCCGGGAAATTAGAATTACTCCGTCTTGAGCTTTTGTCACCGAAAAGTAACCGAACTAGAGAGATACCATGTTTGCGGCAATAGTCTTGTCATCGAAGTCTAGAGTCAGGGTCTTGGTGTCAAGCAGCCGCTGGATGTACCTCTTTAGTGTCTATCAGTCCCGTGTCACATGATGGATGTTATGATGGTAGTGGCAGTACTTCAGATTATTCATCTCGGCTGCCTCAATAGGACGTTTAACATCAGGGAGCCTAATCTTGTTTTCCTGCATCAATATGTCAAAGATTGCCATAACGTCATCGTCTTCAAAGGAATAGGTTTTCTTCGATTTTGGAGCCTCTGCAGGCTTCTGCTTTAGCTTCTTGGTAATGTTGGTGATAAGAGCTTGCTTTTCCTTGCCATCCCGGGCATTATTGTCACTGTTGGTATTGCTGATGTCGTAAGGGCGCTTTCCCCTATCATCAGCGACGGGGATATGTATCCCCAGGAGGCAGGCGTCCTTAACCTTCTTCTCATCATCAACCGCATTTATGATGAATGTTGTCTAGTCTTTAAACTGAGAGTCGCTCATCCAAAGCCTCGCGGTAGAAAGGAGATTTCTTTGGCAGGTCTCCATTAGTGTGGACTCAGGATTACCGGGGGTAACTTCAGTACTGCTTGCATGTACCGCTCGATGTATTATCGTACAGACTCTTTCTCCCCTTGTGTGATGTCCATTAACGAGGACATCATCATGTCATTTCCTCTATCGAAAAATTGAGCAAGAAAAAGGCTTTTGAGGTCATCAAACAACGAAATACAGTTGTCCTGGAGGCTGCAAAACTAGTCGAAAGCTATTCCGGATAATACACCGACAAAGAGCATGGTCATGAGGGCATCATTGCGAGGCAAATATCTCGTTGTTGTCTCAAAGTAACTCATGAATTGTCGGGGAGATATTTTTCCATCAAATGGAGTCAAGTTGAAGGGCTTGTACTTAGACGGATACGGTATGTCTCTCCACTCGAGAGGATACGGTTGTCGGATCCCAAGCTCGTACAGTGAGCCCTGATTGCCCATAGAGTCTAGACAGGCTCAGAGTTCTCGTACCTCCCATATTGCTTCCAGAGCTTCATCGACTATGGAAGGAGCAGATGATCCAGGCAGGGAATGATTGCCGCGAGCGAGTAGAGCGGTTGCATTTGAATCCCCGTTGGTCCCGGGGTCCAGGCTTGCTTGACCAAAGGCCCTCGCTGGTTGCAAGGCCATATTTACCTTAATTTCTAGCATTGTCTGGGTTAAGGCTTGCATTGATGCGCTCATGCTCTACATCATGGCCTCGAGGGTCTCGAGACGCTGTCGATCCTTGGGGGCTTCGTGATCGTCCCCGACCATGTATGTCGTTCTCATATGGGGATAAATGGATGGGATGGTGGATGTCGTGCTTTCTGCCTCAGACACTTGCAGTGAGTGGTCCTCCGAGAAAGTTAGCAGCATTGCATCCTCTTCATACTCGGAGGGAACACTACCCCGGGCGTCGGAAGCTGCATCCACTTGACGAGGGTGGCTACCTCCAGGGACCTCAGCATCCGTTCCTTGGGAGTCATTATTTTCACAAAACGCCAGATTGTCATGGAGGTTCGGGGGATTACAAACCCTAGCTTGCGTAGCCACCTGTGGTTCTGAGGAAGAACTACCCCCAGTGGATGACAGCTTATTCTTGAATTGGGTGCCCAAGAAAATACCTTATACGGGCTCTGTTGCCTGTCCATTTTGGATCCGTCTTCTTGACTCGTTGGCCGAAAGTGACGGACTGGAGGTGCTAGACTTCTGGCCTCACATCATGGAGGGGGACTTCCGAGCAGAATAGCATGAGGCAAAGGGCAACTCCTGTTCCCCTAGTGCTTGCACCTGTTCTCTGGGTTGCAGCCGGGTGGGAGCCTTTGGTTGCAGCCGCTGGAATATTGACTGCATGTTTGTAGGTAGTACTATTTTTTTATAGCAGCATTTAATAATAATGTTGGCACAGTGATGCCCTGGGGAGGACACTTCGTATGCCATTATTGTTTCCATCACTTTGCGCTTGTAATTGATCACATTGCGCAAGTAAAGCAAGGGCTGACTCACCTTTGCACCCGCCTTTTGGGCTCGGGTAGACTGAGCATATAGGCGCACAAGTGTTGATTTTGCTTCCTGACCTAGGGTTCCTACAAGAACTTGCCCCAAGTAGCCAATGGAAGACTCTTTAGACCGACCATGTCTGATTTCTACAGCGGGCTGGATGCATGGGCCGGTTTTGTATGACTTTCCGTCAGGGGCACTGTCACTCCCCATTCCCGATATAAGTATTTGAAACATATTTTATTTTAGCATGGTTGCAAGTGCATGGTGACTAGACCCATTCCTTGGTTTAATCGGGTTCATGGTTCATTTTATGGATTGGTTCAAGTCATGAGAACCCCTAGTTCAACCCTCTTTCCAACCATATATATAACCCAACATTTTCTCTCTCTTTCTCTCTCTTCACTTCATCATTTCTTCCTCTCTCTTTAGTTTTCCCTTCCATTTTCCATAGGTAAGTACACCTTGCATAAGAAATGGATAAACCCTCCATATTATTTGATTATTATGTTATTTGCATGATTTTAAATATTTTTATTACTTGGAGTTTTTGGTTTTGATGGCTAGATATGAGTAGATCTACAATTAAAGTTTAGATTTTTCATGGGTTCCATGTATTTTTTATGGTTTTGATATACTAAAATATGGTATTTTAGAAAAATAGTTTTTAGGTTTGATGGAGCACTTCATTTCGAGCATTTTGGCTTTTTTTTTACTTGATTCAGAGTTAAAATAAAGTTTTTATGAAGAAAATAATTTTTGAGTTTTTGGAGCTTTTCTGCCATGGCTGAACTTGCTGTCTGGAGAACACGAAGTTATCATCCGGCCAGCACCATATGCGGCCGAGACTTCCATGCAGCATGATCCTTATGCGGCCTGGATTCTTTGCCGCATAACCAACCAGCATGTGTCTATCTTGTTGGATGCATGACTGACCATTACACAAAGTATTCTGGAGCTAAAGGACAGAACTCATTGTATTTTGTTTGCAAGACAAATAAGAAATTTGCTAAGTCTAAATAGTAATATGCCGAGTGACTAGTGCGGCAAGCAAAGCATGTGGCCACCTTTCTTGGATGCATGATTCTGAACCGTTGTACATAATTATGTGACTTTGTCTTTTCTCTCTGACATACTTCATTGAATTATCACATCAATCACTGTCACATTACTGATACTTCATTTATTGGCCATCACTTCAACACTTGTCCTAAGGAGTAGACTTTAACCCAGAGCATGCGGCTTGGACTTCATATGCGGCCAAGTGGTTCATGCGGTCCTGACTTCATATGCGGCCAGGACTTCCCATGCGGCCTAAATACATATGTGGCAAGGACTTCCCATGCGGCCTAGAGACCCATGCGGCCTTGATTGTTTGATTAAATATTTTATTATTCTTTTATGATTTAGAATTGGATTAATGTTTGTGTTATGATTCTAAGAAAGAATGGATTTAGTAACCAGACCTCGTATCAGACATAACCATGAGCTAAGATTGGCTATAAACATGGCATAAGTTGAACTGAGATTTCAGTATGAACCAGACTAAGTGGATAATGACTAATAGGCTATGTGCATGATAAGGTCAGACATAACCATGAGCTTTATTTTACAATGAGCTTTATTTTACAATGTGATCTTGATTCATGTGACCCAATGTATAATTGGTAATTTATCATGCCCCAGAACCAGAATACTAGAGAGAGGGGCTGACAAGGTCAGCTACATATACTTAGAGCACTCTGGTACTCTGCATATACGGTGAAGCTGTAAGACATGATGGGTTACTACTACAAACCATCAGTCAACCCTAGGTCCAACGAACCCTAGTGTCTCAATCACAAGAACAACATGAATAATAATAAGATGTAAGATTAGCTGAAATCAACTCAAGTGGTCTGGTGCTTCTGGTGGCCACTATCCTCAGGAAAGTACGAAAGATCCTCCGGTGCTGCTACTGGATCTGGCCATTCAAAACTAGTGGAGTCAGACCCCCAAATAGCAAGTACCATGAAGGAAGCCAATTTAGGAACTTAAACCAACAACACAAGCAATACAAATACTGAAAGTAAAGACTGAATGTAAAGAATTCAGGATAATAAAGGAAATATTATAAACCTGCAATGAGACATATCATGAACTGATAATCAATAGAGTAATAAGTGCTAAAAATAAAGGTGTGATCATGTAAAGCCTAGACAGTCCATCATCCATAAATTACGGCAAATCATATAAGTATGATTTGATACTTTAACTAACTAGGGTTATCACAATCATAATTACTAGCAATTATAATGCGACACGATACTAGAGTTCCTTCTGATCGCATGCCCCTGCAGTCCGTTCGGGATATCCAAACGCACAAACCAGCACCAGATACTCCTCAAGATACTCCATAATATAAATCACTGGATACTCCACAAGATAACTTATGAATAACCGGGACTGCATGCAATCTAGAAAAATCCCAAGCCATATACTAAGTGAATCTCTAGTTATTAACCCCTAGCAGTTTCTTGTATCAATCCGGGTGTGGCATTATACAGAATCCATTCTAGACATGATACAACAAAACAAGTTCTAATAGTAATATAAATAAGTTTAATATACATTGTACAAACGGACTCATGTAAGCCACGACAACAACCAAGCCACGTGTAACCAAATGAAGCCAGGTAAAGCCAAGTAAAGCTATGTCAATCCAGGTGAAGCCAAGTGAAACCATGTCAATCCAGGTGAAGCCAGATAAAGCCATGTACAATCATGTGAAGCCATGTCCAACCAGATAAAACCAAGTAAAACCAAGTCAAACCATGTCCGATGAAGACATGTAAAGTTATGCCAAGTCAAGTCCAATCAATCATGTCATCATGTGTAGCCGGACAAAGTCGGATGAAATTGAGTAAAGCCAAGTCAAGTCAAGTCATATGAAGCCATGTAAGTTCATGTCCAAATTAAGTCAAGTCATCGCATGTCCAAACAAAAGCCAGAAGTATCAACATAAAATCATGAAAAACCAAGAATTCCTAAAGAAAGAGCACGATCGGTATACCGTCGGTACAATCCAGTACACCGTCGGTACACCGGTCCAGAGAAAGAAAAAATACAACAAGTTTTGGATTCCAACAAATTGGTATACCATCGATATATTGTAGTATACCGTCGGTATGCAGTTCCAAGTAGGCAAAAAGTTACTGAAAAATAAAGTTCCACAAATCGGTATACCGTCGGCACAGCCTAGTACGTCGTCGGTATGCCGGCCAAGACAAATATCCTGAAGTGGGTCAACAAATATTGGCAGGATCAGTATACCTTTGGTACACTGTAGTATACCGTTGGTATGCCTATAGGGTTCACAAAAAATATCTAAAAATCAAGTCGATCAAAATCGGTATACCGTCGGTACACTGTAGTATACCGTCGGTATGCCGGTTTCCAAGAATAATCATAGTTAAGTCAAGTCTGATTTTCGGGACCCAAATAAAACTCCAAAAATTATCAGAACCAAGTCTAATAAGAAGTCAAGTCTAGGGTAAATTTATATCACAATATGGACTAAATTTTACGGTCACAACTCCGGTACCATTTTCGTTAGCGGATTACCAAAAAGGGACGTGACAAGATTCTACCAGAAATCAAAACTGAGATGGTAACTAGGCTAGAAATCACGATATAAATAATTATAATAAAGCAAGTATAAGCTAAAAAGCAATAACCAAGCTCCAGAAAAGTAAAATGACAGAAAGTAAAAGAAGTTCACAAAATCAGCAAGGTATACTTGCATAAAGCGAGCTCCCAGCCTAAACCTTCTAATCTACCACTACAAAGGGGTTCAAAAACCACACTTCAGGTCTCAAGACCACGCTTCCAAGTTTGAAAGAAAATGAAGAAGAGAGGAGAGAGAAAGAGAAAGAAAGAAATAAAATATCTTAAGTACTATTTATAGAGAAATATCTCGAAAGTGAAACAAATATCTGCCGGACGGTATACTGTCTGTATACTGTAGTATACTGTCGGTATATCGGTCAGATAGTGTCACGCCCCAGTCCCAAAATACGTAGCACTAGGAATACGTAAGCATGTCAGTCCTATGTATATAGCAACTCCAATATATGAAAACCATAACACATACGTAAGCTGTATTATGAATAACAATTCACAAGTGGTATAGAATTATGTCATAAGTCACAGGGCATAACTAGATCTCATCCACAGAATCAAATAAAAATGAATAACCAATAAACTATATAACCGAATCAAGTATAAAATGCTTGATAAGAACAAGTAGTTGGGTGGAGACAAATCCACTACCAAACTAGAATATAAGAGAAACAAAATAAGTGCATCTAATGAACAATGAGGCTCGAAGAGAAGACCTCCTCGAAAGAGAGATAAGTAGCAAGTCCTGATCCGTGCTCCCGCGGATAGTCATGATCATCTACACCTGGAAAGGGACCAGGTCCTCAGATGGACGTAACAAGATACATAGAAGCATGCCAATTGAATACAGTAAAAAATTCATAATAGACAGAAAATATATATGTACGATGTACTAGACAATCTATATGAAAATGCATAATAAGGACAACTTTTTAACGTATGGGCAGGTGTAGGCTACTCTAAAACACATGCTATCTCATAACTCACACACACGTTCATGTACCATCAATCGACATACCTCGAGGGTAGGGACCATCACGACACCAGAAGCTGAGATACCTCAAGGGTAGCGACCATCGTGACATAACTACCGTAGTGTGTCCTAGTATTACGGTTTACTAGAGTGGGTAGCCCATACGCCTACTGATTGTCCTCTCCTCCCATGATACTATGTGTCAAGTGTGTGTCAACATATATAATATATAATTATGACTGAAAAAACATACACATATATTGAATAAATAAAAATATGATAAGCATGTAAAGTACTGTAAGCAATTTGGCAAGGTATACTTGTCTGGCAAGAAAGCTGCGTAGTGTAAGCGTCAAGACGTCAAGCACAAGGAATCATAAACTATGGCATCCGAATGAACGTCTTCGGATATTGAAATAAAAATTATCAACGTTCCCAGAATAAGCGAGATAGTCAGAAAAGTCTACCCTTTCGTCCAATTTGGACACAGGAGCAAAACAGTAATTTTGGGTCAAAGCGAGGTACACATGTGGGCCACTTTGTACCGAAATACATGTCAGAGATAAAGGTCTCTAAATGGGACAAATTATAGGTTAAAAAAGTTTTAAACGATGATACGAACGCAATGGTATGTCCAATTTTGGATTTCGGTGAGTCGATCACAAATTCGTCCTTAAAGTCAAACTGTGGGGCCCGCAAATAGGCAGCTCGGTCAACTGTCTCAGAATCGCGTGAAACTTGGGTCATAGGACCAACATTATACCAAGAATCTAATGGCGCAAGTTTCATCACATTCTGACGAGCATACACAAAGTAGGGTGGTAGTTTGCAAAAATTGCGATATGGAAACTTTTTGCTGATACGGGTTAATTTTGATGCGCACACACTTCCGAATCAACTTCCGCGAAAGCTCATACGTTAGGATATACCATACGTGTCTTTCGGTACAATTGGTACACGATGAGGTGGTCCCATTTGGCGGAGCGCACTCCGTATCACAAAAAATTAGTTTTAAAATAATAAGTTTTTTATCGCTTTTTAGGCCGAATAATTTAACAAATAAAACAAATTAATAAAAACTAAAAGAATAGTTAAATTCTCGGTTATATTGAGAAGAAAATCTTTTAATTAGATTTTGAAAATATTAAACTGGTTGGTGGCAAATTGGGTATGAACATGGGAGTTTGGGTCGAATTTCTGGACTATTTTTGGTCAATTTTTTCGGCCAACTTCAGGTCGATTTTTCGACCAATTCAGGGCACGAAAACTCGTCCCGCTTGAAGAAAATTTTAGAGGGTTAGGTTGTGAACGTACACGGACAAACCGCTCGAGAAAAGAATCAAAGATGAAAGAGATATAATACCATGAAGTAGGGGCATCGGGATGGTGCTGATGCACTGTGAGCGCGCGCGGGCGGCCCACGGTTGCCGCGACGGCGGTCGCCGGCGGCTGTGCGGCGGCTGTTGACGGCGTCGGGGGTCGGTGCAGGAGGAAGGGGATTAGGGTTAGGGTTAGGGTTAGGGTTTAGGTTTTGAGTTATATATATATATATATATATATATATATATATATATATAGAGAGAGAGAGAGAGAGAGAGAGAGAGAGAGAGAGAGATTGATTGGGATGGGAGGGAAGTCTGCGGCTGAACGGTAGGGGTCGTAGGTTTTGTTGTGGGGTAGAGAAATTTAAGTTAGATTTTAGATTAGGGGTTTAAGTAGTTTTTGCTTTTCTTTTCTTTTATTTTTCTTTTCCTTTTTATTTTATTATCATTATTATTATTATCTTTTCTAATTAATAACTATATATATATATATATATATATATATATATATATATATATATATATATATATATATATATATATATATATATGAGATTATAGGAAAATAACTTTTCGAAGTATATTTGCATATATATTTATACATATAAATGGGAATATAAAAGTACAAAATATATTTTCATATAATAAATTCTTAGATTATTTATTCTACTTTAACAAAACAATATATTTTTATACATATATATATATGTAAAAATAATTTTGAAAATATATTTGCACCTAAAATAACTTCTAGGAGGTTTATAATATTTTAACACCAGATAAATTTTAGTAAAAATAACTTTGGAGAAATAATTTTAAATAAGTATCTTTTTATAATTAAATAATCAAGAAATTTATTTTCTAAGAGAATACTCTAAAAATTCATCATTAAAAAAATACAAAATAAAGTTAGGGGGGTTTAGGTCATGGGTAGGATTGGAATTCTAAAAGAATGAGGTAATGGCAACTAATATGCAAATCTACAAAAAAAAAATGCCTAACTGGGCACGGAGAATTATGGATTACTAATTGTAGAAAAGTTGAAATTGAAAAATAACCACAATTAAATTATATATATAAATTATCTAAATATTTAACACAAGAATCTATGGTTGTTACACCAATGTCATACTAATCCCAAATAATCGAATTTGTGTGCTACAAAAAGATCCTACATGTAGTGTCTCTTGTGTAGGCTATTTCCTATTTGGGGCTATTATATATCATTAATGTCCAAACCACGGTGAAGTGTCCTGTAAACCCCCTCACCCAAAATAGATATTTTGTGTGTATTTTATATTATTATATTTATTATAAATTATTTTAAATATTGAATTACTTTAGAATATTCTATTAGTTAATTAGAAAATAAATTTCTTAGTATATTTACTTATGTAAATATTTATTTAGAATCATTTTTAGGCTATTTTAGATTTTTGGAGATTTTTCTAGAATTTTTAGGTAATTAAAACATAGTGAACATAAATTTCTAGGACTTTCATGATTTACTATGAGACCATACTTGCATATTATTCCTACCAAATATTTATTTTAGGTTAAAATATTTGGTTATATTTTTCTGTAATTTATTTAGAATTTTAAGAAAATTTATTTACATTTTTGAAATTATTTAGGATTTATTTGGATATATATAGTCTTAATATTAGATTAGATGATAATTTAGTGTTAATAGATATTAATAAGATTATATATAAATTATTTGTATTATCTTTAATTCTATTTAAGATTATAAATTATTGAGATAAACTCAAACTCTGTTTTAAATTAATTCAAATCCTGAGCCTACTAGGAAAGCAACTTCATGCATATCCTATCCTTATTTAAACTGATCCTAATCATATCCAAATTAGCCAATCCTAGTCGTATTCAATTAAGTAGTCTCCACCATTATAAATACCTATTAGACTTATGGAATAAACTCTTCTTTCATATTTTTCTTCCCCAAACTCCTCTCTTTTTCGTTGAAAAACAGTCAAAATTCGTCATAAATTCAGCCTCATTTTCTAGTATTATGACGACTTAAAAAGACGATATCTCCTAGCTCCGTACTCCAAACGCGCTCTAGTTTTTTTTTGTTAGAACTATATCAAGGTTAGTTTTCTGAATATATAAATTATTTTAATAATTTATGAACCTATTTTTCCAAAAAATTATAAAAGTGCCAGTTGTCCGAAATCAGACGCATTTTCGTATTTTTGAGATTTCGGGAGATCCCGAATTCGGAATTATGAACCGTTTGAAGTTTCAGAAAGTGGACATGATAAAATTATATAAAATAATATTTCTAGAATTTAACATGTAAGTTTAATTTACTGTAAAATTCGTGCAACCTAGAGGTAAATAGGAAACCACCAAAAATTATCATTTGTACGTCCTTGTGGACATAACTCTTTACCGACTTGTGATTTTATGAAACCGTCGATTCCAGTGTTCATGTAGCACTGAAATCTATAGAATTCTATACACAAATCAAGGATTTGAGTTGGTTGACTTTTTGGTCAACGGATTGCCTCGATTTGCGTGTTACGGATCACAAATTCATAAAGTTGACTTTCTTTGGACCAAAATTAGGGTTTAACAATAAAATCAGATTATAATAAGATTAAAAAACTATTTTAGATTATTTTATTCATAATTAAAATAGATTAAAATGGAGGAACCTATTCACCCACTATTGTAACCTAACTTGTTTAATTTATGTGATGGGTAGATCGGACGACGCCTTGAGTTGCGACTTCATCCATTTTTAGACCAGGCAAGATATCTTCCCAAACTGCTTACAGTACTTTGCATGCTTATTATATTTTTATATATTTATTGCATGTATGTTTTCTTTTCGTCATAATTATATATACTATATATGTTAACACACACTCGACACATAGTATCATGGGAGGGAAGAAAAATTAGTAGGCGTATGGGATATAACCACTCTGGTAAACCATAGTAACTAGCACACTCTATGGTAGTCGTGTCCGATGGTCGCTACCCTCGCGGAATGTCGGCTGATGGTGTCACGATGGTCGCTACCCTCGCGGTATGACGGCTGATGATGTCCCTGACGTGTGTGAGAGTTGTGAGATTAGATAGAGTAGCCTACCCATGCCCATACGTCAAAAATTTGTCCTCATTATGCATTCAGTCATGCCCCAGTCCAAAAATACGTAGGACCAGGAACACGTAAGCATGCCAGCCGTATGTATATGGTAACTCCAATATATGGATACCATAATACACATGTACGCTGTAATATGAATATAAACTCACATGTGGTATAAATATTGTCACAAGTCACCGATATACTAAATCTCATCTACACAACAAGTCACAAAAAGGAAAATAACTAAACTAGAATAATGAGTCTGAATAATCCAAAACTAATAGTCAGGTGGAGACAAATCTACTACCAATGACTATATCAATACTAAAATGAGGAAGAAGGATAAATCTCCAATAAGATGATGATATAAAGGCATCAGCAAAGTGATCCATCACTAGAGATAATCACTGATGCTCAGAAGGTAAGACCTCCTCGGAAGAGATAAGTAGTAAGTCCTGATCCGTGCTCCTGCGAATAGTCATGAACATCTACACCTGGAAAGGGACCAGGTCCTCAGAGAGACGTAACAAGATACATAGAAGCAAGCCAATTTGAATACAGTAAACATGCTTGATGTTTGAAAATATATAAGTACGCTGTACAAGACAATCTATATGAATGCAAATGAGGATAAGTTTTTGACGTATGGGCAAGGGTAGGCTACTCGATCTAAGCCTTACAACTCACACACACGTCAGGGGACATCATCAGCCGACATACCGCGGGGGTAGCGACGCTCGTGACTCCATCAATCGACATACCGCGGGGGTAGCGACCATCGGACACGACCACCATAGTGCGTGCTAGTTACTACGGTTTACCAGAGTGGTTATAGCCCATACGCCTACTGGTTGTCCTCTCATGATACTAAGTGTCATGTGTGTGTCAACATATCTAATATATAGTAATGACTGAAAGAAACTACACATACAATAAATATATAGAAATATAATAACATGCAAAGTACTGTAAGCAATTTGGCAAGGTATATTGCCTGGTAAGAAAGTTGTAAGGTGTAATGTCCAGAAGTCAAGCACACAGGATCAGAAGCTACGGCCTCAGAATGAACGTCTCCGGATGCTGAAATAAACATCACCAATATTTCCAGAATAAGCGAGATATCTAGAAAATACTACCCTTTCGTCCAATTTGAACACAGGGGCAAAACGGTAATTTCGGATCAAAGCGGGCTCCACATGTGGGCTACCTTGCACCGAAAAATGTGCCAGGGATAAAGGTCTCTAAAAGGGACAAATTATAGGTCAAATTAATTCTAAACGTCAATACGAACTCAACGGTACGTCCAATTTTGGATTCCGGCGAGTCGTACATAAATTTGCCCAAAAAGTCAACCGTAGGGCCCGCCAATAGGCAACTTGGTCAACTATCTCAGAATCTCAGAATAGCATAAGTTTCGTCGCGTTCTGATGAGCGTACACTAAATGGCACAGTGTTTTGCAAAAATTGCGATACGGGACCTTGTCGCGGATACGGGTTGATTCTGACGCGCACACGCGTCCGAATCAGTTTTCGCGAGAGCCCACACGTCTGGGTATACCATGCGCACCTCTTGGTGTACTTGTTACACGACGGAATAGTCCCGTTTGGAGGGGCGCGCTCCGTATCACAAGTTTGGAAGGTTGGAAAAACAAGTTTTTCGTAATTTTTAACCTATTTTAATTCTGCATATAATGCCTAATAAAATAATATAATTGACAGAGAATGATCTCGGTCAGGTGATCTTTCTATAGCAAAAAGAATTTCTAGGTTTGGATCCCTGTGGTGGGAGATACGAGCCCTTGAACATGGGTCATCGTAACATATTTTCTGAATTTAAAAGTTGTCATTTTTTTTGACTTGGCGTCGATTTTTACCTAGGTTTGTGCACTGCACGATGGAAACTAAGTTACGGGTTTTAGAGAGGGATAGGTGGAGATCATATCGGTGAAGACGGGGTCGAGTTTGGTTGAGCGAGGAGGCGGGAATCAGCGCGGAAACAGGGGTACGCTGCTGTGACTTTCCTGCGCGGGTGAGCGCGCATGTGCGGCATGTCTGCGGTGGCGCGGGGACTCCGGCGGCGGCGGGTCGGCGGCAGCGACGGACGCGGTGGTGCGCGGTCGCGGCTAGGTCGAGATGGTAATGGAGAGATTTAGGGTTAGGGTTTATTATGAGCTATTATATATATATAGGGTATATATAAGCACATGGGGGGAGAGCAATACTGCGCACGGGGGGGTCTCTGTGTACAGCAGGGGGGTTTAGGTGAATTTGGTTTTTTTTCATTTAAGTCCCTCTTTCTTTCTTTTTTCTTTTTCTTTCTTTCTTTGTTTTCTATTCTATTCTTTTTCTTTTCTTTCTCTTTTCTATTTCTTATTTCTTATTTCTTATTTCTTATTTCTTATTTCTTATTTCTAACTCTTTTCTTTTTCTTTTTTTATTACTATTTCTTTTCTAATCTTTTTCGTATTTCTTATAATTACATTATTATTATTACTAATAATAATAATAATAACATTATCATTATTATTATCATTATTATTATTATTATTATTATTATTATTATTATTATTATTATTATTATTATATTTATTACTATTTCTTTTATTCTTTTCTACTAATAAAGTTTATATATATAAATATATATAAATACCTATATATATATATATATATATATATATATATATATATATATATATATATATATATATATAATTCGAGGAATTTATATTGGTGCATACAATAAATCTATCAACTGTCCACAGGATCTACTACATAAAAATAATTAAGAAAAAATTATAATTTCTCCATAAATCATCTATAGCACAATCACCTCGAAATAAAATTTAAATAAATTCTATTACTTCTAATTAGCTATAAATGCTATAAATCAATTAAATAATTAATACGGTTTAAAAATTAGGGGTTTTACATTCTACCCAACTTACAAAAAATTTGTCCTCGAAATTGACACTAACCCATATTCATAATAATTACTATAGCTATTACACTACATTGCTATCTAGCAGTGCTTCCTAAAAGTCATGGTCTACCATTTTAACAATTTCTCATTTATTATCCATACATTATTCTATTTCTAACTCATCTACACTATCCAACTTACAAGAGTTCTACTAGTAGTCACAGTCTCTTGAGGCTATTGTCTAGGTTGTAAGACAAATATATATATTGGGTCAAAAATCTTGGGGTACTTGTCTTGAATCTCACAACCATGATTTTTTTTGTAACCGTCAAGTATCGTAGCCTAATACTGCCATGCCACCTGACCAATATGTCGGCAAAAACTTCGACTACTATACTACAACGACCTAGTTGTAGCTGTCGCTACTTTGCCAGCGATTTGTCATAGTTGTCAGTTCGTAACAAGTGCCTTCAACTCTTCCTAGGTTTAGTCTAGGTTTTAGGGTAACAATTAAGGTCTTGACTAACTTTATAAAACTATTAGGAGTATGAACTATTTTAACAAGCTAACAGATTTCTATTGGGCTAAATGATGCTACTTAAGGGTTAAATTAATAAAAGAATATAGATATGTTATAGTGCATATACATAAGGGTTATCGTTATGAACTCATATTTTAGTTATTAATTATTTACTAGACCATTTATGTTTTTAACTAACAAAATAAGGGTGAGGTTGAAGTAATTCAAACAGTTGGTAATGGCGCGAAAGGATAAGACTATGATAGGAAGAGTTAAGCACGATATAAGGGATGGGGATGGAAGAGAAGATCAGCCACCCAAGGGCGAGATGGTGATAGGAAGAGAATACTACTACTACTACACGTGTCATCCATTAGCATTGCGTGTATGCCATCTGGGTAGAATATCAATACACCCTCATATATGCTAAACTATCATATATATAATTATATGTCTATTTATACATCTAAGATCCCGTGTCATAAAGGGGATTATGAGTATGCAATGACAAATATAACTAAAGGTCGTACATGTATCTATGACTTCCTGTGCCTGCGCTCTCTTATTTGTCATCATGAGTGCTCGGCCTATGGGGTATATCTAGTAATCTCCGTGTATCAAACTTATACTAAGCACGAACGTTCGTCTTTCCGAAATAGGGGAAGACAAAAAATAACAATAAAGAGTTCAAGAAGGAGGTGATAGAATACAAGTACGGGATTCAAAGGGATTAGAGAATTCGAAAGAGAGTTGCCAAGGCAGTTGTGGATTGAAACCTTAATTTGGTAAATTCCTATTCGCATGTTCACATCAGAACAGTTATGTACCTAACATGATATGCTCTGACCAGTCTAGAGGGCAAGTATATTTGCTAACAAGTTGAGTCAACTATATCTCAATCCACGTAAAGTAGTGATACGAAGAGCGAACCAAGCGCACTACGGTTGATCAGACCATAGTACACCGATTCTGATTTAGACAATATATTAGTGTGGGCCCCCAATAATACATATGTCATGAACAAGCTCAATACAAGAATAAGCTTGCAAAACTAGGCTATAATAGCAACATAAGTCGAGGTAGTAAAAATATAAGTACGCTTGATTATGATGGAGGAAGGTACAGAATAATCTAAGTTCACCAAGAAGATCGGTGTTGTGCCTCTACAGTTTTCATAATAACTCCTTTTCAAGGTCTCTAGTCGACCAAATGGGTGTATGGGCCTCTAAGTTCTACAGTCTGGGTAACTACTATCTTTTTTTATACAAGTCTATAGTTGGTGTCATTCATTTGTACTTTATTAATGAGTCAACAGGACTATGTGTTACTAGGTTATGAGGCATACTATCCAACTTATAAAAAATTTAATTAATAGTGTTATTGAATACTATAGTGTATATACCTAGTACAAGTCACCTTCCTAACATTAACCATAGACTAGCATAAGACGATAGTGTTTATCCAGACTGTGGAACTTAGAGGCCCATACTCCCATTTGGTCGACTAGAGACTTAGACAAGAAGTTAGTATGGCAACTGTAGAGACACAACACCGGACGAGTCTTATCTTCTTGGTGAACTTGAATTATTTTTGTACCTTCTTTCATCATAATCTAGCGTACTTATATTTTCTGAACTACCTCGACTTATGCTGCTATTATAGCCTAGTTTTGCAAGCTTTTTTTTATCGAGCTTGTTCATGACATATGTATTATTGGGTGCACACACTAATACAATTTTCTAAAAATTAGAATCAGTGTATTATGGTCTGGTCAACCTTAGTGCGCTTGGTTCGCTCTTCGCATGACTACTTTATGTGGATTGAGATATATAGTTGACTAGTAGACGAATATACTTGCCCTTGGATATCTCTGAGCACATCTTATCGGTTACATAAGTGTACTAGTATGAGCATATGAATAGAAATTTACCAAAATAGGATTTTAATCCACAACTGCCTTGACAACTCTCTTTTGAATTCTTTAATCACCTTGAATCCCGTACTTGTATTCTATCACCTCTTCCTTGAATTCTTTATTATTGTTCACCGTCTTTTCCTATTTCGGAAAGACGAACGCTCGTGCTTGGTATAAGTTTGATACACAGATAGTACTAGATATACCCTATAGGCCAATCACATTATTTGGTGACTATCTTTTGTAATTAAGGACATAAAACATGTGAGATATTTTATGGATTGAATAACATAATTAAATAATTTGAGAAAGTTTTTCTTAAATGTATAGCCTATGTGATAGATCGATAAATTCTAAGTTGGGTAGAAGTTGCATTGTCAACTTGAGGTAAATTTTTGTAGAATGTGATCAAGTAAGATTAGATTGAGAGATTTAAGTTATTTTACTTTTGAGAATTTTTAGAAGAATGATTAAGATGATGATGATTTAACTTTAAAGATAAGAATGCCTTATAGAATAAATTTTGAAATCTTGATATTGCGGACCAAATATTTATAATTTGAGCACATGATTTAAATTTTGAATATTGGGGATTAAATTAACAATTTAAATTTTGAGGATAAAATATATATATATATATATATATATATATATATATATATATATATATATATATATATATATAACTCAAAACTTGAACATTGATGGATTGAATTCAAAATTTTATAATTTGATGATTTAAATTAAAAGTTAAATTTTGATTGTTGGATCACCTATTTGAAATATTGTTAATAGAAATTAAATTTAAAATTTGAAGAGTACAAAATTCTTAAGCTAAAAATAGGAATACAATTTGATTAGAGTTGTTTATTATTTAAAATCTAGAAAAAGAAATTATTATAGTTGGAAATTATGATTTAAAATTTGATGTGGGTTATTTAAATCTTCAAGATGTCATATAGATTTGAATTAAATTTGGATGTTGATTATTTAAAAATCTAGAAGAAATTATGGTAGGTTAAATTTTGATTTAAACAGTGGTTATTTTAATTTTGAAGAGATTGTGACGGATTTGAATAGATTTTGTCATTTAAATTTTTAAGGATATTGCAGTTGACTTGCCTTAGATACGAATGTGAAAGATTTAACAAATCATTCATTATTTTTAATTTCGAGAATAAATTTTTTGTAAGTTGGGTAGATTGTAAACTCCCTCACCCAAAATAGGTATTTTGTGTGTATTTTATATTATTATATTTATTATAGATTATTTTAAATATTGAATTACTTTAGAATATTCTATTAGTTAATTAGAAAATAAATTTCTTAGTATATTTACTTATGTAAATATTTATTTAGAATCATTTTTAGGCTATTTTAGATTTTTGGAGATTTTTTTAGAATTTTTAGGTAATTAAAACATAATGAACATAAATTTCTAGGACTTCCATGATTTACTATGAGACCATACTTGCATATTGTTCCTACCAAATATTTATTTTAGGTTAAAATATTTGGTTATATTTTTCTGTAATTTATTTAGAATTTTAAGAAAATTTATTTATATTTTTAAAATTATTTAGGATTTATTTGGATATATATAGTCTTAATATTAGATTAGATGATAATTTAGTGTTAATAGATATTAAAAAGATTATATATAAATTATTTGTATTATCTTTAATTCTATTTAAGATTATAAATTATTGAGATAAACTCAAACTCTATTTTAAATTAATTCAAATCCTGAGCCTACTAGGAAAGCAACTTCATGTATATTATATCCTTATTTAAACTGATCCTAATCATATCCAAATTAGTCAATCCTAGTCGTATTCAATTAAGTAGTCTCCACCATTATAAATATCTATTAGACTTATGGAATAAACTCTTCTTTCATATTTTTCTTCCCCAAAAAGACGATATCTCCTAGCTCCGGACTCCAAACGCGCTCCAGTTTTTTTTTTGTTAGAACTATATCAAGGTTAGTTTTCTAAATATATAAATTATTTTAATAATTTATGAACCTATTTTTCTAAAAAAATCTAAAAGTGCCAGTTGTCCGAAATTAGATGTATTTTCGAGATTTCGGGAGATCCCGAATTCGGAATTATGAACCGTTTGAAGTTTCAGAAAGTGGACATGATAAACTTATATAAAATAATATTTTTAGAATTTAAAATGTAAGTTTAGTTTACTGTAAAATTCATGCAACGTAGAGGTAAATAGGAAACCACCAAAAATTATTATCTGTACGCTCTTATGGACATAACTCTTTACCAACTTATGATTTTATGAAACTGTCGATTCTGGTGTTCATGTAGCACTGAAATCTATAGAATTCTATACACAAATCAAGAATTTGAGTTGGGTGACTTTTTGGTCAACGAATTGTCTCGATTTGCGTACCACGGGTCACAAATCCGTAAAGTTGACTTTCTTTGGACCAAAATTAGGGTTTAACAATAAAATCAGATTATAATAAGATTAAAATACTATTTAGGTTATTTTATTCATAATTAAAATAGATTAAAATAGAGGAACCTATTCACCCACTATTGTAACCTAACTTGTTTAATTTATGTGACGGGTAGATCGAACGACGCCTTGAGTTGCGACTTCATCCCTTTTCAGACAAGGAAAGATACCTTGCCAAACAGCTTACAGTACTTTGCATGCTTATTATATTTATATATATTCATTGTATGTTTGTTTTTTTTCCGTCATAATTATATACTATATATATATTGATACACACTTGACACATAGTATCATGGGAGGGGAGGACAATCAGTAGGCATATGGGCTATAATCACTCTGGTAAACCATAGTAACTAGCACGCACTATGGTAGTCATGTCCGATGGTCGCTACCCTCACGGTATGTCGGCTGATGGTGTCATGATGGTCGCTACCCTCGCGGTATGACGGCTGATGATGTCCTTGACGTGTGTGTGAGTTGTGAGATTAGATAGAGTAGCCTACCTATGCCCATACCTCAAAAAGTTGTCCTTATTTTGCAGTCATATAGATTGTCTTGTACAGCGTACTTATATATTTTCTACCTATTATGCATGTTTACTATATTCAAATTGGCATGCTTCTATGTATCTTGTTACGTCCCTCTGAGGACCTGGTCCCTTTCCAGGTGTAGACGATCATGAATATTCGCAGGAGCACGGATCAAGACTTGCTACTTATCTCTTTCGAGGAGGTCTTCTCTTCGAGTCTCATTGTCCATTAGATGTTCTTATATGGTTTCCCTTATATTCTAGTTTGGCAGTGGATTTGTTTTCACCCGACTATCATTCTTTAATACTTCATATTGAGATTCAGTTATATAGTAGATTGGTTATTTATTTCTATTTGATTCTGTGGATGAGATTTAGTTATGCCCTGTGACTTGTGATAATTATATACCACTTGTGAATTATTGTTCATAATACAGTGTACATATGTGTTATAGTTTCCATATATTGGAGTCTCCATATACATACGGCTGGCATGCTTACGTATTCCTAGTCCTACGTATTTTGGGACTAGAGCGTGACAGTCCTAATAAAATCATTGGGTTTTATTTGATTTGAATAAAAATAATCTAAACAAATACAAGAAATATAAAATACACACAAGATACCTATTTTTGGGTCAGGGGGTTTACAGGTAGTAAAGTTTTAATTTTAAGAATTTTTGAGCTTCCTCGAGATCCAATAAAATGTAATAACTAACACAAAATATGTATCTGCATAAAATACGAATACTATGAGACGAGTCTCACAACTCTCCCTTCCTTAGAAAATTTTTGTCCTCAGAATTTCCATAAGAATCCAAAATTAACTAACAAGAACATCCAAGAAAGCCAGCTCAAAATCAAAAATAAACAAGAAACTCATAAGAGCATGAAATTTCTTAGGCAACAACAAAAAATCAGAATGAAACAATAACCGACATAATAGATAAGCTAATAATCAATCATATGCACAGGCTAAGATAGGACACGGATATATAAATAAATATATCTCTCAAGTCGAAGAGATATGGATAATGAGTATGCATATCATCCTCGCATTCCCATGTCGACTCGCCTAGTGAGTGATGCCCCCAAGCAACACGAACTAACCTGATAGTCCAATTCTTGAGAACCTTCTACCTCTGGTCCAAAATAGACACGGGCCTCTCCTCGTATGATAGGTCGGTACCAACGACCAACTCAGAATTATCCAAGATATAGCTTGGTTCTGGAATATACTTGCGCAACTGAGATAGGTGAAAGGCGTCATGTACCTCATGAAACGATGGTGGAAGAGCTAGACGATAAGATACGTCTCCAACTCGCTTGAGAATATCGAATGGGCCTATATATCTAGGACTAAGCTTTCTCTGTACTCAAAATCGGATAACTCAACGGGTAGGCAAAATCCTCAGAAATATGCGGTCATCGACAGAGAACTCAAGATAACGACGGTGTTGATCTGTCCAATAACGCTGGCGATCCTGAGCCAATCTAAGATGCTCTCTAATCTTCCAGATCACTCCAACCGACCGAGCAACCATCTCTGGACCAAGCATCTGCCTCTCGCCATTGTCATCCCAAGCTAATGATGATTTGCATCTCCTACCATACAAAGCCTCGAAGGGTGCCATCTGAATGCTCGTCTGGAAGCTGTTGTTATATGAGAACTCTACTAAGTATAAGTGATCCTCCTACGATCCACGAAAGTCAATTATACAAGCTCGAAGTATATCCTCCAAAGTCTGAATAGTACGCTCCGATTGTCCGCTGTTTGCGGATGGTAGGCTGAACTAAACTTCAATCTAGTACCCAGACTCTACTGTAGGCTCTGCCAGAAATGAGACGTGAACCATGAATCTCTATCAGAAACTATACTAACTAGTACACCGTGCAATCTGACTATCTATCTCATATACATCTCAGCTAGCTACTTTGTAGACTGGCCCACTCTGAAAGAAAAAAGTAAGTAACCTTCGTGAGTCGATCCACTATAACCCATATAGCATCTCTGTCGGACGGGGATCTAGGAAGATCGGTCACAAAGTCTATAGTAATATGGTCCCACTTTCACTCCGAAATTGGTAAAGGCTGAAGTAGTCCGGCCGGTCTCTGATGCTCAGCCTTGACCTGCTGACAGACTAAACACTGAAAAATGAACTGAGTTATCTTTCTCTTCATACCATTCCACCAGAAGTGCTGACAAATATCCTGATACATCTTCGTCCCTCATGGATGCACTGAGTACTGAGAACTGTGAGCCTTTAACATAATCTTCTATCGGATATCTCCTCTTGGCACACAAATTCGACTCCCAAACCTGAGAGTCTCATCCTCATAAATGCTCAACTCTGGTATGCGTCCTTACTCACACTCTGCTCTGAGCTGCTGAAGTCTAACATCTCCAGTCTTCTCTGCTCTTATCCTCTCAAATATAGAAGACTGAACCTACATACTCGCCACAAAACCGATATCATCAGATAATACTACCTCGATACCTATCTCCTGCAGATCTTCCAAAATGTGGCACTGTTCTGTCAAGAAGTAAGCTCATCCTCTCCTGCTCAAGGCATTTACTACGACATTGGCCTTCCCAGGATGATACTTAAGGTCAATAACGTTGTCTGACAATAACTTGAGCTACCTTATCTGACTCATGTTGAGTTCCTTTTTTGTGAACACATACCTCAAGCTCTTATGGTTTATAAAAATCTCCACTCGATCACCATATAGGTAATGCCTCCAGAGCTTAAGTGTAAATACTACAACTGTCAACTCAAGATCATGCTTCGGATAACTTTTTTCATAGTCTCGAAGTTGCCGAGATGCATAAGCTATCACTCTGCCATGCTATATAAGGAAACACCCTAGTCCCACTCCTGAAGCATCATAATACACTGAGAACCCACCTGGTCCTACAGGAAGTGTCAGAATATAAGCTATAATCAAACTTTTCTTGAGCTTCTCGAAAGAAGTCTGACAAGCATCTGACTACTCAAAGCATACATCCTTACACGTTAACTGCGTCAAGGGTGCATAGATCCTAGCAAAGTTTGCCATAAATTGTCTGTAGTAGCTTGCTAGACCCAGAAAATTGCACATATCTGAAGTTGTACGGGGTACTGGCCAACTCTCAATAGCTTTCACCTTCATGGGATCTACCTTGACTCCTCCACCAGAAATGATATGTCCAAAGAATGAGATACGATCAAGCCATAACTCACACTTGCTGAACTTCGCGTACAGCTGCTGCTCTCGAAGAATCTGAAGAACTACATGAAGATGTTGCTCATGCTCTTCCTCACTCTGACTATAGACCAAGATATCATCAATAAATACTATCATAAACTGGTCTAGGTAAGGCATGAAGATGTTATTCATGAGAGAAATGAATATAGCTGGTGCATTGGTCGCTCCAAATAGCATAACTAAGTGTCACGCCCCAGTCCCAAAAGTACGTAGGACTAGGACACGTAAGCATGCCAGCAGCATGGATATGGCAACTCCAATATATGGAAACCAAATACATACGTACGCTGTAATATGAATATCAAATCCATAAGTGGTATAGAATATATCACAAGTCACAGGGAACAATCAAAATCTCATCCACGAAAATCAATATAAATGAATAACCAGCATCTATATAACTAGATCTCAACATAATTATCTAAGGATGATAGTTGGATGGAAATAAATCCACTACCAACTCGAATGTAAGAGCAAATACAAATAAGTACAATACAACAACACCATATAAGAATACCAGCTAGCAATCACGGCTCGAAGAGAGGACATCCACGAAACATATATATATCCAAATTTGCGCTCCTGTAAATACTCAAGAACAAATACACCTGGCAGAGGACCAGGTCCTCAGAGGGACGTAACAAGATACAAAAATACGAGCCAATTTGAATACAGTAAACATGCATCATATTTGAAAATAAATAAGTACGCTGTATAAGACAATCTATATGAATACAAATGAGGACAACTTTTCGACGTATGGGCAAGGGTAGGCTACTCGATCTAATCCTCACAACCTCACGCTCTTCAGTGGACATCATCAGCCGACATACCTCTGGGGTAGCGACCCTCGGACTCCATCAATCGACATACCTCTCGGGTAGCGACCATCGGACACGACCACCATAATGCGTGCTAGTGACTACGGTGTTACCAGAGTGGTTAAAAGACCATACGCCTAATGATTGTCCTCTATGATACTAAGTGCCATGTGTGTGTCAACATATCTAATACATAGTAATGACTGAAAGAAAACTACACATGCAAGAATAAACAAAAATGCAATAAATATAAAAAAATATAAATAGCATGCAAAAGTATTGTAACAATTTGGCAAGGTATCTTGCCTGGCAAGAAAGCTGCAAAAATGTAATATCCCGATGTCAACTCCAAGAGTCAGAAGCTACGACCACAGAATGAACGTCTCCGGATGCTGAAATAAACATCGTCAACGTTCCCAGAATAAGCAAAATAGCTAAAAAGTACATCCCTTTCATCCAATTTGGACACAGGGGCAAAACAGTAATTTCGGGTAAAAGGGGTCCACATGTGGTCCACTTTGCACCGAAAAGCGTGCCAAGGGTAACGGTCTCTAAATGGGACAAACTATAGGTCAAACAACTCTAAATGTCAATACGAACCCAACTGTCCAAATATGGATTTCGATGGGCCGAACACAATTTTGTCCAAAAAGTCAACTGTAAGGCCCGCCAATTGGCGATTTAGTCAACCGTCTCAGAATTGCTTAAAAATTGGGTCACAGGACCAGCGCGTTACTACGAGTCCAGTGGCGTAAGTTTCGTCATAATCTGACAAGCGTGCACAAAATACGCGCGAGTTCCACAAAAGTTGCGACACGGGGTGTGTCCGCGGATACGGCCTGATTTCGACGCGCACAGGCGTCCGAATCAGTTCCCACAAATTTTTATGCGTCTGATTATGCTGCGTGCACCGTTCGGTATACTTGGTACATGGCGGGGCGATCCCGTTTGGCGGGGCGTGCTCCATTTCACAACTTTTAGAATTCTGGAAAAAGTGGGTTCGTGGAGCTTTGTGACGAATTTAATTCTGTCCACAGCAGTTAATAATCTAGGATTATTTAACAGAAAATAAACTAGGTCAAGTATTCTACATATATCAAAAAGAATCATCGAATTCGGATCTCTGTGGTGGGAGATAGGAACTCGGCAACATGGGTGGTCACCGCAGTTTTCTGCGATCCCAGAATTCGGTCTGCTCGTGCCAACTTGGGCGCTATTTTCGCCTATGGGTACACGTTGTTCGAGGTCTGCTATTATATAAATATGGAAGAGGGTTAAGGGGTGAGCATACCGGTACAGACGAAACAAGTTTGGTTGATCGAGTCGACGGAAAACAACTCCGGAGCGAAGGTATCTCGTGTGGGAATCTGCAGTGCGCGAGGTCGGGGTCGTCGGGATGGTTTGGACGGCCTGGCGGGTTTCTCTGGCTGCGGTGGCGGCTCTAGATGAGAAGAGGAGGGTCTGGAGGTTTTAGGTTAGGGTTTTATGAAATAATATATATATATATATATATATATATATATATATATATATATATATATATATATATAGGATAGGAAGAGAAGAGAAGTGGGTCGGGTTATTAAGCCGTGGGGGGGGTCTGGTATTGGAATTAAAGGGGCGCTGGGTGGAATTGTTTGCTTTGCATTTGCTTGTGGAATTGTTTGCTGTGCATTTGCTATTGATTTGGTTTGCTTTGGTTTGCTTGTTTTGTTAGAATGGTTATTAGTATTAGTTTAATATTATTATTTGTTTATATTATTAGTTTATTAATACTTTCTTTTCTTTTCCTTTTTCTTCTTAAATATATATATACATATATATATTTGTATATATATATATATATATATATATATATATATATATATATATATATATATATATATATATATATATATATATACTCATAAAAAAATTTATAGATTAGAATAATGCACACCGTTAGGCTAGCAACTGTCCAAAGGATCTCCTACATGAAATAAATTCCAAAAAATTCCTAATGGTCCCATAAATCCTCTAAGTGTCCGAACACCTAAAATAAAAATTATTAAAAATCTATTTCTCCCATTTAGCCACTAATACTACAATTAAATTATTAATTAATAATAAAAAAATACGGTTTTTTTTTGAAATAGGGGTTTTACATTCTACCCAACTTATAAAAATTTTGTCCTCGAAATTAAAACTAAGCCGTGGTAGAAAGTCAAGGGTGGTATAAGATTTGCATTGTTTAAAATGCAAGGCTAAGTTTAAAGGGGGTGGGCAATGTTGCGCGTTGCACATCCCAAAAAATTATAGAAAAATCCACATGAGCGAAAAATAGGTTTCTTCATGTTCATGTCCAACGGTGTGGCACCTAATGCTCTTTTGCATAAAAGCGCCCAAAAATTGGAAAATTGCACAAAGATGAGAATTGGATGATGGGCACGTCTAGGATAAGGGTGTAAAATTTGTAGGAAGGCAGTGTCTAGTGAAGTGCTCCAATTATCGGAGCACGATAAGGTGCGCTAAGTGATACAATATTTCAAAATTAAATAAAAATATCGTGTTCTATTTCTACTGGATTCAATCTAGCCTTAGACTCACTATCTAAGCCAAGTAGGTCTAATTTTGGGTGGGGGTTCACAATCTACCGAACTTAAAATTTATCCATCTATCACCTAAGGCTATACATCTAGGAAAACTATTCCTCAAATTATTTAATCATATTATTTAATCCTCAAAGTTTTAACACCAAACATATCACCTATGATATGCCCTTAATCAATTATAAAAGAAGGTCGCTAAGTCATGTGATTAGCCTTATGGGGTATATATCTAGTACTTATCAGTGTGTCTACTTATACCAGCACGAGATTTCGTCTTTCCGAAATAAGGGAAGACGGAGAGCAATAATAAAGAACTCAAGGTGAAGGTGATAGAATACAAGTACGAGGTTCAAAGAGATTTAAAAAATTCGAAAAGAGAGTTGTCAGGACAGTTATGGATTGAATTCCTATTTTTGGTAATTTCCTATTTACATGCTCGTATCAGTACAGTTATATAACCGATACGATGTGTCAGACATATCTAGGGGCAAGTATATCTGTCTACTACCATATATCTCAATCCACGTAAAGTAGTCATGTGAAGAGCGAACCAAGCGCACTAAGGTAAGCTAGACCTTAATACACCGATTCTGATTAGGCAATTGTATCATTGTGTGCACCCAATAATACATATGCCATGAGCAAGCTCGATAAAAGAATAAGCTTGCAAAAACTAGGCTATAATAGCAGCATAAGTCAAGGTAGTACAACAAACATAAATACGCTGGATTATGATGAAAGAAGGTACATAACAATTCAAGTTCACAAAAGATAAGACTCCATAATCTCTACATTTGTCATACTAATTCCTTGTCTAAGTCGATAGTCGACAAAGTGGGGGTATAGCCTCTAAGTTCTACAGTCTGATGAAACATTATCTTCTTATGCTAGCACACAGTTAATGTCATTCAGCTACACTTCAATAATAGGGCAAAAGACTATGTGATACTATATTGTGAGGTATACTACCCAACTTATAACAATAAACTAGTACTGTAATTGTCTTAAGGATACCGTAGAAACTTTTGTTAAGGTTTACGAGAAGGGGTCTTGGTACTTATTAGGGTATCCTCTATACTAGGGTCAAATATTATGGTAAAACTTCTAACTAACTCTAGTAGCATCTATACTACTCTCAAGTCTTCATAATACGTCAAGGGGTAATGATAAACCAATCTATAGATAAGAAATTCTACGGTTCACTAATTATTCTAAACTTAGTGGGGTGTCTAATATTCTCGTTGTATTCTTAATAGGTGTGCTACCATAATCATCATCCTAATAACAGGGGTTCCTATATTCTAGCAGAAGGCTATACTCAAAGAACTATTAGGGAAGTACAGGAATCAAGCATGATGCAATTATTCAAATAGAACAGATAGGAGGAAGATGAATCATAGTCAATTGTGGATGAGATCCTATACTCTAGTCCTATGTGCAGGCTTGCTCGGCACAGTAACGTAACCGAGACAATATGCTCTGACCTGCATGGGCCACCACAAAAACATGTCACGCTCCAGTCCCAAAAGTACGTAGGACTAGGACACGTAAGCATGCCAGCCGCATGGATATGGCAACTCCAATATATGGATACCAAATACATACGTACGCTGTAATATGAATATCAAATCCACAAGTGGTATAGAATATATCATAAGTCACAGGAAATAATCTAAATCTCATCCACAAAAATCAATATAAATGAATAACCAGCATCTATATAACTAGATCTCAATATAATTATCTAAGGATGATAGTTGGATGGAAACAAATCCACTACCAACTCGAATGTAAGAGCAAATACAAATAAGTACAACACAACAACACCATATAAGAATACCAGCTAGCAATCACGGCTCGAAGAGAGGACATCCACGAAACATATATATATCCAAATCTATGCTCCTGCAAATACTCAAGAACAAATACACCTGGCAGAGGACCAGGTCCTCAGAGGGACGTAACAAGATACAGAAATACGAGCCAATTTGAATACAGTAAACATGCATCATATTTGAAAATAAATAAGTACGCTGTACAAGACAATCTATATAAATGCAAATGAGGACAACTTTTCGACGTATGGACAAGGGTAGGCTACTCGATCTAATCCTCACAACCTCACGCTCGTCAGTGGACATCATCAGCCGACATACCTCTGGGGTAGCGACCCTCGGACTCCATCAATCGACATACCTCTCGGGTAGCGACCATCGGACACGACCACCATAGTGCGTGCTAGTAACTACGGTGTTACCAGAGTGGTTAAAAGCCCATACGCCTAATGATTGTCCTCTATGATACTAAGTACCATGTGTGTGTCAACATATCTAATACATAGTAATGACTGAAAGTAAACTACACATGCAAGAATAAACAAAAATACAATAAATATAAAAAAATATAAATAGCATGCAAAAGTACTGTAATAATTTGGCAAGGTATCTTGCCTGGCAAGAAAGCTGCAAAAATATAATGTCCCGATGTCAACTCCAAGAGTCAGAAGCTACGACCACAGAATGAACGTCTCTGGATACTGAAATAAGCATCGCCAACGTTCCCAGAATAAGAAAAATAGCTAAAAAGCACATCCCTTTCGTCCAATTTGGACACAGGGGCAAAACAGTAATTTTGGGTAAAAGGGGTCCACATGTGGCCCACTTTGTACCGAAAAGTGTGCCAAGG
Source organism: Iris macrosiphon (assembly GCA_036927795.1). Taxonomy (NCBI): domain Eukaryota; kingdom Viridiplantae; phylum Streptophyta; class Magnoliopsida; order Asparagales; family Iridaceae; genus Iris; species Iris macrosiphon. The sequence goes on from JAYESA010000002.1 coordinate 64,196,993, forward strand.
GTAACGGTCTCTAAATGGGACAAACTATAGGTCAAACAACTCTACATGTCAATACGAACCCAACGGTATGTCCAAATATGGATTTCGATGGGCCGAACACAATTTTGTCCAAAAAGTCAACTGTAGGACCCGCCAATTAGCGATTTGGTCAACCGTCTCAGAATTACGTGAAAATTGGGTCACAGGACCAGCGCATTACCACGAGTCCAGTGGTGTAAGTTTTGTCATAATCTGACAAGCGTGCATAAAATACGCGCGAGTTCTATAAAAGTTACGATACGGGGTGTGTCCGCGGATACGACCTGATTCCGACGCGCACAGGCGTCCGAATCAGTTCCCATAAATTTTTATGCATCTGGTTATGCTGCATGCACCGTTCGGTACATTTGGTACATGGCGGGGCGGTCCTGTTTGGTGGGGCGCGCTCTATTTCACAACTTTTAGAATTCTGGAAAAAGTGGGTTCGTGGAGTTTTGTGACGAATTTAATTCTGTCCACAGCAGTTAATAATCTAGGGTTATTTAACAGAAAATAAACTAGGTCAAGTATTCTACACATATTAAAAAGAATCACCGAATTCGGATCTCTGTGGTGGGAGATATGAACTCGGCAACATGGGTGGTCACCGCAGTTTTCTGCGATCCCAGAATTCGGTCTGCTCGCGCCAACTTGGACGCTGTTTTCGCCTATGGGTACACGTTGTTCGAGGTCTGCTATTATATAAATATGGAAGAGGGTTAAGGGGTAAGCATACCGGTACAGACGGAACGGCGTTTGGTTGAGCGAGTCGACGGAAAACAACTCCGGAGCGAAGGTATCTCGTGTGGGAATCTGTAGTGCGCGAGGTCGGGGTCGTCGGGATGGTTTGGACGGCCTGGCGGGTTTCTCTGGCTGCGGTGGCGGCTCTAGATGAGAAAAGGAGGGTCTGGAGGTTTTAGGTTAGGATTTTATGAAATAATATATATATATATATATATATATATATATATATATATATATATATATATATATATATAGGATAGGATAGGAAGAGAAGAGAAGTGGGTCGGGTTATTTAGCCGTGGGGGGGGTCTGGTATTGGAATTAAAGGGGCGCTGGGTAGAATTGTTTGCTTTGCATTTGCTTGTGGAATTGTTTGCTGTGCATTTGCTATTGATTTGGTTTGCTTTGGTTTGCTTGTTTTGTTAGAATGGTTATTAGTATTAGTTTAATATTATTATTTGTTTATATTATTAGTTTATCAATACTTTCTTTTCTTTTCTTTTCCTTTTTCTTCTTAAATATATATATACATATATATATTTGTATATACATATATATATATATATACTCATAAGAAAATTTATAGATTGAAATAATGCACACCGTTAGGCTAGCAACTATCCAAAGGATCTCCTACATGAAATAAATTCCGAAAAATTCCTAATGGTCCCATAAATCCTCTAAGTGTCCGAACACCTAAAATAAAAATTATTAAAAATCTATTTCTCCCATTTAGCCACTAATACTACAATTAAATTATTAATTAATAAAAAAATAATAAATACGGTTTTTTTGAAATAGGGGTTTTACACTAAGAACTCCCAATGACCATATCTAGATATGAACGTCGTCTTGGGTATCAGTCCCAAAATATATGGGCCCAGACATGTGGCAATGGTAAGCTGGTACGACTCCGTAGGTTTTTCAATTTAATGGACCCAACGAAGTGCACTTACGCTGTCCACAGTCAAGTGATCAAGCAAAAAAAATCTAATTCTAACATGCAACAACTAAACTAAATCTTAATCAATGGTAAATAAATCTCAAGAAGGAACGATACGCATCATGAGTCACTAGCCCAATAATATATCCGTTCGAATAGGCCAAAAGAACAATATAGGCCTATAAATACTAGGCTATAAAAGCATAATCAAAAATGGAAAGTAGTACATTACTGTAATAGCTGGAAAATATAAAGATACCTGCAACGATGTCCACACTCCACTAGATCAAGCATTATACAAATTGCACAAATAACCTGGAAGGGAACCAGGTCCTCAAAGGAACGTAACAAGATATAAAAAGTACATGCCATAATGTAAATACTGAGCAAAGTAAATCAGGGTAAACTATCCTTCTAAGTGAATACAATTTAAGGACAACTTAGTGCGTATGGGAAGTGTAGGCTAGACATATGCTGACGTAATTCACCAATCGTCGTGACTGGCTAGTATATGCCACATATGTCCCCCATCTTGGGGGCAATCTGTATATATAATAACGTCCAATGCTCTGAGGACCGTGGTATCTACATAAGTAAATACGTCCAACATTCTCTAGAGCGTGGTATCTGTACAACGTCCAACGCCCCGAAGAGCGTGGTATCTGCATATGTAACGTCCAACACTCCAAAGAATGAGGTATCTGCATCAATATACATGTCTGTATCGCTCCAAAGAATGCGGTATCTATATAAAGGAGGTGGGTGTCCCATACGCCCACTAGTCGTCATCCCCGCCCAATGCCAATGTACAAGTCTCAAGTACGACGTGGACATCTCATAACTATAATACAAGTCACCTAAAATAATACACCTATGCTAAGTATCATCACACGAGCTACTCGCACCGATGGCCAGTCGAGTGCATAAATCCGTGTCCTATCATGAACTCACTCCATGACGTGGAATGATACGTATCAAGGCCTCAGAGTTATAATGATAACTCCGTTACTTAGGGTACATCCACTAGACGCTAGGTCAAACACAAGTCCTAACGTCGATGCCTTCGTCGACTGCACCCGAGTCATTCTCGGATGCGCACAGTTATATAATATAGAGAGCATAATATATAATGTTAACTTGAATTTAAACAGTACAACAAGGTAAGGTATACTTGCCTGGAAGCCAGTCGAAGATTCGAACACGAACTCGCCATGGAAGTAGCAGCACAATAATGGAAACTGGAGCTAATATCCCCGTATATTGTCACAAATATCACCAACAGTCCCGGAATGAGTGAGATACTCAGAAAAGTATGTAAATACGTTCAATTTGGACAAAGGGGCAAAAATACAGTTTTTGGTCAACACGGGTTCCACAAGTGCTCTTGTACCGAAAATGTGCCAGAGACAAAGTTCTCCAAATTTATTAAACTTAGTTTCTACAAGTCTAGAACGATGATATGAACCCAACGGAACGTCCAGAACTAGATTCTGATGAGCCGATCGCGAAATTGCTCGTCATGTGGAACTATAGGGCCCACGAAACGATATTTCGTCAACGTTCTTAGAATCGAACCAAACTTGGGTCACAGTACCAGCGTAACACTGCGAATCCGATGGCGTAAGTTTTGTTATGAAATGACAGGCACATACGAAATTAGGACGAGTGTCAGAATAGGCCGATACGATACTTTTCAACGGATACACGTTTATTCTGTTGTGCACGCACAATTAAATCAAGTTTCGCAAAATCTCACACATCCACGTTGATGATACGCGCCTTTCGGTACAATCAGTACGCGATGAGGTTGCCCGGATTGACGGGACCAACTCCGTATCGGAGAATTTCATTGTTTTAAAATATGTTTTTCTCATGAATTGGAACTCAAATTACAAACAGTAAAAATCAAATTAAATTATTCTAATTGAAGACATCGAAAGAGGGTTACATGGAGAGTATACCAGTAAAGGCATTTTGGGAATTGGTTGAGCGTGGAGGGAGAAATTGCCTCGTAAAAACAGGTGGTTGAACTTGGTTCTGACTTGGCTTCGGGTGCTCACGGTCATGGTGTGTACTCGGGTCCTCCGTAGGTGGCCAACGGTGGTTGGTGGCGGTCGGGGACATCGTGGGTAGGTCGTCGGCCGTCGAGGGGTGGTCATCGATGGCCTTGGGTCACCGGAGGAGGTCGGGGAAGGCTGCAACAGCAGCGAACATAGCACCAGTAGCAGTAGTCGTAGCAACATCAACTACTGTTGCAGCAGCGGATCGCGGCGGCGCAGGGCCAGGACACGGTGACTTACGACGGTGTAGGGCCAGGACGCGCAGCTCGAGGTGGTACAGGACCAGGATGCGGCGGTCAACAGTAGCACGACAGTAGCAGCAGCTTTAACAGTAGCAGCGGTGGTTTGAAGCAGCAGCAGCGGTGGTTTAAAGCAACAACGGCGGTTTGCTGGTAGTGGTGGTTGGCGGAGATGGTGGTGGTGGTGGTTGGCGGAGATGGTGGTGGTAGTGATGACGAAGGCTAGTGGTCGTCGAGGTGAGGGCTGTGATGGTGATGGTGGTTGGCGACGGGGGTCGTGACATAAGGACAGGGAGGAGGTGAAGCTCGGGTGGTCGTGGGTGATGGTCGGGGAAGGTCAAGGAGAAGGCTGCTAGGGGTGGAGGTCGTGTGGAGGAGGAGAAGGTGGTAGTGATGATGGCGGAGGCTGGTGGTGGTTGATGGTGGCGGTTTAGCCGGAGGGAGGGTCCGTGGTGGTCGTGTAGGTAAGGGTGGCGGTAGTGATGGCGAGGGTGCTGGTCGGAGTTAAGGGTGGTGATGGTGGTGAAGATGGTGATGGTGGTAATGGTGGTGATGATGATTGCATATTGAGGGTGTCACGCCCCAGTCCCAAAATACGTAGGACTAGGAATACATAAGCATGTCGTCCGTATGTATATGGCAACTCCAATAGATGGAAACCATAACACATACGTATGCTGTATTATGAACAATAATTCACAAGTGGTATATATTTATTACAAGTCACAGGGTATAACTAAATCTCATCCACAGAAATCAAATATAAATGAATAACAAATAAACTATATAACTGAATTAAGTATAAGATGCTTGATAAGAACGAGTAGTTGGGTGGAGACAAATCCACTACCAAACTAGGATATAAGAGAAACAAAATAGGTACATCTGATGAATAAAGAGGCTCAAGGAGAAGACCTCCTCGAAAGGGAATGGAGTAGCAAGTCATGATCCGTGCTCCTGCAAATAGTCATGATCGTCTATACCTGAAAAGGGACCAGGTCCTCAGAGGGACGTAACAAGATACATAGAAGCATGCCTATAAAGTACTGAAAAATAAACATCCAAGGGTCGCCTAACCATCTATGTGAATGCACTTTGAGAACAACTTTCCAACACGTGGACTATCTGGCCAAAATGGGATTTGCATGATTCTCTCAGAGAATCAGGGGCCTACAAAGCATGACGTCTTTTGAACGTCAGAGTATCATACCCCAGTCCTAAAATACGTAGGACTAGGAATACGTAAGCATGCCAGCCGTATGTATATGGCAACTCCAATATATGGATACCATAATACACACGTACGCTGTAATATGAATATTAACTCACATGTGGTATATATATATATATATATATATATATATATATATTGTCACAAGTCACAGGGCATAACTAGATCTCATCCACAGAATCAAATAACCAATCAACTATATAACTGAATCAAGTATAAAATGCTTAATAAGAACAAGTAGTTGGGTGGAGACAAATCCACTACCAACTAGAATATAAGAGAAACCACATAAGTACATCTAATAAATAATGAGACTCAAAGAGAAGACCTCCTCGAAAGAGATAAGTAGCAAGTCCTGATCCGTGCTCCTGCGAATAGTCAAGATCGTCTATACCTGGAAAGGGACCAGGTCCTCAGAGGGACGTAACAAGATACATAGAAGCATGCCAATTGAATACAGTAAAACATGCATAATAGACAGAAAATATATAAGTACGTTGTACTAGACAATCTATATGAATATGCATAATAAGGACAATTTTTTGACGTATGGGCATGGGTAGGCTACTCTATCTAATCTCACAACTCACACACACGTCCATGAAAATCAAAAATTGACATACCGCGAGGGTAGCGACCAGCGCGACACCAGAAATTGACATACCATGAGGGTAGCGACCAGCGCGACACAACTACCATAGTGCGTGCTAGTTACTACGGTTTACCAGAGTGGATATAGCCCATACGCCTACTGATTGTCCTCCCCTCCCATGATACTATATGTCAAGTATGTGTCAACATATATATAGTATATAATTATGGCTGAAAGAAAACACATATATAATGTATATACAAAAATATGATAAGCATGCAAAAGTACTATAAATAATTTGGCAAGGTATCTTGCCTGGCAAAAAAGCTGCAAAGTGTAAGCGTCCAAATGTTAGGCACAATGGATCAAAAACTATGGCATCAGAATGAACGTCTCTGGATGCTTAAATAAACATCACCAACGTTCCCAGAATAAGCGAGATAGCTAGAAAATACTACCCTTTCGTCCAATTTGGACACAAGGACAAAACGATAATTTTGGGTCAAAGCGGGGTCCACGTGTGGCCCATTTTGTACCAAAAAGCGTGCCAGAGGTAAAGGTATCTAAATGAGATAAATTATAGGTCAAACAAATTCTAAATGTCGATACAAACTCAATGGTATATCCAATTTTGGATTCCGGTGAGTCGATCACAAATTCGCCCTTAAAGTCAACCGTGAGACCCATAAATAGGTGACTTGGTCAACTGTCTCGGAATCGCGTGAAACTTGGGTCAGATGACCAGCGTGATACCACAAATCCAATGGCGCAAGTTTTATCGCATTCTGACGAGCGTATACAAAATGGGATGGTGTTTTGCAAAAGTTACGAGATGGAAACTTTTTACGGATACGGGTTGATTCCGATGCGCACACACGTCCGAATCAGCTTTCGCGAAAGCCCACACTTCCAGATATATCATACGTGCCTTTCGGTACAATTGGTACGCGATGAAGCAGTCCCGTTTGGTGGGGCGTACTCCGTATCATAAAATTTTAGTTCTAAAATAACAAGTTTTTGGTCGTTTTGGAGGCCAAATAATTTAACATATAGAACGAATTAACAAAAACTAAAAGAACAGAAAAAAATTTGGTTTTGAAAATATAAAACAGGTTGATGGCAAATTGGGTGTGAACATGGGGGTTTGGGGTTAAATCTCTGGACTGCTTTTGGTCAGTTTTTCGGCCATTTTTTGGTCGATTTTTCGACCAATCCGGGACACGAAAACTTGTCCCGCTTTAATGAAAATCCTAGAGGGTTAGGTTGTAAACGTACACGGACAAACCGCTCAAGAAAATGACGAGAGATGAAGGAGATAAATCACCTTGAAGATGGGTGCTCAGGGCGGTGTTTCTGCACGCGTGATGCGCGGACGGTCGATCGTCAGGGCGCGGGGTCGCCGGAGGCTAGGGTTAGGGATAGGGTTTAGAGTTTTGTTTAGGATATGCAATATGTTTGTGTTTATATATATATAAGGAATATGGGGGGTTTCTCCAGCGCGGGATCAGGGGGGTGCTGTGGGATTGGAGGGGGACTAGTATTAGGTTAGGTTTAGTTAGCTTAAGGATTAAGTTGGTTTTATTTAGTAATAGGTTAAGTTATTTATTACTATTAATTTCTTTTCTTTTGTTTTTATTTTTCTTTTTATTAACATTATTATTACCAATAATAATAATAATAATAATAATAATAATAATAATAATAATATTATTATTATTATTGTTACTATTATTATTTTTATTATCATCTATATATTTATTTATATATTCACATATATAAATGAGGTAAAAAAATTCAAAAATACTATTTGCACACAGAATAAATTCTAGAAAATTACTTTGTAAAGTTTTAATAAAATACTACACTCAAAATATTTTATGAAAATATTTTATAATTAATAATTTGATATTTATTTAGTTATATAAATCAAATAATTATATTATCTAATTAACTAAGTAATTAACTAAATGGTTATCCATAAAATAGGTAATAGTAAATAATATGCAATCTTACAAAAATGGAGTTCACCTAATTTGACAGGGAGAATTATGAGATGTTAATTGTAGGAAGTTGGGATAGAAAAATAATCGCAAATAAATTATATATATATATATATATATATATATATATATATATATATATATATATATATATATATATATATATATATATATATATATATATATATATATATATATATATATATATATATATTTAACCATTAATCTGTGGTCGTTACACTAATGTCATACTAACACCAAGGGATCGAATTTCTGTGCCACAAAAAGATTCTATAAGTAGTGTCTCATGTGTTGGCTACTTTCTATAGAGGGCGATATAGATTTTAGGGTCATCCTATATTATTATTGTCCAAACCACGGTAAAGTATCCTAATAAAATCATTGAATTTTATTTTATTTGAAAAAAATAATCTAAAATAAATACAAGAAATACAAAATACACACACGATACCTATTTTTGGGTGAGGGAGTTTACATAGAGGCCACCTGATAATAATAATATAGGGGTCATCATGACCGTGCATCTCCGACGAAGCGTACGGGTTACACAAGGAAAGTGCGAAGGAGCCCAAACGCCTTACTTGTTGTCCTTCCCACCCCATGCTCTAAGCATGTCATATCCATGACACGATGAGACCTCTAATAACTGTAAAGTCTTCTGATTATGCAAATTTTATCAGTAGTTATTCCCTATCGCACATCCTATATGTACAAGTGGCCAACCCGTCACACAAGTCCGTGTCCAACATGAGACTCACTCTCATGTAACAGATGTGTCACAGCCATAAAATATAATGATGCCTCTAAATCATGTGGTGGTCTCGTAAAACTAGCTCGACATGCATTATATATAATAAAGATAAAATACGACGCCACCGTCGTTGTACCCAAGTTATTCTTGGACGCGCAGTTTATATAGCAGTTAAAATATATGAACTAAATAACAGAAATAAAATATATGCATCATATAGAATGTAAATCACAGTATAATGGCAAGGTATACTTGTCTGCTCTGAAAAAGGATAAAGTCGCAACCCAAGGTGTCGTCCGATCTACCCGTCACATAAATTAAATAAGTTAGGGTAAGTGGGTGAATAGTTTTCTCCATTTTAATCTATTTTAATTCTGAATGAAATAATATAAAATAGTATTTTAATCTTATTATAATCTAATTTTATTATTAAACCCTAATTTTGGTCCAAAGAAAGTTAACTTTACGGATTTAGGATCCATGGCACGCAATCGAGACGATCCGTTGACCAAAAAGTCAATCAACTCAAATCCTAGATTTGTGTATAGAATCCTATAGATTTTAAAGCTACATGAATGCCGAAATCAATAGTTTCATAAAATCACAAGTTGGTAAAGAGTTATGGCCACAAGGGCGCACAGATGACAGTTTTTGGTAATTTTCTATTTACGTCTACGTTGCACGAATTTTATAGTAGATTAAACTTCCATATAAAATTCTGGAAAAATAATTTTTTTGGAAGTTCATCATGTCAAATTTTTAAAACTTTAAACAGCTCGTAATTTCGAGTTTGGGATCTCCCGAAATCTCGAAAACACGAAAATACGTCTAATTTTGAATAAGTGGCACTTTTAGAATTTTTTTAAAAAATAGGTTCATAAATTATTAAAATAATTTATATATTCAGAAAACTAACATTGATATGGTTTTAACAAAAAAATGGAGCACGTTTGGAGTCCGGAGCTAGGAGATATCATCTTTTTAAGTCGTCAAAACTACTAGAAAATGAGGCTGAATTTATGACAAATTTCGACTATTTTTGGACGAAAAAAGAGGAGTTTGGGGAAGAAAAATATGAAAGATGAGTTTATTCCATAAGTCGACTAGGTATTTATAATGTTGGAGACTATTTAATTGAATACGACTAGGATTGGCTAATCTGGATGTGATTAGGATCAGTTTAAATAAGGATATGATATGCATGAAGTTGATCTCCTAATAGGCTCGGGATTTGAATTAATTTAAAATAGAGTTTAAATTTATTTCAATAATTTATAATCTTAAATAGAATTAAAGATAATACAAATAATTTATATATAATCTTATTAATATCTATTAACACTAAATTAGCATCTATCAAATATTAAGACTTTATATATCCAAATAAATCCTCAATAACTTCAAAAATCCAATAATTTCTAAAAATTCTAAATAAATTATAAAAAAAATATTTAAATATTTTAACTCTAAAATAAATGTTTTGTAGTAACAACATTCAAGTATGGTCTCATAGTAAATCATGGAAGTCCTAGAAATTTACGTTTCCTAGGTTTTAATTACCAAAAATTCTAGAAAAACCTCCAAAAATCTAAAATAGCATAAAAATAATTCTAAATAAATATTTATATAAGTAAATTTATTAAAAAATTTATTTTCTAAATAACTAAGAGAATACTCTACAGAAATTTAATATCTATAATAAATATAATAATATAAAATATACACAAAATATCTATTTTGGGTGAAGGAGTTTACAATCTACCCAACTTACAAAATTTTTTTTCTCGAAATTAAAATTAAGGAATAATTTGTTAAATCTTTCACATTCGTATCTAAGGTAAGTCAACCGCAATCTTCTATCTAAGGTAAGTCAACCGCAATCTTCTTAAAAATTTAAATGACAAAATCTATTCAAATCCAACATAATCTCTTCAAAATTAAAATAACCACTGTTTAAATCAAAATTTAACCTATCATAATCTCTTATAGATTTTTAAATAATCAACATCCAATTTAATTCAAATCTATATGACATTATCAAGATTTAAATAACCCACCTCAAATTTTAAATCACGATTTCCAACTATCATAATCTTCTCTAGATTTTAAATAACCAAAATCTATTCAATCTAATCTTATTCCTAGTTTCAAATTTAAGGATTTCGTAGTCATCAAATCTTAAATTCGATCTCCATCCTCAAAATTCTATCTGGGTGATTCAATATTCAAAATTTAACATTTAAATTTAAATCCTCAAATTGTAAAATTTTAAATCCAATCCACAAATGTTCAAGGTTAAAATTCTATATTTATCCTTAAAATTAAATCGATGATTCAACCTTCAATATTCAAATTTAAATTATATGCTCAAAAAATATCTGGTCCAATATATCAAAGTTTTAAAATTTTTTCCATAAGGCATTCTTCTCTTTAAAGTTAAATCCTCATCATCATAATCATTCTTCTAAAAAAAATTGAAGTTAAAATGACTTAATCTCTCAATCTAATCTTACTTGATCATAATCTAAAATAATTCACCTCAAGTTGACAATGCAACTCCTACCCAACTTAGAATTTAACGATCTATCACACAAGACTATACTTTTAAGAAAAATATTCCTCAAATTATTTAATCATATTATTCAATCCTCAAAAGTTTTTAACACAAAAAATATCTCACATGTGATGTGCCCTTAATTATGAAAGATAGTCACCAAGTAATGCGATTGGCCTATGGGGTATATCTAGTACTCTCCGTGTATCAAACTTGTACCAAGCACGAGCGTTCATCTTTCCGAAATAGGGGAAGACGGAAAACAACAATAAAGAATTCAAGGAGGAGGTGATAAAATACAAGTACGGGTTTTAAGACGTTTAAAGAATTCAAAAGGGAGTTGTCAAGGCAGTCGTGGATTAAAATTTTATTTTGGTAAATTTTTATTCGCATGTTCATACCAGAACAGTTATGTACCTGACATGATATGCTCTGACCTATCTAGAGGGCAAGTATATTCGTCTAACAAGCTGAGTCAACTATATCTCAATCCACGTAAAGTAGTTATGCGAAGAGCGAACCAAGTGCACTGATCATACCATAATACACTGATTCTAATTATAATTTATTAGTATGGTTGATCAGACCCCATTAACACATATGTCATGAACAAGCTCGATAAAAGAATAAGTTTGTAAAACTAGGCTATAATAGCATCATAGGTCGAGGTAGTTCATAAAATATAAGTACGCTAGATTATAATGAAAGAAGGTACAAAATAATTCAAGTTCACAAAGAAGATAAGACTCGTCCGGTGTTGTGCCTCTACAGTTGTCATACTAACTCCTTGTCTAAGTCTTTAGTCGACCAAATAGGGATATGGGCCTATAAGTTCTACAATCTGGATAAACACTATCATTTTATGCTAGCATATAGTTAATGTCATTCAATTATACTTCATTAATGGATCAAAAGGACTATGTGATACTAGGTTGTGAGGCATACTACCCAACTTACAAGAATCAACTAATACTGTAACTGCCTTATGGGGATAAAGTAGAAACTCTTATTGGGGTATACGAGGAAAAGATCTTGGTACTTATTAATGTATCATATTGCATTATAAAACTCCATAGGTAATGGTCATCCTAAGTCTTAATCATAGTATTTATAGAATAAAAGTGTTAATAGTAAGAATGGAGAAGTTACTGGCTCTCAAGTGAAAGAGGATATAACCTGTATTGAGATATGTGGAACAGATTACTTGATTTAAAACTAAAGGATAATAATAAAATCATAATCTAAATGAACAACTCAAACTTATCAAGTTCTAACTACCAAGCACAGAATTTCAAAATTCAGGATTAACAACTATAATCCTAGCAAACTATATATCCTAACATAAAATGAAATCACTTGGCCAACAATCAGAAGGGTTAGGTGGCACGAATTGAAAGATGAAGGAAAAATTTTAGTCGTCGCACAAATAGCGAGCGTTAAGGTTTCGGAGGAACAAGATATAAAATAAAATAAAGAGACTCTTGATAATATCATGGTTTCCTAAGGAAAATATGGTATGTTAATCTCCGTGTTCGAGGTATGATCAAGAAAAATGGTCTATTCATTTCTCTTGGTTTCCTAAGGTATTGTTCTACTAATATCAAGACAGGAATCTAATTTTATAGTCCTCTTCTATTATCTCACTATGAAAGTTTGGTTTAGTCCTAATATTCAACCTTGGATTTCTATTGGTTCCTCAATGCTAGGGTCAAACAATATGGTCAAATCTCTAACTAACCCTAGTAGTGTCTATACTACTCTCAAGTCATTCATAAATATATCAAGGGATAATGGTCAATTAATTTACAAGTAAGGGATGCTAGGGTTCATTAGGTATTCTAAACTTAGTGATGTATCAATATTCTAGTTGTATTCTTAGTAGGAATGTTACCATAATTATCATCCTAACAATAAGGATTCATATATTCTAGGAGAAGGCTATATTCAAGAAATTATTAGAAAAGTACATGAATTAAGCAGGATACAATTATTTAAATAGAACGGATTGGAAGGAAGGTGAGTCATAGTCAAATGTGGATGAGATCTTAAACTCTAATCATATTTGCAGGCTTGCTTGGTACAGTAACGTAACCGAGACAATATACTCTCGACCTGCATGGGCCACCACTAAAATCATGTCATGCCCCAGTCCCAAAATATGTAGGACTAGGAATACGTAAGCATGCCAGCCGTATGTATATGACAACTCCAATATATGGAAACCATAATACATACATATGCTGTATTATGACCAATAATTTATAAGTGGCATATATTTGTTACAAGTCACAGGGCATAACTAAATCTCATCCACAGAAATCAAATATAAATGAATAACCAATCAACTATATAACTGAATCAAGTATAAGATGCTTGATAAGAATGAGAAGTTGGGTAGAGACAAATCCACTACCAAACTAGAATATAAGAGAAATAAAATAAGTACATCTGATGAATAAAGAGGCTCAAAGAGAAGACCTCCTCGAAAGGGAATGGAGTAGCAAGTCCTGATCCGTGCTCCTACAAATAGTCATGATCGTCTACACCTGGAAAGGGACCAGGTCCTCAGAGGGACGTAACAAGATACATAGAAGTATGCCAATAAAGTACTAAAAAATAAATATCCAAGGGTTGCCTAACCATCTATGTGAATGCACTATAAGAACAACTTTCCAACACGTGGGCTATCAGGCCAAAATGGGATTGGCATGATCCTCTCGGAGAATCAGGGGCCTACAAAGCATGACATCTTTTGAACGTCAGAGGCCGCCTGATAATAATAATATAGGGGTCATCATGACCGCGCATCTCCGGCGGAGCGTACGGGTTACACAAGGAAAGTACAAAGGAGCCCAAATGCCTTACTTGTTGTCCTCCCCACTCTATGCTCTAAGCATGTCATATCCATGACACGATGAGACCTCTAATAACTACAAAGTCTTCTAATTATGCAAATTCTATCAGCAGTTATTCCCTATCGCACGTCCCATATATAGAGGTGGCCAACCCGTCACGCAAGTCCGTGTCCTACATGAGACTCACTCTCGTGTAACAGATGTGTCACAGCCAATGAAATATAATAATGCCTCTAAATCATGTGGTGGTCTCGTAAAACTAGGTCGATATGCATAATATATAATAAAGATAAAATACGATGACACCGTCATTGCACCCAAGTTATTCTTGGACGCGCAGTTTATATAGCAGTTAAAATATATGAACTAAATAACAGAAATAAAATGCATGCATCATATAGAATATAAATCACTGTATAATGGCAAGGTATACTTTTCTGCTCTGAAAAAGGATGAAGTCGCAACTCAAGGCGTCGTCCGATCTACCCGTCACATAAATTAAACAAGTTAGGGTAAGTGGGTGAATAGTTTCCTCCATTTTAATATATTTTAATTCTGAATAAAATAATATAAAATAGTATTTTAATCTTATTATAATCTGATTTTATTGTTAAATCCTAATTTTGGTCCAAAGAAAGTCAACTTTACAGATTTGAGATCTATGACACGCAAATCGAGACGATCCATTGACCAAAAAGTCAACCAACTCAAATCCTAGATTTGTGTGTAGAATCCTATAGATTTTAACGCTACATGAATGTTGGAATCGACGGTTTCATAAAATCACAAGTCGGTAAAAAGTTATGGCCACAAGGGCGCAAATGACAGTTTTTGGTAATTTTTTATTTACGTCTACGTTGCACGAATTTTACAGTAGAATAAAATTACATATAAAATTCTGGAAAAATAATTTTTTGGAAGTTCATCATGTCATATTTTTGAAACCTTAAACGGCTCATAATTCCGAGTTCGGGATCTCCCGAAATCTCAAAAACACGAAAATGCGTCTGATTTTGAACAACTGACACTTTTAGAATTTTTTGAAAAAATAGATTTATAAATTATTAAAATAATTTATATATTCAGAAAATTAACCTTGATATGGGTTCTAATAAAAAAATTGGAGCACGTTTGGAATCCGGAGCTAGGAGATATCGTCTTTTTAAATCGTCAAAACTACTAGAAAATGAGGCTGAATTTATGACAAATTTTGACTATTTTTGGACGAAAAAGAGAGGAGTTTGGGAAAAAAAGATGAGTTTATTCCATAAGTCTAATAGGTATTTATAATGTTGGAGACTATTTAATTGAATACGACTAGGATTGGCTAATCCGGATATGATTAGGATCAGTTTAAATAAGGATATGATATGCATGAAGTTGATCTCCTAGTAGGCTCAGGATTTGAATTAATTTAAAATAGAGCTTAAATTTATCTCAATAATTTATAATCTTAAATATAATTAAATATAATACAAATAATTTATATATAATTTTATTAATATCTATTAACACTAAATTAGCATCTATCAAATATTAAGACTTTGTATATCCAAATAAATCCTCAATAATTCCAAAATTCCAATAATTCTTTAAAATTCTAAATAAATTATAGAAAAATATATTTAAATATTTAACTCTAAAATAAATGTTTGGTAGTAACAACATTCAAGTATGGTCTCATAGTAAATCATGGAAGTCCTAAAAATTTATGTTTCCTAGGTTTTAACTACCAAAAATTCTAGAAAAATCTCCAAAAATCTAAAATAGCCTAAAAATGATTCTAAATAAATATTTATATAAGTAAATATATTAAGAAATTTATTTTCTAATTAACTAAGAGAATACTCTAAAGAAATTCAACATCTATAATAAATATAATAATATAAAATACACACAAAATATCTATTTTGGGTGAGGGAGTTTACAGAGGGAGAGGGTGTGGTTTAAATGAGGAGAGAGGGAGAGAGTGTTGCCTAGGGATTAGGGCCAGCTAGGTACCCAAGGAGAGGGGGGGTTTCATGAAGGAATGGGTGGTGATGGTGTGTTAAAATTTGAATGGAGGGTGGAGATGTGTTGGGGTTTGGATAAGAGGTTAGGATTTAATGTAGGTTGCATAGTATCATACAAAAAAGAGGGGGATAGCTCATGACCGATCAAGCATTTAAAATAGAATTTCTTCATTTGCTCCAACCAATAGAAGATAGACACATGGCTAGCTATTTACACAAAAGTCTCCAATAGTTTAGGACTTGCATAAAGAGAAAAAAGTAGATTGAATGTGGAAAAATGCCATGTTTGGTGTGTTGTAGTAGGAGAAATTGGTGTGTGATATTTTGTATGAGCCATGAGGGTGTGAGTGGGGTTTGGGTTGGTGTTGGGTTTAGTTTTGGGTTAGGTTGAGTCATTACACCAATTTAGTTAAAATTAGTGTCAATGGTGTTCTTTAATTAATTGGAAGTGCATAGGATTTAAATTGGGTGGGACACAAGTGTCATAGAAGTAGTAGACTCAGAATAGATTATTGATAAATATTGGGTTACAAGGAACATGTCGAGATGTGTCTCCAATTTTGATTGGAACGGACAATGATGCAAAGTTTAATTTAAAATTAAAAAATGTGCATGCATATTGTAAAATTTAAATAAAGCACAAGAGAGTGTATTCACAAGTGACACAAAGGTCAGGATTAAAGATTGGCTTGTCTAGGTCAAGGATGTAAAATTTGTTGGAAAGCAATTGCTAGTGCATTGCTCTAGATATTTAAACAACGGTAATGTGCAACTATTTAATCATAAATCAAAGCGGTAAATAATAACTCTAATTTATTAATCCAAAAATAATTTTAAATAAATCTCTAATCCTAGATTTTGTGTTAGGGGGCTTACAATCTTGCTACCTTAGAAAATTTTGTCCTCAAAATTCAAAATCTATCTCCCCAATAACGAATTCAACGTATCTATATGTATATAAACACAACTTGGTACTTAGTCCTACTCTACTCTCTTTACCTTAAACTGTCGCATACGTACAGTCGAATCATCTAAGGTATTTGGTCCTCTAAACATCTTCTCACTATCATGGACTGTCTCGTCATTGTTATCATGCTAATCATCATCCAGAAAATTATCACATATAGCCTAGGTTACTCAAGAAAGTTGCGACACAATCTAAGTTTGAAACTTCTAATATCTATAAAGAAAATAACGTCATTCTTTTACTCTCAAAGGACTGCAGGGGTTAGGCACTAAAATTTTATAAGCACAAAATTCTCAAGGCCACTTATGTAGTATCTAAATTCATTTTTCTGCAACTAAGACGGTTAATATCTCAATATTCTTTCCTAGATATAACGCCATCATCCTATAGTATCCACAATGGAATCATGTAATCTAACTTCTTATAATTAGTCTTAGCAGCATCAAGCCTAATCTAGTCAGTCAGTCATACCTAGTCTAGAAGCTTAACTCAAATAATTTCTAGAAGAAATATATGTAATAAAATATTAGATAAGTCTCTACACAATACATAGTAATAAGAATATATATAAATTATGTAATAAATATCTATTCAATCATTCTAAATACCCTAGAATAAAATATAACAAATATAATAACAAGAATATAATTCCTAAAATTTATCGGCTAGGGTAAATTGGAAATAGGTTCCCATAACTGTAAACTCCCTTATTTATTTCTATAGATAGTCTGGTATGGGTTAGAAAATTTTGGTTTAGCAGCAGATGATTGAGGTTTAGAGTAAGGTTACAGATGTCTGATTTTTTAATTAAACCCTTGGTGCGCCCTACCGTTGTTGCAATATTCGGAGCCCAACATCAGCCCATAAATTCTAACAGATTGTAGCACTCTTGACTTGACACACCAATTTAGGCGCTGGACTTTTCCGTAACTCAAAATCATAATTTTTTGTGCTCTAATTTAATTGCACAATTTTTCGTAACCGAAATCCATTATTTAATCCTGTGTCGCGCACCTGTGTCGTTGCCATCAATTTTGATACACCAACTCAACCCGTTGAGCCGGACCAATTAAAGGGTCCAAGACTGACACCAAGCCTACACCATTTATGACCTTTGTGTCACTCCCAATTGAGATCTCATGTGCCCCATTTAATTTAAGAGCACATGATATTTTTATTCTAATTAAATTAGAGATACCAACTTTAACTAATCTTATTTTAATCCCAATTTAATTCCAATGCCCCTTTAATTAAGTCCATGCAAAACACACAACACCCTCTCACCCTACAAAACACCAAACACCATTTCTCCCACAAATTTTGCATTATTTCATATGTTTGTGCAAATACCCAAACTTAAGGGGCTTAATTGCAAATATTGTAATATGTGTCATAACCTCATTGGTCAAGACCAATAAAGAAGCCTCACCCCTTTTCTTTGACCGATCAATCTCCCCACTCCCTCTCATTTGGTGAACACAATTTTCCTCCATATGAAATCCTAGCCCCTCATTTGAATTGGGCTCATCCACACCACACAACCCTCACACAACTCCCTATAAAATGTCTCTATTACCACACTCTTCCCTATGCCGGCCCTAATCCCCAAACCTAGAGAACACAACCCTCTCTCTCTCCTCCCTCTTCTACATACACAGCCATATTTCTCTTCTTCTTCATCATTTCTTCTTCTTCTTCTTCTTCTTCTTCTTTCTTGAGAAACCCAACTCCGGCCAGCCGACCGACTGCCGCTGACTTCACCCCACGGCCAGCAGCACCTCACCTCCGCCCTGCTACCCCGACCGACTGCCACCCCTCACCTCGACCAACCTCCAGCAACCGGCTGTTTGCCACGAGCAACGACACTCCGGCCAGCTTCCTCCCCACCTCCAGCTGCTCTTCCCACAACCACCATCGTCTTTATCAACACACTCCAGCCGAGTCTCTCCTTCTCCGAGAGGTGCAGCCACCACGACCACCCGCCATGAGCTTCACCCCGCCACCACCGCATACCACGACCACCTCCATTTCCAGTGACTCCCCCGACTTCACCCCTCGGCCATCCCCGTACCGCCACCACCGCACATCACCACCACCACCTCCAGTCTTTACCACATCCTCCATTACCACCACCACCACACACCACCACCATCTCCAGTCCCCACTGTCACCATCCGGCCGACTCCCCTTCGGCCAGAGATGGCCACCACCTCGCCGAGGTGAACCTCTCCCCCATCTCCATAATTAGTGTTGTTTATTGCATACTTTTATATAACTTAGTTAATATTTAGTGTTATGATTTTGCATTGATTTTAGGGTTTGATATATTGTTCCATACATTGAGATTTAAGGGTTTAGTTCATTGTAATATATGAGTGATGGTAACATGCTTGAATGGTGGTAGATGAAATCAATTTATTTTAGTTTAATATATACATATGGGATTTAGGTTTAATATATATTACAATATGCATTGATGTTCATGGGTGGAGGATATAATATATATACATGCGAGGGTTATGGAAAATATACACTTGATGGTTGGGTTTTAAATGCCTTATGAGTTTTAGGGTTGGTTACATTTAAATTTATAAAATTAAAGGTAAAATGCAAGGTTAATAATTAGGGTTTGATGTTATGTATGCATCTAAATGGTTGTAAAATGGTGATGATATTAAGGCATTGATTATTATCAAGGAACATGTTAATTACTATAAAATGGTAGAGAGATATCAAACCTTGGGTTAATATGGAAAGATGTTGAATAAGTTGTTTGAGGACTAGTTGTACATCGGTAGAAATGAGGTTCAAATATTTTAAAGGAAGGTTTTATATGAACAAGGGTTTATTAATAATAATTTAATGGAGGATTTGCTTGATGATATAGTATAGATGTTTAATTGGATCGAATGTAACACCCTTAGTCTACCTTGGTCAACCCTCTAGCTTCGTGACCATGTAAGTTGTAACTGAGTTTGAACATATGATTAGACGAGTGTCACATCCCTGTTTGCCACATGATAGTTTATTGATTGAGTTTGTATCTCGTCTCTAGGTACTACGGGACCTGCAAACTTGGATGCGGTACCGGATCCCCATCTTCAGCAGCTGGACGCAGACAAGTGTACCTTGCCACCATATATTTCAGTTACCAGATATTTATTTTTTTATTATATACATTGTGCGAGTGTTTGATTAAGATCGTTACTTCGCTTTCGGATCACAACCGGGTGCAGACGTTCGTCGTAACGTCTTGCAACGAATGCTAGATGTTCGTAATACCTCAATGTACGTACTTGAGTATATCGTCACCCCAGGACACATTCATACACTGTTATTATGTCAGATTTCCTATATCCTGATACTGACATCATGACTGGAGACTGGGACGACCTTAGGGCCGCGTTTGTTGATAGTTACTTCTGTACGAAGAGAATGCTAGATAGAGGTTCCGGTTCAGCGCACTATCGTTGAACGCTTGGGAAGGGGAAGACAGTTACTAGATATTTGGGCTCCTTTGTACGCGCTTATATATGTATATGTACTATTTCTATAGTGATCCTGTATCTGGAGTAGTTGTATCACCCGTGTGACTCTTTACCCGGAGCTACGGTACGTCCCGTGTGTTTTCGTGTCCGGAGCTACGGTTTTATTTTGGACAGCCCACGCATCGAACATTGTCTTTAAACTGTGTCTTACTTATTTGGCTATGCTAGATTACCCCGTCGTTGCACTTGTACTTTCTGTTATACTTGGCATGCTGTATTTTTGTACCTTGTTACGTCCCTCTGAGGACCTGGTTTCCTTCCAGGTTTAGGCGAGGAGGATTATGATTTATTATGGCATGACATGTTTTTGTGGTGGCCCATACAGGTTCGATGTAAATGGTCTTGGTCACCTGACTGTGCTAAGCTAGCCTGCAAATTAGGAATATATATTATGTTTTATTGTTGAATAGGATCTCAATCCATAATCAATTTTAAAAACTCCTTTCGTAATTGATTATCGCCATTGGACTTCCCATTGTATTCGTTTCTTTTTCATCAATATCATTATCCTTGTTTCTCATCTTCTTTCATTTCGGAAGGACGAATGCTTTAGCCTGATGGTTCGCTCCAAAAGAAGATCGAAGTCTGACGACAGAAGACAGAATTCGTGTACTATTCTCTGAGAAGATTGTTACCCTTAGTAGGATAGATTGATAGGTTCTTTTGGATTCTAGATCTAGTATGGAAGGTTAGCAAGAGAATTGGACCCAGTAGTACCCTACCCATACTTGAGATAGAAGTGATTTGGGAAGTACTGGGAGCTGGAATGATTGTTGATCATAACCCTTTAGAATAATTTATGGAAATGCATATCCAGATGCTTGGAAGTAGTTGTAGCCCATGATGGCGATACTAGGAATGATATTAGGAAATGGCGAGGATAATATTTCAGGCTCTCACTTGGAAGATAATGATCTGATACTAGAAATTCTAGTATATGCTTGGGTGATACCATTATTATGATTGCACTATGCGACTCGGAGCAATAAATAATGGAAAGAAAAAAAAATTGAAGAATATAATTGTAGGAAGAAATTTGAGGAGAAAAGTAACTATACATTAGGGAAGAAATTTTTTGGAGGTTTAGTGTTGTATATAGAAAGGGAGAATTTATTATAAGGTTAAGTCTAGACTATGACATGGTCCTAGCATGAGTTGGTTGAGCCAATACCACGCGATGCTAGATTGTCGACGTGGTTGTACTATATTTAGACCCCCAGATCACCTTGAGTTTGAGTTTCTTCGGGGAGCCCAGGAGCATGGGGCCCATCTACCTTAGGGGCACACGTTGCAAAAGGTGAACTAGTGTACCCCCGTATTATATCAGAGTTTGAGGATGTGTTTCCAGAGGATCTCCTAGGCCTGCCACCTGACAGAGAGATTGAGTTCACTATAGAGTTGACTCCCGGAGCCGAGCCAGTTACTTCCCCCATTTACAGACTAACACCGAAGAAGTTGGTTGAGTTGAAAGTCCAAGTAGATGATCTCTTAGATAAGGGTTTCATACGGGCTAGTGTATCTCCATGGGGAGCACCCATTTTATTTGTACTGAAGAAGGACGGGACGGTACGCTTGTGTATCGATTACAGGGCATTAAATTGTCACGCCCCAGTCCCAAAAGTACACGGGACCAGGCCACGTGGCAATAGCCAACTGTCACGTCTCCAAGGATATCCTAATTTAATGGATCCTAATGAAGAGTGCTACGCTATCCTAAAATACTAACATGTCCAATATCAACATCAAACAGGTAATATAATCTCATCCACAAAATAAACAGCAAGAAAGTAATAAAATAAATGCTGAAAGATAAACGCCAGTCTCAAAATATCATAGTACAGCCAAGAGTGTCTGGTGGGGACAAACCCATTACTATGACAAAATAAAATACTGAAATGATAGATAAAAGATAATGACTAGGGCATCGGCTAACTAGATAATGATGCTCCCAAATCCTAGGCAGAAGGCCTACCAAATGATCACGGAAACTCTGACGGTAGTACCTCTAGCTCCTCAACTGTAGCATACCTCGTCTCCTGTCCTGGGCTGTACACTGTGGGATAATATGCCTCGTCCAAATCTGGAAAGGTACCA
This sequence comes from Iris macrosiphon, assembly GCA_036927795.1. NCBI lineage: Eukaryota > Viridiplantae > Streptophyta > Magnoliopsida > Asparagales > Iridaceae > Iris > Iris macrosiphon. Next base: position 64,219,622 of record JAYESA010000002.1, read on the forward strand.
GGTCCTCAGAGGGACGTAACAAGATACATAGAAGCATGCCATATATAAATACTGAATAAAATAAATACAATAAAGGGTGTGCTAACCATCTAAGTGAATGCAATGTGAAGACAACTTTAGTATGTATGGATAGGCGTAGGCATAACGTCCAACACTCCGAAGAGCGTGGTATCTGTAACGTCCATCATTCCGAAGAATGAGGTATCTGCAATATATATATATATGTCCCTATCACTCCGAAGAGCGCGGTGTCTGCAATAAAGGAAGTCATTGGATCCGTGGCTCCTCCGGATACGACGGAGTCTAATGTGTGTATCTCAAACGCCTACTAGCTGTCCTCCCCGTCCAATGTAGATACACTAGTCGAATACTCGACGTACATACCACATATCTATATGCCAGTCTCTACAAATAAAATAATCCTGAGTTACGTACTAACCGTAATGCATGTCACACGCACCGATAGCTAGTCGAGTACGCGAACCCGTATCCCAATATGAATTTGTCACTGGAAAACGTGTAAGAATGTCGGGTCTCGAAAAATATCAGAGTATCCTCCCAACTGGGGTGAGTCTGCTAGTGACTAGGTCAAGTATACTAATCATCGATGTATCCTCGACTGCACCCGAGTCAATCTCGGACGCGCACATTCATATAAAATAAAGCAACAAGATATCATACAATATATGCATCATTTAATTTAAACAGTAAATATGGCAAGGTATCTTGCCTGGGTCCTCAAGCTGGAAATGCCAATAGCCTGCTCCTGCAGTGTCTCATGTCCGGTCCAATGACCCTAAATACATAATATAATATAGCAAATATTATCATCAGACACTAAGCAATACATAGACAACTATGACGTTGCTCTTAGGTACTGTCGCAAGATAACGGCTGGTCGACTATAGTGGCGCATGTGCACGTAGCTAAGATGCACGCGTGCCCTGTCCTCAGTCACAGTGTACCTCACGACAATAAACTTCTAAGTTATGGTTTTACGCAACTACATTACGCCTTGTTCAATTATACGTCATTATTTCCCATGTTAAGTGTACTAGGTCTATGTCTACGTTTTAGGTGAAATACAAGTTTTTAATAACATGTCCTACTGTTAGGGTCTTTACTACTTATTATTTACTAACTTATTAATCATTAAGTAATCTGATTAAATATACGCACATTTATAATTAGGATTCGAATTAACTATCTCGTGTCCATGAAATGACACGATACGACGACACAATGATACGCGACTATACGGCGATATCATGAAGAAGCAAAGAATTGAGGTGGTTACCTCGACGTGGCTGACTGGATAGGGCCTGTGCTCGTCGAGGGTGTGTACTCCGGCGAGGGACGGCTCTGGTCGACGGCCAGCAAGGTGGCAGCGGCAGTGGCAGCAACTGTAGCAGGTGTAGCAGCGGCAACAGCCTTGGCAGCGGTGATGCGGGCTGAGGGCGGTGCGAGGGTGGCTGTCAGGTCGCGTGGGAGGTGGTGCTCCACCTGACAGTGGTGGTCGGGGGTGCTGGAGGCGGTGACCAGGGCTGGGGCAGTCGGCTAAGGGCTCGGGTTTAATGGAAGGTTTGGTTATGATGAAGGAGATGGTGGCGATGGTGGATGGAGGCGTTGTGCCGGCGGCTGGGTTGGTGGTCCAGTGTCGAGGGGGTGAACCGGTGGCTGGGGTGGCGGCCTGAGGTGTTGACTGGTCGGAAGTAGGGGAGGGGGAAGCTCGGGTTGGATGAGGGGTCGGCTAGGGTTTCTTTTAAAGGTGGTGGTGATAGGGATTTTAGGGTTTCAAGTGAAAGAAATGTATATTTATATAGGAGGGGATTTTTGGGCTGACCTCGCGACTTGGGCCGGCCAGGCTCCTCGGGGTGGGGGCTGGTCCACAGGAAAGGTGTTCATGGGCTTGGTCCGGTCATGTTTTGGTAAAATTGCTCCTAATTTAATTTAATAAAAATAATGCGCATGGTGTTCTCTAATGCATTGAAGACACATGGAACTAGATTTGGGTGGGACACAAGTGTCATGGGCGTAGCAGGCTCATAATAGGTCAATACCCTAATTTAGGTTATACGGAGTTGGGTTATGGTTGAGCTTTACTTTCAATTGGAAATGGGTAATTATGAGAAATTGGGTTTATTGGAATTATACGTAGACGTTTGTAACAATTATTGTGCAGCTCAAATAAAGCACAATATTGAGTATCTAAAATTTACACAGGGTCAGATGGGTAGTCTGGCATGTCTAAGAGATGTGTATTTAATTGGTTTGAGGGTAACTACTAGTGTAGCGCTCCAAACATCGAAGCATCGGTAAAGTGTATTAAGCCACATAATTATTGCACCTTAATTTAATTATATCCAGATTAATCCTAGTCTCTCAATTTAACTTAAAATAATCCTAAATTGGTCGAGGGGGTTTACATAAATGCTGTAACGATAAAGAACAAGTATCCACTGCCACGCATCGATGATTTATTTGATCAGCTTAGTGGTGCATGTGTATTCTCGAAGATCGATCTCAGATCTGGTTATCATCAGATCAAGGTACGGAGAGAGAATATCCCGAAGACGGCTTTTTGGACGAAGTATGGGCACTATGAGTTTTTAGTCATGCTGTTTGGTTTAACCAACATGCCAGCAGTATTTATGAGTCTGATGAACAATGTTTTCCACCAGTACTTAGATAAGTTCGTGGTGGTATTTATCGACGATATCTTGGTATATTCCAAGAGCCAGGAGGAGCATGAGAGACATCTCAGGATCGTGTTAGAGACGCTGAGACAGGAGAGGTTGTACGCCAAGCTCAGCAAATATGATTTTTGCTTGGATAGAGTACCATTCCTGGGACACATAATCACCGGAGATGGACTATCAGTTGATCCGGAGAAGATAGCTAAGTAGAGATGTGGCCTACCCCTACATCAGTTACAGAGGTTAGGAGTTTCCTCGAACTTGTCGAATATTATCGGAAGTTCGTAGAAAATTTCTCGAGGATTGCTGTACCTATGACGCGACTGATGCGTAAAGGCGAGGAGTTTATCTGGACCGACGAGTGTCAGACGGCTTTCGATAAGCTGAAGAAGCGTCTGACATCAGTACCGATTTTGATACTACCTTCAGGATCAGGAGGATTTGTAGTGTATAGTGATACGTCTGGGAGCGAATTAGGATATGTACTGATGCAACACGGCAAAGTGATAGCCTACGCATCGAGACAGCTGAGAGTTTATGAGAAAAACTATCCGACGCACGATCTAGAGCTAGCTGCAGTGATATTTGCACTAAAGCTATGGCGACACTACCTTTATGGTGAGCGTGTTGAGATTTACACAGATCATAAAAGACTGAAGTATGTCTATACGCAGAAGGAGCTCAACATGAGACAGAGGCGCTGGCTAGAGTTGATGACAGATTATGATATAGAGTTGCAATACCACCCTAGCAAGGCGAATGTAGTAGTAGATGCCTTAAGCAGGAAGCCCATGGCCTACTTTTTGACAACTCAATGGCAATTGCTAAAGGATCTTCAGGAGCTTGGGATAGAGATTGTATTACCAGGCATGGATGAAAAGATGGCCAGTCTCGAGGTTTAGTCTATATTGATTGAGAGGATCAAGGCAGCCCTGCCTACAGATGAGAGATTTTGACGAATGCGAGAGAGGACAGAGGTCGACATGCAAACGAGACTCAGGATTCATGAAGACGGAACATTAAGGTGTGGAGATCGCCTATACGTTCCGAGTGGCGAGCTACGCCAGGAGTTGATGACCGAGGCTCATAGCTCGATTTATTCTATTTATCCCGGGGGTACGAAGATGTACCGAGATTTGAGGCAACATTTTTGGTGTCATGGGATAAAGAGAGAGATTACAAGATTTATGGTGAGATGTTTGGTTTATCAGCAAGTCAAGGCTGAACATCAGAGGACTGCAGGACTATTGCAGTCGCTTCCCATTCCCGAGTGGAAGTGGGAACACATTACCATGGACTTCGTCACAGGATTCCCACGGAGCCCTAGCGGGAAGGATGCAGTTTGGGTTGTCGTAGACAGACTCACCAAGTTTGTACATTTCTTGCCCTTCAGAGTTGGGCAGTCCACGGAGTTATTAGCTGACATGTATATGAGGCAGATAGTACGACTACATGGAGTGCCTGTCAGCATTGTATCGGACCGTGATTCCAGATCCATGTCATATTTTTGGCAGAGTATGCAGGAGAGTCTAGGAACTCATCTCAAGTTCAGCACTGCATATCATCCACAGACTAATGGCCAGTCAGAGCGCACGATACAGATACTAGAGGATATGTTGAGAGCGTGCATGATCGATTTTGGAGGATCTTGGGAGGACCATCTACACTTAATGGTATTCTCCTATAATAACAGCTACCAGGCTAGCATACAGATGGCACCTTATGAGGCACTGTACGACAGGAAGTGTAGGTCACCAGTATGTTAGAGTGACGTGGGAGAGCGTCAGATACTTGGTCCAGAGTTAGTGACACAGACAGTGGAGAAAGTCAAGCAGATTCAGAGCCACCTGCATGCAGCACAGGACAGACAAAAGCATTGGGCAGATGCGCACCGCAGACCTTTGGAGTTCAAGGAAGGTGACCATGTATTTTTGAAGATATCGCCTACTCGTGGTACCATCATATTCGGAGGCAGAGGCAAGCTGAGTCCGAGGTACATCGGACCTTTTAACATCTTGGAACGAGTTGGCGAAGTGGTTTATCGTCTTGCATTGCCTCCATCATTAGAAGGAGTGCATGATATATTTTATGTATCGCAGTTGAGGAGCTACGTGGCAAACCCTAGCCACATGCTTGATCATTCGGAGATTACAGTCGGGCTCAGTTTATCTTACGTAGAGCAGCCAGTGGAGATACCCGATCACAGTGAGAAGACTTTGAGAGGTCAGACTATTCGACTGGTCAGAGTTGCATGGAAGCATCATTCGCCAGGCGAGTCTACCTGGGAGAGCGAGGATTCCATTCGGCAGCATTTTTCGTATTTATTTGAGGATCGAGGTACGAATTTACGTACCGCATTTGATTACCAGTTTGCTTTTAAATTCTCATAGCTATTATCATGATTTACTTTTAATTTCGGGGACAAAAATTTTCTAAGTTGGAAAGGATGTAAACCCCCTCATTTATTTCTATAGATAGTCTGGTATGGGTTAAAAAATTTTGGTTTAGCAGCAGATGATTGAGGTTTAGAGTAAGGTTATAAATGTCTGATTTTTTAATTAAACCCTTGGCGCGCCCTACCGTTGTTGCAATATTCGGAGCCCAACATCAGCCCATAAATTCTAACAGATTATTGCACTCTTGACTTGACACGCCAATTTAGGCGCTGGACTTTTTCGTCACTCAAAATCATAATTCCTTGTGCTCTAATTTAATTGCACAATTTTCTGTAACCGGAATCCATTATTTAATCCCGTATCGCGCACCTGTGTCGTTGCCATTAATTTTGAGACACCAACTCAACCCGTTGAGCCGGACTAATTAAATGGTCCAAGACTGACACCAAGCCTACACCATATATGACCTTTGTGTCACTCCCAATTGAGATCCCATGTGCCTCCATTTAATTTAAGAGCACATGACATTTTTATTCTAATTAAATTAGGGATACCAACTTTGACTAATCCTATTTTAATCCCAAATTAATTCCAATGCCCCTTTAATTAAGCCCATGCAAAACACACAACACCCCCTCACCCTACAAAATACCAAACACCATTTCTCCTACAAATTTTGCATCATTTCATATGTTTGTGCAAATACCCAAACTTAAGGGGCTTAATTACAAATGTTGTAATATGTGTCATAACCTCATTGGTCAAGACTAATGAAGAAGCCTCACCCCTTTTCTTTAACCAGTCAATCTCCCCACTCCCTCTCCTTTGGTGAACACAATTTACCTCCATATGAAATCCTAGCCCCTCATTTGAATTGGGCTCATCCACACCATACAACCCTCACCCAACTCCCTATAAAATGTCTCCATTACCACACTCTTCCCCATGCCGGCCCTAATCTCCAAACCTAGAGAACACAACCCTCTCTCTCTCTCCTCCCTTTTCTATATACACAGCCATATTTATCTTCTTCTGCTTCTTCTTCTTCTTCTTCTTCTTCTTCTTCTTCTTCCTTTCTTCTTCTTCTTCTTCCTTGAGAAACCCAACTCCGGCCAGCCGACCGACTGCCGCTGACTTTACCCCACGGCCAGCAGCACCTCGCCTCCGTCCTGCTACCCCGACCGACTGCCACCCCTCACTTCGACCAACCTCCAGCAACTGGTTGTTTGCCACGAGCAACGATACCCCGGCCAGCTTCCTCCCCACCTCCAGCTGCTCTTCCCACCACCACCATCGTCTTCATCAACACACTCCGACCGAGTCTCTCCTTCTCCGAGCGGTGCAGCAACTACGACCACCCGCCACGAGCTTCACCCCGCCACCACCGCACACTACGACTACCTCCATTTCCAGTGACTCCCCCGACTTCACCCCTCGGCCATCCCCGTACCGCCACCACCGCACATCTCCACCACCACCTCCAGTCTTCACCACATCCTCCATTACCACCACCACCACCACACACCACCACCATCTCCAGTCCCCACTGCCACCATCCGGCAGACTCTCCTCCGGCCAGAGACGGCCACCACCTCGTCGAGGTGAACCTCTCCCCCATCTCCTTGATTAGTATTGTTTATTTTATACTTTTATATGACTTATTTAATATTTAGGGTTATGGTTTTTCATTAATTTTAGGGTTTGATATATTGTTCCATACATTGAGATTTAAGGGTTTAGTTCATTATAATATATGCAGTGATGGTAACATGCTTGAATGGTGGTAGATGAAATCAATTTATTTTAGTTTAATATATGCATGTGGGATTTAGTTTTAATATATATTACAATATGAATTGATGTTCATGGGTGGAGGATATGAAATATATACATGCGAGGGTTATGGAAGATATACACTTGATAGTTGGGTTTTAAATGCCTTATGAGTTTTAGGGTTGGTTACATTTAAATTTATGAAATTAAAGGTAAAATACAAGGTTAATAATTAGGGTTTGATGTTATGTATGCATCTAAATGGTTGTAAAATGGTGATGATATTAAGGCATTGATTATTATCAAGGAACATGTTAATTACTATAAAATGGTAGAGAGAGATCAAACCTTGGGTTAATATAGAAAGGTGTTGAATAAGTTATTTGAGGACTAGCTGTACATTGGTAGAAATGAGGTTCAAATATTTTAAAGGAAGGTTTTATATGAATGAGAGTTTATTAATAATAATTTAATGGAGGATTTGCTTGATGATATAGTATAGATATTTAATTGGATCAGATGTAACACACTCTTAGTCTACCTTGGTCAACCCTCTAGCTTTGTGACCATGTAAGTTGTAACTGAGTTTGAATATATGATTAGACGAGTGTCACATCCCTGTTTGCCACGTGATAGTTTATTGATCGAGTTTGTATCTCGTCTCTAGGTACTACGGGGACCTGCAGACTTGGACGTAGTACCGGATCCCCATCTTCAGCAGCCGGACGCAGGCATGTGTACCTTGCCACCATGTATTTTAGTTACCAGATATTTATTGTTTCATTATATACATTGTGCGATGTTTGATTAAGATCGTTACTTCGCGTCCGGATCACAACCGGGTGCAGACGTTCGACGTAACGTCTTGCAACTAAAGCTAGATGTTCGTAATACCTCGATGTACGTACCTGAGTATATCGTCACCCCAAGACACATTCATATACTGTTATCGTGCCAGATTTTCTGTATCTTGATACTGACATCATGACTGGAGACTGGGACGACCTTAGGGTCATGTTTGTTGATAGTTACTTCTGTACGAAGAGACTGCTAGATGGAGGTTCCAGTTCAGCGCACAATCGTTGAATGCTTGGGAAGGGGAAGACAGTTACTAGATGTTTGGGATCCTCTGCAAGCGCTTATATATGTATATGTACTATTTCTGTAGTGATCTTGTATCTAGAGTAGTTGTATCACCCGTGTGACTCTTTGCCCGGAGCTGCGGTACGTCCCGTGTGTTTCCGTGTCCGGAGCTACGGTTTTATTTTGGATAGCCCACGCGTCGAACATTGTCTTTAAACTGTGTCTTACTTAGTTGGTTATGCTAGATTACCCCGTCGTTGCACTTGTACTTTCTGTTATACTTCCAGGTTTAGGCGAGGAGGATTACCCAAAGGAGTACGGACCAGGTACATATCCAGCAGTAGGACCCATTACCAAGGACGAGGTCATCCCCGAGGACTTTGCCTGATCTCTGGTAGTGACTCTATCCTTGGAACGGTACTACTATCCAGATTCGGATACCGTTCCTAGTTATCTTAGTGCTTACTTTCATTCCAGTATTTGTACTAGCGGGTTTGTTCCCGTGTGACTATTCTAGTATTTGTACTATGATACATTTTCTTGTGACATTTTCTTTCTGCACATTAGTTGTTGTGATTACCTCTATGTGCTCTTATATCTATTGCATGTAGATGAGATTTAGATTCACTATTTATGTGTTATGTATTGGGTTATTCATTGTACTTTACAGCTTAGGTGCACTCTGACGGGCCCATTAGATTGAGATGCCCGTCGAAGTGTGCTGTTGGCCATTGCCACGTGACTCGGTTCCTTATCTTTGGAACCGGGGCATGACAATAATACCACATACTACTAAGGATTAGGTTCCGCAAACTCATGTCATATTAGTCAAAAATCTAAATCTCTATCCCTAAGCGGTTTATGTGTAAACTTCAATATTCAGCTATCATTCCTATCAGACTTATATCTTCCATTTACACCCCCTACTCATGTGTCAATATATAATCTAAGAGTCTAGTGGTAGTCCTCTATCGATTGACCAATGAGTCAGCGTGTGATCTAAACATGTATTTTGTTCCTTGAAATTTGTAGCACTTCGAGGCTGATCAATAATTTTTACCTGCGCTAAATCCTCGAAATTCCAAAAGTATTACAATTCATAAATACTATAATTATTATCCCTCAAGTCCATATCAAAATTTCTCGTCCTTGGGTTACGTGACTCTAATATATTTCTTTTATCATTTGCTTCCTACACATCTTCATATCTTTCTAGTACGTTGATCTTATGTTCAACCCTAAATTTCGTCAATCATGGCCCAATACCTTCCACTTCGTAGTATTGATCTTCGAGGCAACTATCGAGTGATAAAATTTTTAGTCTTTCCTAGATCATTCTCTTAATTTAAAAAGCTTAAGGTCAGGTACTTGTCGTGAATCTCATCTTGTTGACACTCTACCTTTTTACCTTGAACCTGAGGTTTCTCCTAGTTTACTCCATGTATACCCTTCATCCAACTACATGGGTACCATCTTGTTTATAACTAGCTATCCATTATAGGTAGTTCATGATATCTAATTCAAGGCTATAACATCTGTCGATACTAGCATCTTTCAATCTAATTGCTCTATTTTGGATATTAGCTCACCTAATCGAGTTATCAAAGGTGAAAACCATGAGCCCAATAGACACTGGCAACCCAAACAAATCAAGTATATCAAATCTGATTCCAGAAGCTATACCCTAGTACCTAAGTTGTCAAGTCAATCAACAACCAATCTAGTAATCCACATATCTATTTTAGCCTAGTGATATAATCATCTTTATCTAAAGGGTGAAAATTTTCTAGGTCTGGTACAGGAAGTCACAAGACATCTAGAGATTAACCACTATGGATTGCTACATAAAGTGTTATTTTATACCCTATTTTTATTAGTATCCGATAATCTTCTTTTAGATGTGAGTCTAAGATCCTGCCTTCTAAAATTCATAATGTCGTTCCTTGTATCACTATCATAAAGCTACAACTAATTCCTTGTATCACTATCATGGGGCTACAACTAACCCTGGCATCTAGCTATGTCTTTCCCAAATTATTCTAGAGCCTTAGAATCAAACTATCTTTCTAGTTTCTAATACTTACAGTCACTGCTACCTTAAGGAAAGGTAGGGTTTTATCAGTTCCAGATATCTACTACTAGGTTCAATTCTCATGCTAACAATCTATACTAGCTCTAACATCTAGAAAGAACCTATCATCCTACCCTACTAAGGGTAACCATCTTATCATAGAATATCGCATCAATCACACCTTCTTCCATCTTGACTAGGATCTGCTCCTGGAGGAAATCATCGTACGCGAGCATCCATCTCTCTGAAATAAGGAATACGAGAAACAATAATAACGATGTCGACGGTAAATGAGCGAATACAATATTGGAGTCCAAGGGCGACAATCGAATACAATAGGAGTTTTAAAATCAGTTATGGATTGAGATCTTATTCAACATTAATCCTAAGTTGCAGGCTCGTTCGGTACAGTAACGTAACCGAAATGATATGCTCTGACCTGCATGGGCCACCAATAAAACCATGTCATGCCCCAGTCCCAAAGCACGTGGGACCAGACATGTGACAATGGTCAGCTGGTACAACTCCGTAGGGCTTTCCAATTTAATGGACCTGACGAAGTGCACTTACACTGACCACGGTCAAGTGATCAAGCAAAAAAATCTAATTCTAACATGCAACAACTAAACTAAATCTCAATCAATGGTAAATAAATCTCAAGAAGGAACGATACGCATCATCAATCCGCAACCCAATAATACATCCGTTCGAATAGGTCAAAAGAATAATCTAGGCCTATAAACACTAGGCTATAGAAGTAGAATCAAAAATGGAAAGTAGTACATGACTGTAATAGCTGAAAAATATAAAGATACCTGCAACGATGTCCACACTCCACTAGATCAAGCATCATGCAAACTGCACAAATAACCTTGAAGGGAACCAGGTCCTCAGAGAGACGTAACAAGATACAAAAAGTACATGCCATAATGTAAATACTGAGTAAAGTAAATCAGGGTGAACTATCTTTCTAAGTGAATGTAATTTGAGGACAACTTAGTGCATAGGGGAAGTGTAGGCTAGACATATGCTGACGTAATTCACCAATCATCGTGACTAGCTAGTATATGCCACATATGCTCCCCATCTTAGGGCAATCTGCATATATAATAACGTCCAACGCTCCGAGGAGCGTGGTATCTGTATAAGTAAATATGTCCAACGTTCTCTAGAGCGTAGTATCTGCACAATATCTAACGCCCCGAAGAGCGTGGTATCTGCACATGTAACATTCAACACTCCAAAGAACGTGGTATCTGCATAAATATATACGTCCGTATCGCTCCGAAGAATACGGTATTTGTATAAAGGAGGTGGGTGTCCCATACGCCTAGTAGTCATCCTCCCCGCCCAATGCCAATGTACAAGTCTCAAGTGCGATGTGGACATCTCGTAACTATAATGCAAGTCACCTAAAATAATACACCTATGCTAAGTATCATCACACGAGCTACTCGCTCAGATGGCTATTCGAGTGCATAAACCCGTATCCTATCATGAGCTCACTCCATGACGTAAATGATACATGTCAAGGCCTCAGAGTTATAATGATAACTCTGTTACTTAGGGTACATCCACTAGACGTTAGGTCAAACACAAGTCCTAACGTCGACGCCTTCGTCGATTGCACCCGAGTTATTCTCGGACGCGCATAGTTATATAATATAGATAGCACAATATATAATGTTAACTTGAATTTAAACAGTACAACAAGGTAAGATATACTTGCCTGGAAGCCAGGGAAGATTCGAACACGAACTCGCCATGGAAGTAGCAGCACAACAATGAAAACTGGAGCTGATATCCCCGGATGATGTCACAAATATCACCAACAGTCCCGGAATGAGTGAGATACTCAAAAAAGTATATACATACGTCTAAGGGGCAAAAATGCAGTTTTTGGTCAACACAGGTTCCACAAGTGGTCTTGCACCAAAAAATGTGCCAGAGACAAAGTTCTCCAAATTCGTTAAAACTTAGTGAGTCCAGAACGATGATACGAACCCAACGGAATGTCCAGAACTGGATTCCAATGAGCCGATCGCGAAATCGCCCGTCATATGGAACCGTGGGGCCCACGAAATAACGTTTCGTCAATGTTCTTAGAATTGAACCAAACTTAGGTCACAGGACTAACGTAGCACTGTGAATCCGATGGCAGAAATTTTATTATGAAACGACAGGCACACACAAAATTAGAACGAGTGTCAGAACAGGTCGATACGGTACTTTTCGACGGATATGCGTTGATTTCGGTGTGCATGCAATCTAAATCAAGTTTTGCAAAATCCCACACGTCCACGTTGACGATACGCGCCTTTTGGTGCAATCGGTATGCGACAAGGTTGCCCAGATTGACGGGACCAATACCGTATCAGAGAATTTCATTGTTTTAAAAACTATTTTTTTCATGAATTGGAACTCAAATTACAAACAGTAGAAATCAAATTAAATTATTCTAATTGAAGACATCGAAAGAGGGTTACATGGAGAGTACCCCAGAGAAGGTATTTCGGGAATTGGTTGAGCATGGAGGGAGAAATTGCCTCATAAAAATAGGTGGTTGAACTTGGTTCTGACTTGGCCTCGGGTGCTCGCGGTCATGGTGTGTACTCGGGTCCTCCGTGGGTGGCCAACAGTGGTTGGTGGCGGTCGGGGATATGGCGGGTAGGTCATCGGTCGTCGAGGGGTGGTCGTCGATGGTCGTGGGTCGCTGGAGGAGGTCGGGGAAGGCTGCAACTGCAGCGAATATAGCAGCAGTAGCAGTAGTCGTACTAACAACAACTACTGCTGCGGTAGCGGCTCGCGGTGGCGCAGGGCCAGAACGCGGCGACGCAGGGCCAGGACGCGGCGGATCACGGCGGCGCAGGGCCAGGGCATGGTGGTCAGCGGCAACGCGGCAGTAGCAGCAGCTTTAATAGTAGCAGCGGCAGTTTGAAGCAGCAGCAGCGGTGGTTTGAAATAGCAGCGACGGTTTGCTGGTGGTGGTGGTGGTTGGCGGAGATGGTGGTAGTGGTGATGACGAAGGCTGGTGGTCGTCGAGGTGAGGGCTGCGGTAGTTGGCAGTGGGGGTTGTGACGTGAGAAGAGGGAGAAGGTAAAGCTCGGGTGGTCGTGGGTGATGGTCGGGGGAGGTCGAGGAGGAGGCTGCTAGGGGAGGAGGTCGTGTAGAGGAGGAGAATATGGTGGTGATGATGGCGGAGGCTGGTGGTGGTTGATGGTGGTAGTTTGGCCGGAGGGGTGGTCCACGATGGTCGTGTAGGTGAGTGCGGCGGTGGTGATGGCGAGGGTGGTGGTCGGAGTTGAGGGTGGTGATGGTAGTAAAGATGGTGATGGTGGTTAATGGGGGTGATGGTGATGAAGATGGTGATGGTGGTTAATGGTGGTGATGATGATTGCATGTTGAGGGAGAGGGTGTAGTTTAAATAAAGAGAGAGGGAGAGAGTGTTGCCTAGGGATTATGGTCGGCTAGGTTCCCAATGAGAGGGGGGAGGGTTTCATGAAGGAATGGGTGGTGATGGTGTGTAAAAATTTGAATGGAGGGTGGAGATGTGTTAGGGGTTTGGATGAGAGGTTAGGATTTAATGTAGGTTGCATAGTGTCATGCAAAAAAAGAGGTGGAGAGCTCATGACCGGTCAAGCATTCAAAATGAAATTTCTTCATTTGCTCCAACAAATAGGAGGTGGATACATGGCTAGCTATTTGCACAAAAGTTTCCAATAGTTTAAGACTTGCACAAAGAGAAAAAATGGATTGGATATGGAAAAATGTCATGTTTGGTGTGTTGTAGTGGGTAAAATTGGTGTATGGTATTTTGTATGAGCCATGAGGGTGTGAGTGAGGTTTGGGTTGGTGTTGGGTCTAGTTTTGGGTTTGGTTGAGCCATTGTACCAATTTAGTTAAAATTAGTGTCAATGGTGTTCTTTAATTAATTGAAAGTGCATAGAATTTAAATTGGATGGGACACAAGTGTCAGGGACGTAGTAGACTCGGAATAGATTATTAATAAATATTGGGTTGTAAGGAACGGGTCAAGATTGTGTCTCCAATTTCGATTGGAACGGACAATGATGCAAAGTTGAATTTAAAATTAGAAAATGTGCACGAATATTGTAAAATTAAAATGAAGCACAAGAGAGTGCATTCACGAGTAACACAAATATTAGGATTAATGATTGTCTTGTCTAGGTCAAGAATATAAAATTTATTAGAAATTAATTGCTAGTGCATTGCTCTAGATATTTAAATAACGGTAATGTGCAACTATTGAATCACAAATCAAAGTGGTAAATAATAACTCCAATTTATTAATCCAAAAATAATTTTAAATAAATATCTAATCCTAGATTTTGGGTTAGAGGATTTATACATAGTGCGCACGCCAGACAATTAGTAGAAATTGTTATATAAGTGTGCACATTATTCAGTTGACAAACTACACAGTACGAATAAAATCCAGTTTTCCCTAATGCATACTTGTGCGCATATAATTTGGATGACAAGAAAAAGGCATCATAATATGCAAATTAGTTAATCTTTTCTGATGCACGTCCTCATGAAAGCAAAGACAGTCAAAGTCACTCACCAGCAATATGCATACAGTCCAACAAAATTAAGCTAAATTTTTTATTGATACTTAATCATGATTACATATGATGGAGATCAATCACATCTGGATTTTTATTCTAAAATCATGATTACACATACGAAAATCTATTACACTTGGATTTTTATATGATGGGAATCTATCACAGATCCATCCCCATCTCTGTGCCACGTCTGCTCCCGATGCAGATGAATTAAGGCACAAAAGAAATGAGCTCCTCAGTGCAAACCATAATACAGGGAGAAGAAATCCATGTTGTGGAAAAGAGATGATGCTACACAGGACTGGGCCTATTTAAATTATCCTGGACCCATTTATGTCTGGATGTTGCACCGTCGCTAGAAGTCCCGGTTGGAATTCCAATCCCAACCATGTAATTAGCACAGCGACCATGCTAAGAGAGTGATTCCAGTAAGCTGGGTTTAAAGACAACGAACAATATTCAGGATAATATGCCAGTTCAGTATGAACGACGAAGCTTATGATATTCTTCCATGCTCCATCACTCGAATAGCTCGACGGCAACGATCTCCAAACGAGCCTCTCACATATCTTTGGGAAGCGTCTCCTCTTGCGTCTTCTCAGAGGCCAGCAAAGCCAATGGTACCACGCTATTTCAGTCATATTCTTAGACTTACACTTAACATTAACCATACTCAAGTCTCACAGTAAGAAGAAGATAAGTCTGGGAATGCTGGTGAAAATTTTCTCATATTTGTAGGAGAAGACATGCCAAAGGTAGCATAGCTCTCAAAAATTATTCCTGAAAAGCTACTTTCATCTCCTTGAAGACCGCGTCAAATCAAGGAACAAGTCAAAATTGAATAAATTGACAAGATATATGCATGCCCCGCGGTCACGTCAGCATCATTGTTGGGATTATGCCAAAGAATGTGCGCACAAACATCTCAACAACTTTTATGATTCTAACTCAAAGTATTTTGAATTCATCTGAACGAATTCAAAAACTTTGAAGGGGATCTTGTAGAAGCATAAAAAGTGCACCACTTGAAGATGACGCAATTTTCTACAAATAAAATTAGTAGGGGAAGAATGGCACACTTTCTCTCTGTTTCAAAGGATGGCGCACTTTCAAGCTGCTTTCGTCAAAAAATATAGGCGCACAATTGGCCTATCACTTTTTTCCCCAAGCATTAAATACGATGAATGTGACAGCTGAACAACAATCGAGGATGTCAGAAGCCATCATTACAGATGAGCTACGGCACGCAGACCCAGGTTGTTATTTAGCGGCCAGTATGAATCAATTTCTTCAAAGTGCGCCGTAAGGCCAGCTTCTTCTAAGTACATCGTAAGTCCAACTTCTTCAAAGTGCGCCATCATGGCTACTTTCTCAAAAGTGCGCCATCATGGTTACTTCCTCAAAAGTGCACAGTCACGGCTACTTTCTCAAAAGTGCGCCATTATGGCTACTTCTTCAAAAGTGCGCCATCACGGCTGCATCTTCAAAAGTGTGCCATCACGACTACTTATTCAAAAATGCGTCATCATGGCTACTTCTTCAAAAGTGCACCATCTTGGTTACTTTCTCAAAAGTGCGCCATCATGGCTACTTCTTCAAAAGTCCCACATATGAACAGTTTCTTCAAAGTGAGCCAGTATCTAGATCACTTCTAAAGTGCGCCTACGATTCTAACTAATAAAGAGAAGTTACGATTACGTGTCCTACATGCCATGTTCCTCGTGAAACATGCACAAATAACTGTCCTATGACCTACGCTTTCCTCGTATAGGAAGTCACGTGTCAAGCAGGCAGCAAGTAGTGCACCCACTCACTAGATCGTAGGATGTCATCCCATTAAAAGTGCACGCACAGTACGGACTGTCCAAAGTGCATGCACATTATCATGACTGCTCTAAAATTCTATAAATATAGGATCATTATGTATATTACAGAGGCTAGAATTTCAAGTCTTTGAAGTTCAAGAACAGAAGGAGAGAAATAGAAGTTTGCTGTGATATTTTTGCCAAATCTTTCTCATTGCCCAACTCATCAAGTTGTTCACAACATCCTGATTTTTCTTCATTGTTGTGTAGTCCAAGGAGTAAAGTAATCGTCCATAGATCATAACTCTACAGCTATACTTTTCCAGAATTAATTATACTTAGATTCTTGTCTAGGATCATTTGTACTCTTCTTTCTTTTAATAGTTTATAATACAAAGTTCATATAACTCTTGTTCATTGCAAACAAGCATGATACCAATTGTATAAGAGATGTTACGTAATTCAACTAGCATCGACATGGTAGTCGAGGAGCTAGAGACGAAGGAAGATGCACAACATCATGGGGGTCGGAGATCAATGATAAGGGGGAACAGGAACTCTGTCGTCGAACGCAAGCAATGAGTCTAATTGAGG
The DNA here is from genome assembly GCA_036927795.1 of Iris macrosiphon. Lineage (NCBI taxonomy): Eukaryota > Viridiplantae > Streptophyta > Magnoliopsida > Asparagales > Iridaceae > Iris > Iris macrosiphon. The sequence goes on from JAYESA010000002.1 coordinate 64,236,629, forward strand.
AGCCATGTGGCTAACAACAAGTTTAATCCGAATTCAGTCCAATCGAGTTTAGTCCAAATTCAGTCTACTATGGATGAGTTTTATGAGGACCTAATCGAGTTTTATCTGAATTTAGTCCAATCGAGTTCAGTCCGAACTCAACTAGTTTCATAAAGAACTTATGGGGATGCGACCAACTGAATTCGACCAGAATTCGATTCGGTCAGGCTGAACATGGTTCATATTTTAATCATCACCATTGTATTCGTATGGATGACCAAGATTGTTGTTGGGCTATTTTGGGGATTTTATAAAACCTAAAATAGGTTTTATATATATGTGTGTGTGTGTGTGTGTGTGTGTTGAAGGGGGGTTGCCATGAAGCTCAAGATGGGGTATTCCAGGAAGCAAGTCCACATTGTCACATCCCGATCTTCCGCGGTCTTGATCATCCCCGCTGGACGTGAGATCACCACGCTAGCGCTCCCGCGGGACGTCGATCGATCCCATCAGGACGTGATGTCGTACGAGCCTGGAGTTAAGCTTGCACAAGGCAACATCGTTAAAAGGCATGGTTATCATTGAACCGATCGAGTTGTAGCAGAGGGGTAGTGTTACAAACAACGATCCAACAGAGTAAATAAAGCGTGGCTCTAGGCACAAGGTTCTCTGAATATAATAAGACCATTCTATACATTACATCCATTTATACAGAAATATCTCAAACCATCTCAATACATCTCAAGGCATCTCCAAATCTCCGGCTTCTGAGAATGAGGCTCAGCTTTCGCTTCTTCGGACGATCCAGTACCTGCAAACAAGGATAGTGGGGGTCAGTACTTTAGGAAAAGCACTGGTGAGTATAAAAACAACGAACAGAAGCACCACCCTCTAAAATCAACTCTAAGTAAGCATATGATAAAATATTACATTGCTAGTGATATTTCTAGTTTTACCTAGGTTTATTTCATGTAGTACAGGATAAGAGTTAGATTACACTTCTTTGAAAACATCTTTGAAAGCCATATTTTATTTTATCATCATTCAAGCATATAGGATAAGCAGTTCATACACGATATGCAGATTCATATACGAGATAACATATCTATATGATGGTCCTCGAGTTCCTCAGGATTAGTAGCAGTGTTATCATGGATTAGCACTGCACTAATATACGCTCATACTAGTTGCTTTGACACATGAACCAGCTAACTAATGACAAGAACACATGCCTGATCATGAGGACTTTTTGCCTCAGGGTTTTCTATACTCTATCTGGCTATAAAAGTTGTGACTCATGGTTGCTCTGCACTAAGATAAACTCAAATTAGCAGCTGGAACTCACGGTTCAGCTCTCCACTCACTACAAAAATATGATAAAATAGCGACGTTTTTAGCGACGTCATAATATAACGTCGCTAATATTAAAGACTTGAGCGACTCCTAAAATAAATGTCGATATACGTCGCTATTGGCGACACATAACGACGTTTAGCGACAATACTTCAGTTTTTAAATAATAGTCGCTATAAGCTTCTTTAACGTCGCTAATTTTTATGATTTAGCGACGTATTTACCGACATTTCTTTTTTTTCATTTTTAGCGACGTATTTAATGACGTCTCTAACTTCACAAACTTTTAAAATAGCGACGTTTAGCGATGTCTATTGATGACGTCGCTAAATTTTTTAATTAGTGTCTATTTATGATATTGTTAAACTTTTTAATATAGGATTCATGGTTTCATTTCCCCCCATTCTCTTATCCTAAATTTTGAACCCCCCTCCGGCACCCCCCTACCCCCCTCCGACGAAGTACCCCCCCTCCACCTCCTCCCTCCCGTCCCTACCCCCCCCCCCCCCCACCGGCTCTCTCCCCTCTGTGCTCCGACTCTCACTTCGCCTTCGCCTCTCCGATTAGTCATCCCCCCTCCTCGGTCAGGTAAAACCTAACCCTAATTCTCATGTATATAAGTTTTAAGTGTGTGTATGTGTGTGTGTGTATATATATATGTGTGTGTGTGTGTGTGTGTGTGTGTGTGTATTTGTGTGTGTGTTTTAGTTTTGTGGTGTTGGTGTTGGGACATGGAGATGATGAGAAGGGGATGTGGCGCTCGGGTTATGTAAAACCCCTATTTCTAAAAACCGTATTTATTATTTTTTATTAATTAATAATTTAATTATGGTAATTATGTGCTAAATAGGAGAAATAGATTTTTAATAATTTTTATTTTAGGTGTTCGGGCACTTAGAGGACTTATGGGACCATCAAGAATTTTTCGGAATTTATTTCATGTAGGAGACCCCTTGAGCAGTTGCTAGCCTAACGGTGTGCACTATTCTAATATATAAATTTTCTTATGTGTGTATATATATATATATATATATATATATATATATATATATATATATATATATATATATATATATATATATATATATATATACAAATATATATATGTATATATTTAAAAAGAAAGGAAAAGAAAAGAAAAGAAATTAATATAATAATAACTAATAATAATAATAATAATAATACTAATAACCCACCCCTTTCTTAAAGCAAACTACTATTCTTAGCAAAAACTTAGCACAGCCAACCTAGCAAACTTTGCTTTGCTTCCTATTTCACTTAGCAAAAATTTCCATTCCCACGACCAAAAGCACAGCGCCCCCCCCCTTGCGGACCCGCCTCCACATCTCTTCCTATTCCTATTCCTATTTATATAATATATATATATATATTATTTCATAAAACCCTAACCTAAAATCTCCAGACCCTCCTCTTCTCATCTAGAGCCGCCACCGCAGCCAGAGAACCCCGTCAGGCCGTCCAAACCATCCCGACGACCCCGACCTCGCACACTGCAGATTCCCACACGAGGCACCTTCGCTCCGGAGTTGTTTTCCGTCGACTCGCTCAACCAAACGTCTTTCCGTCTTTACCGGTATACTCACCCCTTAACCCTCTTCCATATTTATATAATAGCAGACCTCGAACAACGTGTACCCATAGGCGAAAATAGCGTCCAAGTTGGCGCGAGCAGACCGAATTCTGGGATCGCAGAAAACTGCAGTGACCACCCATATTGCCGAGTTCGTATCTCCCACCACAGAGATCCGAATTTGGTGATTCTTTTTTATATGTGTAGAACACTTGACCTAGTTTATTTTCTGTTAAATAACCATAGATTATTAGCTGCTGCGGACAGAATTAAATTCGTCACAAAATCCCGCGAACCCACTTTTTCCAAATTTCCAAAAGTTGAAAAATAGAGCGCGCCCCGCCAAACGGGACCGCCCCGCCATGTACCAAGTGTACCGAACGGTGCACGCAGCATAACCGGACACGTAAAAATTCATGGAAACTGATTCGGGCGCGTGTGCGCGCCGAAATCAGGCCGTATCCACGGACACACCCCGTGTCGCAACTTTTGTGGAACTCGCGCGTATTTTGTGCACGCTTGTCAGATTGCGACAAAACTTACGCCATGGGACTCGTGGTAACGCGCTGGTCCTGTGACCCAATTTTCACGCAATTCTTAGACGGTTGACCAAGTCGTCAATTGGCGGGCCCCCACAGTTGACTTTTTGGACAATATTGTGTTCGGCCCATCGCAATCCACATTTGGACATACCGTTGGATTCGTATTGACATTTAAAATTTTTTGACCTATAGTTTGTCCCATTTAGAGACTGTTATCCTCGGCACGTTTTTCGGTGCAAAGTAGGCCACACGTGGATCCCACTTTCACCCGAAAGTACCGTTTTGCCCCTGTGTCCAAATTGGATGAAAGGGAAGTGCTTTTTAGCTATTTTGCCTATTCTGGGAATATTGGTGATGTTTATTTTAGCATCCGGAGACGTTCATTCTGAGGTCGTAGCTTCTGACTCTTGGTGTTGACATCGGTACACTACATTTTGCAGCTTTCTTGCCAGGCAAGATACCTTGCCAAATTGCTTACAGTATTTTGCATGCTTAGTATATTTCTGTATATTTATTTCAGTTCTATTTATTTATTATATGTGTAGTTCCTTTCAGTCATTACTATATATTAGATATGTTGACACACACTTGACACTTAGTATCATAGAGGACAATTATTAGGCGTATGGGCTTTTAACCACTCTGGTAACACCGTAGTCACTAGCACGCACTATGGTGGGTCGTGTCCGATGGTCGCTACCCGAGAGGTATGTCGATTGATGGAGTCCGATGGTCGCTACCCCAGAGGTATGTCGGCTGATGATGTCCACTGACGAGCGTGAGGTTGTGAGGATTAGATCGAGTAGCCTACCCTTGCCCATACATCAAAAAGTTGTCCTCATTTGCATTCATATAGATTATCTTGTACAGCGTACTTATTTATTTTCAAATTATATGCATGTTTACTGTATTCAAGTTGGCTCGCTTTTCTGTATCTTGTTACGTCCCTTTGAGGACCTGGTCCTCTGCCAGGTGTATCTTCTCTTGAGTATTTGCAGGAGTACGGGCCTGGACCTGACGCATTACTTTCTGTCGAGGAGGTTTTACCTTCAGAGCATCGTTGATTATCTAGCGATGGATTCCTTTAGCTGATACACTTGTCTTCACATTATTTTATATTGGAGACTTTGTACTCCTCTCTCATTTTAGTTTTGGATATAGTCTTTGGTAGTGGATTTGTCTCCACCCGACTATTATTTTGGGATATTTCAGACTCCTTATTCTAGTTTAGTATTTCTTTTCTATGACTTATTGTGTGGATGAGATTAGCATATCTGTGACTTGTGACATTATATATACCACATGTGAGTTTATATTCATATTACAGCGTATGTATGGGTTATGGTTTCCATATATTGGAGTTGCCATATCCATGCGGCTGGCATGCTTACGTGTTCTAGTCCTACGTATTTTAGGACTGGGGCGTGACATATTTTTGTGGTAGCCCATGCAGGTCTCGAGTTCGCCGTTTCGGTTACGTCACTGTACCGAGCGGGCCTGCACCTAGGATTAGAATTTTAGATCTCATCCACACTTGACTATAACTTACCTTCCTTCCAACATATCCTACTTAAGTGCTTGCATCCTGCTTGATTCATGTACTCTTCTTAATCCTTCGTCCATCTCTTGCAGAGAGATGAATTTGCATAACGAACATGCCGCCACCGGGGACAACATATCTCCAGGGGACGACGACCAATCACCCGGAGTGACCTCAATGACACCTCTTCTTCCCGGGCCGGATGGACTGACTAGCAATCCAACTCCATCAACCCCTTTCACGATACCTAATGGGACTTTTCCAGCTCCACTAGCACCGCAAGATGGCCAAGCGCAGCTGCTCCAATTCTTTCAGATGATAATACAGGAACAGAGGCAGCAAACAGCATAGCAGAGGCTAGAATTTCTGGCAGTGCTTGAGAGAATGGCTGCACTAGCCCCTGTACCAACCCAGGCACTAGCTTCAGTACCACAAGCTCGGGTTGGTTCAGTCAAGGACTTTGTGCAGATGGGCCCTAAGCCATATAAGGGCAATGAGAGTCCAGAGGAGACCACGAACTGGATTTCCAATACCAAGAAGTTGTTAGAGGCATCACAACTACCTACTGACCTATGGATGATAGGCGTGAGGACTCAGTTAGAAGGCAATGCGCATCACTGGTGGGAATCAATGGAGCGCCAGTTGGGTACGCGTCAGACTTGGGAATAATTCTTGGAATGCTTTGAGAGAAAGTACTTCCCGAATACTGTAAGGGATGCATTGTACGATCAGTTCCTCCATCTAGAGCAAGGGGACAAGACGGTTGATGAGTATGACGCAGAGTTTAGCCGTCTCAGTAAGTATGGCACAGTCCTAATACCTAATGACTTAGAGAAGGCTAAGAGGTTTCACCGTGGGCTAACTCGGGAGCTCCAGCACTACACTAGCTCACAGTCCCGGATCTCTTATGCCGAGTTATTGACAGAGGCCAGGGTCCAGGAGACCATCAGCAAAGGCAACAGAATTCAACAGAGAATTTATCAGGGACCAGTAAGGACACAGCAAGGAGGACCCATTAGACACCCTTTGACAAGCCAGCAACCAGATAGTGCTGCACCATATCCAACTAAGGAGCTCCGTACTTGTCACTATTGTGGAAGGACAGGTCATATTCTAAGAGACTATCATCGTCGATTGGGACTGTGCATGGTATGTGGATCAAGTCACCATCAAGCTCGAGAATGTCCTCAGCAGAACCCAGGGTCTATGGCATTAAAATCAAGAACACCGCATATACCCTCAAGTATAGAAGACCAAAGGGACCCACCACTGCTTCTACAGTCTACACAAATGGAGGGGACTAGACCCCAGTTGATCAATCAAGGACAAGACCAAGCACTCATTGTGACAAGTATGGGAGAGCAGACACAGGAAGCCGTAGATACAAGTACGACCTTTTAGTTATAATTGACTTTGCATACTCATAACCCCATTGTGACACAAGATCTTAGATGTACAAATAGATGTAGAATTATATATATGGTAGTCTAGCAGTTATAAGGATATATTTTTATTCTACCCAGATGGCATACACGCGATGCTAATGGATGACGTGAGTAGCAGTAGTAGTATTCTCCCCTATTTTTATCTTGCCCTCTTGGGGTGACTCATCTTCTCCTTTTATATTCATTCCTTATCTCGTGCGTAACTCTTCCTATCATAGTTGTATCTTTCGTGCCATTATGAATTGTTTGATTCATATCAACCTCACCCCTATTTTGTTAGTTAAAACATAAATGTATTAGTAATGCTTGATAACTAAGGATAAGTTTTTAATATATATATGCACTATAGCAAGATCTGTATTCTTTAGTAGTTTAACCCTTAAGTAGCACCATGTAGCCTAGTAGAAATTGTTAGATCATTTGAGCTAGATCATACCCCTAATAGTTAGTCAAGACCTTAAGTGTTTCCCTAAAACCTAGACTATGCCTAGGAAAGAGTTGAAGGCACTTGTTACGAACTGATGACTATGACAAATCGCCGACGAGGTAGCGACAGTTGCCGCCAGACGATTTTGGTAGAGTAGTCGAATTACTTGCAGCCATACTGGCCAGGTGGCGTGGCAGTATTAGACTACGATACTTGACGGTTACGGGAAAAGTCATAGTTATGAGATTCTAGATAGGTATCCCAAGATTCTCGACCCAATAAACTATAATTGCCTTACAATCTAGACAATAGCTTCAAAGAAGGTGACCACTAATAGAATTCTTGTAAGTTGGGTAGTGTAGACGAGTTAGAGGATGATAGAATAGTGGATGGACAATAGATGAGGAAGTGTTAGAATGGCAGACCATGAGTTTCAGGAGCCCTACTAGATACTAATGTAGTATAATAGTTACAGTTATCATTATGAATATGGATTAGTGTCAATTTCGAGGACGAAATTTTTGTAAGTTGGGTAGAATGTAAAACCCCTATTTCTAAAAACCGTATTTATTATTTTTTTATTAATTAATAATTTAATTATGGTAATTATGTGCTAAATAGGAGAAATATATTTTAATAATTTTTATTTTAGGTGTTCGGGCACTTAGAGGACTTATGGGACCATCAGAAATTTTTCGGAATTTATTTCATGTAGGAGACCCCTTGAGCAGTTGCTAGCCTAACGGTGTGCACAATTCTAATCTATAAATTTTCTTATGTGTATATATATATATATATATATATATATATATATATATATATATATATATATATATATATACAAATATATATATGTATATGTATATATTTAAAAAGAAAGGAAAAGAAAAGAAAAGAAAAGAAATTAATATAATAATAACTAATAATAATAATAATAATAATAATAATACTAATAACCCACCCCTTTCTTAAAGCAAACTACTATTCTTAGCAAAAACTTAGCACAGCCAACCTAGCAAACGTTGCTTTGCTTCCTATTTCATTTAGCAAAAAATTTCATTCCCACGACCAAAAGCACAGCGTCCCCCCCCCTTGCGGACCCGCCTCCACATCTCTTCCTATTCCTATTCCTATTCATATAATATATATATATATTATTTCATAAAACCCTAACCTAAAATCTTCAGACCCTCCTCTTCTCATCTAGAGCCGCCACCGCAGCCAGAGAATCCCGTCAGGCCGTCCAAACCATCTCGACGACCCCGACCTCGCGCACTGCAGATTCCCACACGAGGTACCTTCGCTCCGGAGTTATTTTCCGTTGACTCGCTCAACCAAACGTCATTCTGTCTTCACCGGTATGCTCACCCCTTAACCCTATTCCATATTTGTATAATAGCAGACCTCAAACAACATGTACCCATAGGCAAAAACAGCGTCCAAGTTGGCGTGAGCAGACCGAATTCTGGGATCGCAGAAAACTGCAGTGACCACCCATATTGCCGAGTTCGTATCTCCCACCACAGAGATCCGAATTTGGTGATTCTTTTTAATATATGTAGAATAATTGACCTAGTTTATTTTCTGTTAAATAACCATAGATTATTAGCTGCTGTGGACAGAATTAAATTCGTTACAAAACCCCGCGAATCCACTTTTTCCAGATTTCCAAAAGTTGGAAAACGGAGCACGCCCCGCCAAACGGGACCGTCCCGCCGTGTACCAAGTGTATCGAACAGTGCACGCAGCGTAACCGGACACATAAAAATTTGTGCAAACTGATTCGGGCGCGTGTGCGCGCCGAAATTAGGCCGTATCCGCGGACACACCCCGTATCGTAACTTTTGTGGAACTCGCGCGTATTTTGTGCACGCTTATCAGATTGTGACAAAACTTGTGCCACTGGACTCGTGGTAACGCGCTGGTCCTGTGACCCAATTTTCACGCAATTCTGAGACAGTTGACTAAGTCGCCAATTGGCGGGCCCCCACAGTTGACTTTTTGGACAATATTGTGTTCGGCCCATCGGAATTCACATTTGGACATACCGTTGGGTTCGTATTGACATTTAGAATTGTTTGACCTATAGTTTATCCCATTTAGAGACTATTATCCTTGGCACACTTTTCGGTGCAAAGTGGGCCACACGTGGACCCCACTTTCACCCGAAAGTACCGTTTTGCCCCTGTGTCCAAATTGGACGAAAGGGAAGTACTTTTTAGCTATTTTGCTTATTCTGGGAACGTTGGTGATATTTATTTCAGCATTCGGAGACGTTCATTCTGAGGTCGTAGCTTCTGACTCTTGGTGTTGACATCGGTACACTATATTTTGCAGCTTTCTTGTCAGGCAAGATACCTTGCCAAATTGCTTACAGTATTTTGCATGTTTAGTATATTTCTGTATATTTATTTCAGTTCTATTTATTTATTGCATGTGTAGTTCCTTTCAGTCATTACTATATATTAGATATGTTGACACACACTTGACACTTAGTATCATAGAGGACAATTATTAGGCGTATGGGCTTTTAACCACTCTGGTAACACCGTAGTCACTAGCACGCACTATGGTGGGTCGTGTCCGATGGTCGCTACCCGAGAGGTATGTCGATTGATGGAGTCTGAGGGTCGCTACCCCAGAGGTATGTCGGCTGATGATGTCCACTGACGAGCGTGAGGTTGTGAGGATTAGATCGAGTAGCCTACCCTTGCCCATACATCGAAAAGTTGTCCTCATTTGCATTCATATAGATTGTCTTGTACAGCATACTTATTTATTTTCAAATTATATGCATGTTTACTGTATTCAAGTTGGCTCGCTTTTCTGTATCTTGTTACGTCCCTTTGAGGACCTGGTCCTCTGCCAGGTGTATCTGCTCTTGAGTATTTGCAGGAGTACGGGCCTGGACCTGACGCATTACTTTCTGTCGATGAGGTTTTACCTTCAGAGCATCGTTGATTATCTAGCGATGGATTCCTTTAGCTGATACACTTCTGTCTTCACATTATTTTATATTAGAGACTTTGTACTCCTCTCTCATTTTAGTTTTGGATATAGTCTTTGGTAGTGGATTTGTCTCCACCCGACTATTATTTTAGGATATTTCAGACTCCTTATTCTAGTTTAGTATTTTTTTCTATGACTTGTTGTGTGGATGAGATTAGCATATCTGTGACTTGTGACATTATATATACCACATGTGAGTTTATATTCATATTACAGCGTACGTATGGATTATGGTTTCCATATATTGGAGTTGCCTTATCCATGCGGCTGGCATGCTTACGTGTCCTAGTCCTACGTATTTTGGAACTGGGGCGTGACAGATTATATGAGAAGTATTGCAGGTAGTGTGGGAGAGTGACAATTTGGTTATGACACGACACATGACATGACACATATCATTTGTAGGGACGTGGTATCAAGTGAGGTGTTGTGCAGTGCATACTTGTGCACAGTGCAGTGAGGGTGTGTGTGTTTGTGTGTGTGGATATCTCGGTGCTGTGGACACTAGCCCTATCATAATCCTAACTCGGACACACACGCAGACACTAACACTAACCCATACTCGGACACGTGGACACACTAACACGTATACACCAACCCTAACACAGACACGAACACACACACACACACATGTTTGTATCATGTCATCTCATGATACGTATGGTAAAATTGTAGGACACATGGATATGAAATGTTAGGACATGATATCGAGGATAAGGTTGTAAGCATTTTATCGGACACGGACACATACATACATGTCAAGTGTGGATATCCAAGATTATATCAGTGAGTGTCAACTATGTATCCTGGACCCAAAAAAAATTGACACTGGATATCCATGACTTGACTTTTCAATTAGAAAGTCATGGCCTAAACAAATATCAAGTGTGGATATCTAGGATATAGAGTTGACACTCACTGATACACTACAATATGAGTATACATGATAACAGAGTTGAACGAAGAAGTATCAGTGCTAGGACTAGGTGTATCAGTACATGTACTATATTCCTGAGTATTCTTATATGTGTGTAGACGAGTAGGTGTATAACATAATTGGGTAGTCCTGAGTATCAATGCTAGGACTAGGAGTATTAGTACATGTACTGTATTTAAACGAAGAAGATAAATTTTTATAAGATGATTGAAAATATCAATATGAAATCCATTTAGACTTGTGACATGTACTGTAATTTAACTATTTTCTTGAATGATGTATATTCATCTTTGTATATCTGGAGTGAGTATCATTTGGATAATATACACTACTAAATATTCACATGAGTATATACTTGAACGATGTCTATTCATCATTGCAGAAATATCTAAAAATGGATATGAATACTATCGACGTCATCGTTTGTGGATGTACAATCATTATCTTGATGACATGTGCGATGTGCGGGATGAATTTATAAAGGATGTACAGTAGTTTCTGCAGTTTGCCAAGGCATTCCCTCAGTACATGGATGGTACCAAAATTAAGTGTCCGTGTGTGAGATATCGTAACTTGAAATATCATCTAGAAATAGAAGTCACATATCATTTGTACTCGAAGGATTTCATGCCGCATTACTATCAGTGGATCGCGCACGAAGAACTTATGTCTTTAGCATCAGAGTCGGAGCCTTATGTGGAGCTGTATATGGATGTCTACGATCACGCTGCTTACGACGACGGGTGGATGAACATGGTTTTTGATGCGGTGGGGCCTAGTTTCGATCCGGACAATCATGATGCAGCTGAGGAGGCAGCGAATGCCGATGCTACAAAGTTCATAGAGTTGCTAGCGAATGCAAGGACTCCATTATATCCTGGTTGTGAGGATCATTCACCGTTGGAGGTGGTTACAAGATTGTTGAGCATCAAGTCCGATTTTAACATGTCGTAAGAATGCTATAACCGACTGATGAATTTAATTATATAGATTTTGCCAGAGGGTACAAAGTTGCCTAAAGACTTCTACCGATCTAAGAGGATGGTGAGATTGCTCTGGATGGGATACGAGAAAATTGATGCATGTTACAACGGGTGCATGTTGTACTACAAAGACAACAATGATGAAGATACGTGCAGATTTTGTGGTGCTGATCGCTACAAGGCCACTGGTAGAAGAAAGTATGTTGGTGCAAGAAGCCTATCGATTCGATGCACTACTTGCCTTTGACGTTGCGGTTGCAGAGGTTGTTTATGGTGAAGGAGATTGCAGAAAATATGAGTTGGCACAGGACAGGCGGGAACAGATCGAAGGAGTATTGGATCATCCATCCGATGGAGAAGCATGGAAGCACTTTGATCGAGAGTATCCAGATTTTACTTCGGATCCGCATAATATCAGATTAGGACTCTCCTCCGACAGTTTTATCCCATTCAGACTTTCGGGCTCCCAGTATTCGTGTTTGCCTGTGATCGTCACTCTGTACAATCTACCGCCTAGGATGTGCATGAAGACTCCGTATATGTTCCTAACCGTTATTATCCCTGGTTCGAACAATCCAAAGAGGAATATCGATGTGTATTTACAGCCTTTGATAGACGGGGGACAGTGAGGTCGGATTGGTAGGACAACAAGGTCGAATTGGTGGGCAGTATGCAAGACTAAAGCTAGAAATACCTTTGACGTTGATGAAATAGCTTATTAGGAGGACGAGCTACCTCTTATAATAAATATTATTGATGTGGACTCAACGAAAGTTACTCATTATATGACTAATAATGTAGAAGAGGTAGAATTATCCGAAGAGGAAGACGAAGACGAAGTAGATGAAAGTGAAGAGGAAGATGAGGACGAGGAAGGCGAACAAGATAAATTTTCTGAAGATGATTGAAAATAAAATATTTTGACTATAGAATGTAAGATATTTTGACTGTAGAATGTATTATTTTGACGAAAATATATATTATATTTTGATTGTAGAATGTACTATACATTTAGACTTGTGACACTACTAGTTATTTACTGTATAATTCTATTAATGTTGTGAGATATGCATAACATTTTGACTGTAGAATGTACTATATATTTGTTTATTTGTTCTATCATCATATGTTGTTATCAGGTATGACAGGACGACGTGGAGCGTTCGGGGCAGGTCCTGAGGTAGACGGAGTGCTCCTCCAGTAGGGCCTACTGTTGGTTCTGGATCCTCGGTACCGAGTACTCCAGTATATCGACCAGTCACATCTCTGACCGCGACGACGTTATGTGGCAGCACTCCTAGAACGAGTAGTTCCGGGCCTGAGACTATTCCCTCGTCTAGCGTTCCTCCTGCTGACGGAACCATGGAGACATATGAGCATATGGCGGAGGTTGAGCCGACGTCATCCCAACATCAACGAGATCCTTTATGCGTACCTCCGGACGAGACGAGGACGGAGATTTGGGCCGACGGTACAAAGTAAGTCAATTAGTTGGTTTAGCATATATATCGTGTATTTCTTTATTTATCATATATTCACTTTTTCGATAAAAATAATTATCTTTGTATATAAATAATCTCTCGTCGGTACATAGACACCTATGCCACTTTCTGAGGTACAACTATGGTGGCCCTTGGATCAACTACTCTGATGCTCCAAATGAGAGAAAGATGTTCTAGTTTGCGCACTTTAAGGTAAAAATATATTTTGTTTTAATATCAATCATCTAATTTATGCATATTATATAACTTACTAAATTACTTCTTGTAGCAAACGTATTTATATCCACCGCACAGGGCCGAGTTGATCGAGCAAATATTTCCTACCGTTGCCGCCAAGCTTATCCATGATGCTCTGGATGACCAGAAGGCTCGTGATCACGAAGGAAAATTGATCCAAGGTTGGATCACGCCTGAGCAGTGGACTGCGATGATGGCTAGATTCGACGATCCGAGGTACAAAGAAAGGTCTGAAAAGGCCAAGGCGGCTAGAAAGAAGGCAACAAAGTAGTGTGGTGGCTCGATTCCAATGACGAAACATTTTCGTCGTTTGGTATATTTTTTATTTCAGATATATTATTTTAATGCAAGTACGATAAAATGGTAGTAAGATAAAATATTTAATTTTAGTATTAAATAATATATTTTTAACAGGTACAGAGGGGTGGGGATGCCAACATGGTAAACGTCTTCCTGGCCACTCGTCGAAAGGGCAGAAATTTCATTGATGAGAGGGCCTTGCAGACCTATGTAAGTATTAATTTACTTTGTGTTAATTTTAATATAACTTAGGAAATATGTAAATAAAATTTCATGTAGTTAGTAATAAGTACCTTAGACACATTAGCAATTATCGAGTATCCAAACTTTTCTAGACCGAGTATCTTAGGCTGCATGAGCGGGCGACTGCTAGTGCACCTACAGCGAGATAGGCTGGTACTTCCTCGCAGCCCTCTCCAGCTCCGTCGGCAGATGAGTTGTGGGTGACCACCGCTGGTGGTCTCCAGAGGGGTACGTACTACGGTACGGAATCCTATGGCGCCCTTGTTGCGACGCAGTCCTCTAGAGCCTCCACTGCAAGTGAGCATTTCCCACAGCCCTTGCAGGCGTTGACCCGAGTCCAGGAGACCGTTGACCGTCAGATTGTGTCTCTCCGTGACGAGTTGCTATGAATGATGGAGGAGCATCCCTTGTCCCAGCCGTAGGCGGACGATGCGACACTCATCGCACTATTTGATACGCTCGAGCGCAGCATCATGGAGCTCAGGGATATGGCAACTAATCTTAGAGCGTTGACAAAGCACGGCGTGATGGAGCAGCAGGCATCACAGCTGTCCAAGGGTGACAGGCTGACGATGATGCAGGATTCAATGGTTCATATCAGTACGAGGCTGTTATCTACCATGGATTCATACATGTCACGCCCCAATCCCAAAAATACGTAGGACTAGGACACGTAAGCATGCCAGCCGCATAGGTATGGCAACTCCAATATATGGAAACCAAACCCATACGTACGCTGTAATATGAATATCAAATCCACAGTGGTATAACATATGTCACAAGTCACAGGGTATAATCTAAATCTCATCCACAGAAAATTAATTATAAATAACTAACCAGTATCTATGAAACTAGATCTCCATAAAAGTATCTAAGGATGATAGTTGGGTGGAAACAAATCCACTACCAACTCGAATGAAAAAGTAAATACAATATAGGTACAACACAACAAACACAATATAAGAATACCAGCTATCAATCACGGCTCGAAGAGAAGACACCCTCGAATCATATGTAACCATCCGGATCTGCACTCCTGCAAATACTCATGAACAGATACACCTGGCAGAGGACCAGGTCCTCAGAGGGACGTAACAAGATACAGAAAAGTGAGCCAATTTGAATACAGTAAACATGCATATAATTTGAAAATAAATAAGTACGCTGTACAAGACAATCTATATGAATGCAAATGAGGATAACTTTCGACGTATGGGCAAGGGTAGGCTACTCGATCTAATCCTCACAACTCATACGCTCGTCAGTGGACATCATCAGCCGGCATACCTCTGGGGTAGCGACCCTCGGACTCCATCAATCGACATACCTCGGGGGTAGCGACCATCGGACACGACCACCATAGTGCGTGCTAGCTACTATGGTTTACCAGAGTGGTTAAAAGCCCATACGCCTAATGATTGTCCTCTATGATACTAAGTGTCAAGTGTGTGTCAACATATCTAATATATAGTAATGACTGAAAGGAACTACACATGCAATAAATAGAAATGCAATAAATATACAGAAATATACTAAGCATGCAAAATACTGTAAGCAATTTGGCAAGATATCTTGCCTGGTAAGAAAGCTGCAAGGTGTACTGTCCAGAAGTCAAGCACACAGGATCAGAAGCTACGGTCCTCAGAACAAATATCTCCGGATGCTGAAATAGATATCACCAACATTCCCAGAATAAGCAAAATAGCTAAAAAGTACTTCCCTTTCGTCCAATTTGGACACAGGGACAAAATCGTAATTTTGGGTCAAAGTGGGGTCCACATGTGGCCTACTTTGTACCAAAAAGCGTGTCAGAACCAATAATCTCCAAATTCGTCTAACTTAGTGCCAACAAGTCCAGAACGATGATACGAACCCAACAGAACTTTCAGAATTAGATTCCGATGAGCCGATCATAAAATCGCCCGTCAAGTGGAGCCGTGGGGCCCACGATACGCGATTTTGGTTAACGTTCTCAGAATCGAACCAAACTTGGGTCACAGGACCAGCGTATTGCTACGAGTCCGATGGCACAAGTTTTGTCTCGATCCGACGTGTGTACACAAAGTTACAACGTGTTCCAGAACAGATGGATACGGGGTGTTGCCGGCGGATACGCGTTGATTCCGGTGTGCACGCACATCCGAATCAACTTCTGCAAAATCCTGAACGTCCGTATCAACGGCGCGCACGTTTCGGTGAATACCCCGCACGACCAAGTCGTCCCGTTTGGCGGGGCGTACTCAGTTCCGAAGGAAAACGGGGTGTCGTTTGTCCTGTTTTTGATAGCGGTTTGCGATCGCCACAAGACGCGACGCACCGAGCGGGTTGCACGGGCATCGAGAGGGTTACACAGCCTACGCGTCACAACTGACAGAACAAAAAATGGAGCAACGAGGAGAGAGAACGGGTTACCTGAACAGGGCTCCGTGGAACTGGGTTTCTTCGTTTCCTTGAGGCGTCTCGGCTCGACACGATGCTGCTGTGTCCGGGTACTGTGCTGCTAGGGTTAGGGTTAGGGTTAGGGTTCAGGAGACTTCCCCAGGGCTTCGCCGGAGGAGGGCTGCTCGGGGCGGAGGTGACTTCGGCTGAGGCGGCCGGGGGCTTCGCCGGAGGCGGCTAGGGTTGTGGAGGTTCGGTAAGGTCGTCACGGGGAAGCGGGTGGCTGTCGAGGTTCTGCGGGGTGACGGCGAGAGGCTCGGGGTTTGGGGGCTCGTCGGGAGGGGTCGTGTCCGAGCGGGGCGGAGATGGTGAGGCGAGGGCGACCGAGGCTAGGGCGGGGCAGCGGGTCGTGATCGAGGCGGGGTGGAGATAGTGATCGAGGGCTGAGGAAGTTAGGGTTCCGGCAATACGGGCGGAGGGGGATTAAATAGGGGCGTCGGAACAGTAAATAGGTTAGGATTCCGACTAGGGTTTCGATTAGGATTAACGGGTCCGGGTCCGGGTCGGTTTCAATCTGAATTCGGCCCGACCCTTTAAGAGCTGGGTTTAGGTTTCGGGTAGTCGGGTTTCGGGTCGGGTTTAGATCCGACCCGACCCGCTAAGGTTGAGTTTGGTTCAGTTGAACCGGGTCCGGTTTGGGTTGGTTTGGTTCAATTGAACCAGGTTTATTTCTAGGGTTTAATTCAGTTTATTTAAACTTAGTTTTTAGGGCTTTAAAAATGCTTCTGGGGTCCAATAAATTTCCAGAAAATTATCCTGTCTAGTTTTTTATTTTACACCAGAAAATATTATTTTCATAATATTTTAATATTAATTAACATCATTTAAAAATTATTTAATCACAAAATATCTTAGTTTTAATTCCAGAAAAATTACAGAAAATTGTGAAAAATCCAAATTAAAATTTTCTGAAAAATTATGGGGTTTACAATCTACCCAACTTAAAACAATTTCGTCCTCGAAATTAAAATAGGGTAGGATTCTCTCTATCAAATCTCACTTGATTACAGTCTAAAGAATTTCTCTCAAGTGAACATTGTGGTCTCTACCCAACTTAGAATTTACCCATCTATCATCTAAGGCTATACATCTAAGAAGGATATGCTCTAAATTATTTAATCATGTTATTTAATCCTCAAAGTTTTTAACACCAAACATGACATCTATGATATGCCCTTAATTACAAAAGAATAATTCTCAAGTATGTGATCGGCCCATGGGGTATATCTAGTACTCTCTGTGTATCAAACTTATACCAAGCAAGTGGTTTCATCTTTCCGAAAGAAGGGAAGACGGAGATCAATAATAAAGAGTTTAAGGGAGAGGTAATAGAATAGAAGTATCGGAATCAAGGCGTTTAAAGAATTCAAATGGGAATTGTCAAGGCAGTTGTGGATTGAAATCTTATTTTGGTAATTCCTATTCACATGCTCGTATTAGTACAGTGATGTAACCGATATGATCTGCTCAGACATATCTAGAGGGCAAGTACAGGTGTCTACTAGTCAACTATATATCTCAATCCACGTAAAGTATTATTGCGAAGGGCGAATCAAGCGCACTATGGTTGATCAGACCGTAATACACTGATTCTGAAATATATTATTGTGGGCCTCCCCAATAATACATATGTCATGAACAAGCTCGATAAAGAATAAGCTTGCAAAAACTAGGTTATGATAGCAGCATAAGTCAAGGTAGTACAACAAATATAAATACGCTGGATTATGATGAAAGGAGGTACATAACAATTCAAGTTCACAAAAAGATAAGACTCTATAATCTCTACAGTTGTCATACTAATTCCTTGTCTAAGTCAATAGTCGACGAAGTAGGGGTATAGCCTCTAAGTTAGACAGTCTGAATAAACACTGTCGTCTTAAGCTAGCATACAGGTCATATCATTCGGTTACACTTCAATAATAGGTCAAAAGACTATGTGATACTAGGTTGTGAAGTATACTACCCAACTTAAAATAATAAACTAGTACTGTAATTGTCTTAAGGATACCGTAGAAGCTCCTGCTAAGGTCTACGAGAAAGGGTCTTAATACCTATTAGGGTATCCTCTTACATTACATAGGTCATGGTCGTACTAAGTCTTAGTCTTAGTGCAAGTGTCAATAGTAAGAACGGAACAGTTACTGACCTTCCAGGGGGAGAAGGGATATAACTCGTATCGAGGTGGGGGTATAGGTTACGTAGTTTAAAACTAAGGGATAAGCACCAGGTCTCAATCTACAAAAATAGCTTAAACCATCAAGTTCTAACTACTAAGCACATAATTCAAAAAAATTTAAGAGTAACAACCAAAATCCTAGCAAGCTATATATATCCTAACATAGAATAAAATCACTTGGTCTATAATCAGAAGTGTCAAATGGCATGAGTTGAAAGATGAAGAATAGAGGAACAAAATTTAGTCGTCGCGCAATTAGCGAACGTTAAGGTCCCAGAGGAGCAACATATGAAATTAAAATAGGGGGCTCTAGATCGCATCATGGTTTTCTAAGGGGAAGTGGTATGCTAGTTGCTATGTTTGAGGTATGATTAGGAAAAAGTGTTTGATTACATTCCTCTAGGCTTCCGAATGTGCTGTCAACTAATAATAAGACAATGATCTAAGTTTATAATTCTTCAATACTATCTAACTATGAAGGTCAGGTTCAGTCCTAAATTTTAATTTTTTTTTTTGGTTTTCTATTGGTTCCTCAATACTAGGGTCAAACATTATGGTAAACTTCTAACTAACACTAGTAGTGTCTATACTACTCTCAAGTCTTCATAATACATCAGGGGATAATGGTAAACCAATTCTAGAGATAAGGAATTCTAGGGTTCACTAGATATTCTAAACTTAGTGGTGTGTCAACACTCTGGTTGTACCCTTAATAGGAAGGTTACCCTACTTATCATTTAACAACAGGGACTTCTATATTCTATGAGGGGGCTATACTCAAGGAATTATCAGGGAAGTACAGGAATCAAGCATGATACAATTATTTGAATAGAACAGATAGGAGGAAGATGAATCATAGTCAAATATGGATGAGATCCTATACTCTAATCCTATTTGCAGGCTTGCTCGGTACAGTAACGTAACCGAAACAATATGCTCTCAACCTGCATGGGCTACCATAAAAACATATCATGCCCCAGTCCCAAAAATACGTAGGACTAGGACACGTAAGCATGCCAGCCGCATAGGTATGGCAACTCCAATATATGGAAACCAAACCCATACGTACGTTGTAATATGAATATCAAATCCACAGTGGTATAACATATGTCACAAGTCACAGGGTATAATCTAAATCTCATCCACAGAAAATTAATTATAAATAACTAACCAGTATCTATGAAACTAGATCTCCATAAAAGTATCTAAGGATGATAGTTGGGTGGAAACAAATCCACTACCAACTCGAATAGAAAAGTAAATACAATATATGTACAACACAACAAACACAATATAAGAATACCAGCTATCAATCACGGCTCGAAGAGAAGACACCCTCGAATCATATGTAACCATCCGGATCTGCACTCCTGCAAATACTCAAGAACAGATACACCTGGCAGAGGACCAGGTCCTCAGAGGGACGTAACAAGATACAGAAAAGTGAGCCAATTTGAATACAGTAAACATGCATATAATTTGAAAATAAATAAGTACGCTATACAAGACAATCTATATGAATGCAAATGAGGACAATTTTTCGACGTATGGGCAAGGGTAGGCTACTCGATCTAATCCTCACAACTCATACGCTCGTCAGTGGACATCATCAGCCGGCATACCTCTGGGGTAGCGACCCTCGGACTCCATCAATCGACATACCTCGGGGGTAGCGACCATCGGACACGACCACCATAGTGCGTGCTAGCTACTATGGTTTACCAGAGTGGTTAAAAGCCCATACGCCTAATGATTGTCCTCTATGATACTAAGTGTCAAGTGTGTGTCAACATATCTAATATATAGTAATGACTGAAAGGAACTACACATGCAATAAATAGAAATACAATAAATATACAGAAATATACTAAGCATGCAAAATACTGTAAGCAATTTGGTAAGGTATCTTGCCTGGTAAGAAAGCTGCAAGGTGTACTGTCCAGAAGTCAAGCACACAGGATCAGAAGCTACGGTCCTCAGAACAAATATCTCCGGATGCTGAAATAGATATCACCAACGTTCCCAGAATAAGCAAAATAGCTAAAAAGTACTTCCCTTTCGTCCAATTTGGACACAGGGGCAAAATCATAATTTCGGGTCAAAGTGGGGTCCACATGTGGCCCACTTTGTACCGAAAAGTGTGTCAGAACCAATAATCTCCAAATTCGTCTAACTTAGTGCCAACAAGTCCAGAACGATGATACGAACCCAACGAAACTTTCAGAATTAGATTCCGATGAGCCGATCACAAAATCGCCCATCAAGTAGAGCCGTAGGGCCCACGATACGCGATTTTGGTTAACGTTCTCAGAATCGAACCAAACTTGGGTCACAGGACCAGCGTATTGCTACGAGTCCGATGGCATAAGTTTTGTCTCGATTCGACGTGTGTACACAAAGTTACAACGTATTCCAGAACAGGCGGATACGCGTTGATTTCGGTGTGCACGCACATCTGAATCAACTTCTGCGAAATCCTGCACGTCCGTATCAACGGCGCGCACATTTTGGTGAAGATCGCGCGCGATCAAGTCGTCCCGTTTGGCGGGACATACTCAGTTCCGGGGAAAAACGGGACATCATTTTTCCTGTTTTTGGATCGTGGTTTGCGATCGCCACAAGATGCGACGCACCGAACGGGTTGCACGGGCATCGAGAGGGTTATACAGCCTACGCGTCACAACTGACGGAACGAAAAAAGGAGCAACGAGGAGAGAGAATGGGTTACCTGAACAGGGCTCCGTGAAACTGGGTTTCTTCGTGTCCTTGAGGCGACTCGGCTCGACACGATGTTGCTGTGTTCGGGTACTGTGCTGCTAGGGTTAGGGTTAGGGTTCAGGAGACTTCCCCGGGGCTTCGCCGGAGGAGGGCTGCTCGGGGCGGAGGTGACTTCGGCGGAGGCGGCCGGGGGCTTCGCCGGAGACGGCTAGGGTTGTGGAGGTCCGGTGAGGTCGTCACGGGGAAGCGGGTGGCTGTCGAGGTTCTGCGGGGAGACGGCGAGAGGCTCGGGGTTTGGGGGCTCGTCGGGAGGGGTCGTGTCCGAGCGGGGCGGAGATGGTGAGGCGAGGGCGGCCGAGGCTAGGGCGGGGCAGCGGGTCGTGATCGAGGCGGGGTGGAGATGGTGATCGAGGGCTGAGGAAGTTAGGGTTCCGGCAATACGGGCGGAGGGGGATTAAATAGGGCCGTCGGAATAGTAAATAGGTTAGGATTCCGACTAGGGTTTCGATTAGGATTAACGGGTCCGGGTCGGGTTCAATCTGAATCCGGCCCGACCCGTTAAGAGCTGGGTTTGGGTTTCGGGTAGTCGGGTTTCGGGTCGGGTTTAGGTCCGACCCGACCCGCTAAGGTTGAGTTTGGTTCAGTTGAACCGGGTCCGGTTTGGGTTGGTTTGGTTCAATTGAACCGGGTTTATTTCTAGGATTTAATTCGGTTTATTTAAACTTAGTTTTTAGGGCTTTAAAAATGCTTCTGGGGTCCAATAAATTCTCGAAAAATTATCCTATGTCTAGTTTTTCATTTTACACCAGAAAATATTATTTTCATAATATTTTAATATTAATTAATATTATTTAAAAATCATTTAATCATAAAATATCTTAGTTTTAATTCTAAAAAAATTACAGAAAATTGTAAAAAATCCAAATTTAAATTTTCTGAAAAATCAGGGGGTTTACAATACAACCATCGACTAGCAGCGTTAGAGCAGATACGTCTTCCTGGTGCGACTTTATCGACACAGCCTCCGCCGACGTCACTGCCTTCTCCATCGACATCGGTGTCGATTCACGGGAGCAGTATGATTTGTTCTTATCCCTGATGCGCGCCAGTGGTCATCCTTCTGCAGATCCGCAGTAGTCCTAGTTAGGATAGTTTACTAGTTGTTTGTATTTTGACCTATGATATTTGGTCATTTATGAATATTCTTTATTTTTGAGGCTTTCAGACTTTATTTCTTGCACTCAGTTGTGTGGATATTTATTGTATTCTTTACGATAAGATTTTCTCCAAACTCGGTTTATAATCCCAATGTTTTATTTTTTTTCAAATTTTACTATATTATTCATATGAAATGTATCTTAATTTACCGGTGTTTTGTGTTCCACCGAAGGGGTCGGCGAACCCAAAAAATTCAACGGAGGGTTGCTCCGGGTCTATTTATATAAATTGTGAATTCATAAACTGCAGGAAGATTGGTTTAGAAACTATTTTATATTCTATTTTTTTTATTTTTTTACTGAAAATTTAGCGATATTTAGTGACGTTTATATACGTCGTTAAATACGTCACTGAATGTCGCTAAATACGTACTGAATGTCGCTAAATTGCTGACATGGCAGTATTTGTTAGGTCAATAAAATATCGCTAAATGTGTTGCAAAATATCGCTAAATAGAAAATTTTTAGCGACGTATAGCGACACACAACACGTCGCTAAACTTCGCTAATATGAAAAATATTAGCGACGCAAATACGTCGCTAAAAAATGTCGCTATAGCGATGTTTTGCGACGCTTTTTTTGTCAGCGACTAGCTTAAACGCGGCTTCATTGAAACATTGCTAATTATGTCGCTAAAAAAATGTTTTTATGCCATTTAGCGACGTTTCTAGACGTCGCTAATTTGAATTATTCTGGTAGTGACTAATAGCCATTGTCAGACCGATGCAATGCATGTTACTCTATTAGATAAACTCTATGATGCACATGATTCATGAACAAGGAAACATCTATCTCTTCTCTTCTTATCAAAAGCACTTCCTCCTTTCTAATAGCAACACCCCCCAAGATCCCACAGGACCGATACCTCAGGACGCACTATTAGTCTCCTCCCTTCATTAGCCTCATTTCCTTCTTTTTAATAGCCACACCCCCAAGATCCCGTAGGACCGATCCTCAGGGCACACTATTAGTCTCACATCTCTTATCTAATAGCCACACCCCTAAGATCCGGTAGGACCGATCCTCAGGGTGCACTATTAGTCTCCCATCTCTTCATTAGCCTCATTTCCTCCTTTCTAATAGCCATACCCCCCAAGATCCCGTAGGACCGATCTTCAGGGCGCACTATTAGTCTCTCATCTTTATCTAATAGCCACACCCCCAAGATCCCGTAGGACCGATACCTCAGGGTGGACTATTAGTCTCTTACTCTTCGATAACAAGCCAATAACTCTTCAAACAATACAAGCATTTCATATAGTTCTAACCTTTAAAGCGATAAGAAAAATATGCAAGCAATCTCTGTTAAAACAGACATGGCACCGTTCTACTATATCTTTAACTAAGCATGCAGTTCTACTCTTGATTAACATACGATGAAAATATACGAACATTCTTTTACTCTTGTTTATTAGCATGACAGGGGTTCGTTCAATAGCGTGATAGTGTATTAAGCATGCAACATTCTTTTCTATACTAGCATGTCAATGGTTCTTTTATTAGACAAGCATATAAGTTCTCTAGTTAAGCATGCTCTATAATTCATTTCAAAGAAAACATTAATCTTCTTAGCAACTTAGCATTATAAATCTCAAATTTATTATTATTAAGGTGTGAAAGAATCAGAGAATAAAGTTCTGACCACTCACTTAGATCAATCGTCTTCTGGTTCAACAATGAGCTCTTTAGAATTTTTTTTTTCAGCAACGGAGCGGGGCACTACATACATAAATCGAGGAGTCATCGTCTTCGTTCAGGGAGATTGCTACGGGTAGGGTGAGTAATTTTAAGTTGTAATCTTTTACTTTGTTCTTGAGTTTGGTGAGGAGGTTGAATCTTTAGGCAAAATATTCAACATAGTTTAATTCAATTTTGTATCTTCACATGAAGTTATAAATATTAGAATTTGGCAATGTGACATAGTCATCGAAAATATTGTATTTTATCTGTCCTAATGGTGGTTGGTTATCTCAGGTGGGTTGGCCTAGTTTTCGTTGCGGTCAGTTTCAGACATGTGGTATCAAAGTGCGGTATCGGCTCTGCTGATCCCAACAGATGCCACATATGACCAAACCAAGAGATATACAAGATTCCAAGAGTTGTTTTGCTATTTATGTCGTTTGGTTATTCATTTCCTTTTAGTTTGTTATTTAGCGTTTATTCCCGAGCATTGAATTCTTATGTATTTGTTGGATCTTTACTTATTTAGAGATTATTAGTTATGTCTTGTTATCTCTATAGTTATATTATTGTCTTGTGAATGAGCTAGTGAATACTCTTGTGAATTGGATGATTATGAATATTAAGATATTAACATCGTACTACTGTCGATACTGCGACATAGACTGGACGTACTCACGTATTCGTATCCCAAAAAATTGGGAGTGAGTCTTGACAATTCTTCTTCTTTGGCTTCCACTCGTATCTCCTATAGATTATGATGCGACCTATCAAACCTTAGCCATAACCCACTTCTCCTATTGTTTCTCCTGGGAGTGATAACCTAGTTGGCCATGGTGGTAGTCAAAACTCTATATAATATTCCCACCATGGTTACACCAACCATGTGGATACCAATTTTGGAATATATATAACTTTTCAGAGTAGTCATTTACTTCTTGTTAGTTCTTCAACCCAATTATTGACTTGCTACTTTATCCTTGACTCCCTCCTTAGACCTAGTCTTCACATACTACTCTTTCGATAATTCCATATATCCATAACTTTAGGTATGAGCTGCCTTTCTCATTTTTCTTCTTGGATCCACGACTCTGACACCACCGATCATACTATATAGGATTTTTTTTTTTACTTCTTTCGATATTAATGTTTTCAAATATATTGGTGTGGCTTACGGAAAAAACTATACCAATTATTTTCGATAGGACAATATCACTTACGTTTTCTATTAATATCGGGCTTTGCTCTTATTTTTCTTCTTCTTTCTAATTTAAGTTTTAATCTAAATTTTAGTACACACCTCTCCCCAAGGACTACAACTGTTCCATAAATTGTTTCTCCATCTTTTGTGATCAAGTATCTTCATAAGCAAGGAATGATTCATAGGGTTTGTCGGGTTTGTGGTTACACTGATTGGATTTTCTATCCTTCGTACTATTACTTCATTATTATTATTATTTTAAAATCTTTCTTTTGGTAAGCATATTTTATAGGATAATTTTTTCATGTAGCTAGACCGGTCCGGGCCTATATTTTTGGACCGAACTTGTCTGGCCCGACTCATATCCGACCCGTTACCATATACAAACCTACTTCTCTCTCTTCCCTTTGGATACCTGTCGATTGTAGGATTATCATTATTATTAATCACCCGATCGTGTGAATCGAATCTGATACACGTTATTGGTTATTGTTCGCCATGTAATAAATTGGATGCTTGGTCTGCTTTCTCATGTGAATGAAAGGGGACAGATATAGATAGATAGAAGGATTGATCCATCCTCATCCGTCCATCTTTAGAGGGAAGGCCCGATTGTGCCTGAAGAATAGTAAATTGGGGGTGAAAATATCATACCAAATATCATCTGGAGCCCCGATCCGACCCATCCCCGTTCCGATCACCGATCACATAATATTACTTTTTCTTCTTTTGGAGAGAGAGAGAGAGAGAAAGAGAGAGGATGGGAGATTTGGACAGGAGAGGAGGAGGGGGTTGCTGCCCCGACATGGATCTGATGCGGTCGGAGCCGATGCAGCTGGTGCAGATCATCATCCCCATGGAGTCAGCGCACTTGACCCTCTCCTACCTAGGCGATCTCGGCCAACTCCAATTCAAAGACGTATGTAACCCTCCCCCCCCCCCCCCCCCCCCCCCCCCCCCCCAATTCTTGAGTACAATTTCTTGTTGCTTAAATTTCTCGATTGTAGACAAATACGACACGGCATGTACACGGGGACACGAAACGGACACGGAATGGAATTTAATTTAGGGTGCTTTTGATTGCGAGATGGAAAATGTGGAAAAATAAATTAATTCCATGGAATTTTGAAATTTTCTTATGAAAAACTTAGTTTAGGTTTTCGATTGTCATAAATTTGCATGAAAAATAGTTATTTTTCATGAATTTTTCATGGAAAATGATATTTTTCATTGGGTTGGACCAGTTTTATTTTCATGGAAAATGATAGTTTTTTGGAAAATAATTCCATGGAAAATATAAGCTTATTATGAAACACTACAATTGGTGATGGAAATATTTTCCATGGAAAAAAAAAGTCCAATTAAGTACAGCCTTAGAAGCGGCTGTGCTTCCTTGTAAGGAATTGGGGGATATGGTACCGTAACTACCATTTCGTTCTCTCTCGCTCGCTCACACACCCGTTTCTTGATCAACTGTTTAGGCACACCAACGATGCAAAAATGATAGGAAGTTTTATGTGGTTTAGGACTTCTTCGTGCTGCTACTATAATCTCTCTTGAACACGTCTAAGCAAAGATGGGGACTTTTAGAAGGTACGTTTGCTTGCAAAAAGAAGAAGGAAAAAAAGAAGATAAAATAAAAAATCTTCGAGAATTAGATTGCCACGAGGTCTGTTTGGTTGCTAAAACTCTTAAAAGTTGAAACTCGGGGAAATTAAATGCTTGGCTTCTTCTTATCGAGGAAGAAAGAATCTAAGTTCTGTTGGTTCTGGGGAGAGGAAAGATTGGATATTTGGGGGCATCTGAGTTCCTAGAGGCCTTCGACAGGGTACAGTGTAGAAAGTGGTTGTCACAACATACGGGAGAGGCGTCGTTGTGGAGTGAGCAACGTGGGGGCCCAATGCATTTTTGTTTAATTGAAATGAATGGGAGTTGGAGAAAATGTCAATGATTTCTCCCTTGGTATACATTATTAGTAGAAATAAGTAACATGGTTTATTCTGGGAGCGAAAATTGAACAACATCAGTATAAACTAAATAAAGATGGTAACTACTAGTAGAAAGCATATGTTCTGTTCTTGCTATATCTTTCCATGGATGTAGGTGATATATATATTTGGATATGTTATTAGTTGTGCACATTGTAGGTTTTGCAGAATAAAGACCATTCTGACACCAGGTTATGTTTCTATTTGCTAATGGACAGTTGCAAACATATTGCATGCATGCATGTATAGTGTGTAGCCATTAATATATTATGTTTTTTTTCCCTAAATGAGAGGCATAAAAACATAGCGTGATGCATAATTTTAGGAATGCATTAGTTTCGTGTTTGCTGCTATTGGTTAGGTCCATTTTAATAGGAAAACATATTTATAGCTTGGTATACGAGCTTGATCACTTCTCGGGGAAAAATTTCCTACACTGCTAATTGGTTTTGTCGGGCACACATATATGCCAAATAACTCTATTTGACGATTGAGAAACAACAACACTAAGGATCTGTTTGGTTGCTTGTAAATGGAAATATTATATGCAACATTTGTTGCAATTTTTACAACATTTCAAGCATTAGCTTTGTTGTAAAAGAGGAATTGGTGCAACTAATGTTCAACAACTCCCTAAATATGCAGCTTTCTGTTGGGGTAAAAAAAAATGACCGTAACACCACTTACGACAATATTTAGTACAACTGCATGGACCACCACTAAAAGACGTCACGTTCCGCTTCCGGAATACGACGAGCCGAGTACGTCATGCATCCCAAGTTACACAACTACGAATATACCATTATCTGTACCCGCAATTGTCACGACCCGCACCCGGAAATTCGGGCACGAGTGCGTGGGTACGTCCAGCCTACGCCGCAGAGTCGGCGGTAGTACGCTGTCTAGGTCAATTCCAGATTTACTAAACTAGCTCATTCACAATTAACATAGGCAAGCTAATAATGAGAACAGAAACTTAAGATTGCAACTGAAATAAATACGACAACAGATTCAAATGTTTTAGTACAGAAATTCAGAATGAAATCGGGGACAAACCCGATTAATAAGATAAGAAACAGAAATAAAAGATAGCTACCGCTAGCTACTCTGCAGCAGGGGTCTCCTGGGTGGGATCTGGCTCCTCATAAGTATCATCTGTCCCCTCATAGGGACCATAATAAGTAGGGGCAAGGTCCTCATCATCGCCTAAATCAACAGATCCAGTCAGGAAAAGGAGCAAAGTACACAGTGCACAACAAGGTTAAACTAAATATTTATGACAATTAAATATTGAATATCACGTTAAGAAACTGCATAACAGAACATCATTATTTCAGAGTTAAAGCTGTAAGCAGGAATATGAGAAAACAGAAATAAATGAAACAGGAAATGAAACTACACAGTCAGCAAGAAATAGAACATGACCAGAAACTATCTGTGTGAACTTGTGTTTGTTTTAGAATACATAGTTGGCATGTAGGGGTTTATAAGGCTAATCCGGCCGTTATAAACGGCTATTAAACAGGGGAAATCGAGATCCGGCTGAGGTACAGTCGTGTACCAACAGCTATTAAACATGACAAGGGGAAGGGTAAACTACATGCCTTCTAGGTATTCTCCCACCCGACATGAAAAACAAGACAGGAACTCCAATATTCAAGACATGAAATCCAGCATTTCTAACACTATGTGTAATCATCAAGGGTACATGTAAGGCAGGGAATTAATTATCACAATATATAAAGATTAACTTGAGGTGCAGGTACTTGTCTGTTATTTGGATCTGATTAATATTGGCTCTTGGGGAAAAATTTCAGAGATGAGTCCAAAAGCTGAAATAGACATTACCATCATGCTCAGAAGATGTCAAATAGCTAGAAACGCCTGTCCTTGGGTCCAATTTGGAGACAAGGGCAAAAACGGCAGTTTCGGGTCAAAACGGGGTCCGCCGGTGGGCCCGCTTTGCACCGAAAAACGTGTCCGGGTCAAAGGTCTCCAAATTCACCAAACTTAGTGTCAACAGGTCAGGAACGCTGATACGAACCCAACGGAACTTCCAGATTTGGATTCCGATGAGCCGAACACAAAATCGTCCGTCGAGCGGGGCCTGTGGGGCCCACGACACGCGATTTCGTCAACGTTCTCAGAATCGAACCAAACTTGACCCACAGGACCAGCGTATCGCTACGAGTCCGATGACGCAAGTTTCGTCTCGATCTGACGAGTGTACAAGAAGTTAGGGCGAATTGCCGAAAAGTCGGATACGGGGCGATGTCCGCGGATACGCGTTGATTTCGGTGTGCACGCACACCCGAATTAGCTTCCGCAAAATCTCACACGTCCGTATCGACGATGCGCACGTATCTGTGAAGACCGCACGCGACCAAGTCGTCCCGTTTGGCGGAGCGTACTCAGTTCCGGGGTAAAACAGGGTCTGGTTTTTTCTGTTTTTGGATCGCGGTGTGCGATCACCACAGGACGCGATGCCCCGAACAGTTGGTCCGGACACCGAGAGGGTCATACAGACTTCACAACGCAATTTGCGGAAATAAAAACGGAGCTACGAGGCGAAAGTTACACGCACCTGAAGGGGACCCGAAAATCAGGGTCGAGTCGTGTCCGACACGTGTCCGACTCGTGTCGGACACAGGGAACCTAGGGTTAGGGTTTCTGGATCCCGGCGAGGGGAGCTCGGCCGGAGGAGGGCGGAGCGACGCTGCTGGGGCCGAGGGCGGTTCGCCGGGGCTGGCCGGAGCCGGTGGTCGGCGGCGCACGGGGAGGAGGGGCGGCCGGAGGCGGCTGCTCGCGTGCCCGGGAAGAGAGGAGGGGCTGTGGAGGAGGACGACGAAGCCGACGGGGTTCTGCTGAGGGCGGCGAGGCGCTGGAGGAGGGCGGCGGCGGCTGAGGGAGGAGGATGGGAGTTCCGGCGCGGGGAAGGAGGCCGGAGCCGGTCGCCGGAGTTAGGTTTAGGGTTAGGGTGAAGGAGGAGGACGAGGAAGAGGGGGTTAAATAGGAGGAGGAGAGTGGGTGCTCGGTGCTGCGTGGCCGCGGAGGATGCGGGGAGCGGGCCGGAACGGCCGGCGCTGCACGCGGAGGCCGGAGCGGCGAGAATTCCGGCCGCCTGGGTCGTGGGGAGGGGTGAGGGAGAATGGGTCAGCGGGTCGGGCTGGCGGCGGGTTGGGTTCGGTTGAACCCGACCCGACCCGATAAGGGCGGGCTGGGCCGGAGACTAACGGGCCGGTCCATTGGGCCGGCCGGACCGGCCCAAGGAGAAAAGAAAATAAAAATAATAATAAATAAATAGATAATTAATTAATTAATTTAATTAAAATAGTTTTTAGGCATTTAAAAATAGGTCTGAGCCCAGAAAAATCCAGAAAAATTACCCTAAGTCCAATTTTCCATTTTACACCCAAAAATGTTATTTTCATAATATTTTAATATTATTTACTAACAATTAAAATTATTTAATAATTAAGAACCTTGATTTTAATTTCAGAAAATTTCCAGAAAATTCCAGAAAATTGGAAAAATCCAAGTTTTAATAATTTTGAAAATTCAGGGGGTTTACAGCAATAGTCTGTAATTCTAGAATAAAAAATGGAAGTACCTATAACTTTTGCAAAAAATGGAAGAAATTAACTTTTGATTATACAATAACAGCTTAGATACACAATCCATAGAGTCATCTCCCAAAAATATTATACATGAAGTAAAGTAGTCTAAACAAAATGCGATTTGCTGTCCACGCCCATGGACTCGGTCTTCAGATTCATTCACGTTGTACAGAGGCATGAATTCTTCTGACGATCCTTACCTAACGAACAAACACTAGATAATCAAAGACATGCAACCCCCCATATTCAAGGACGATGAAAATTCGAAAATACAAAGTGATATGATTATCAAATATGATTAATAGAACGGAATTTAGTTCTGCTTAGTAGTTTAGGGTTAGAGTTATACTTAGCTTCCTATTCCTATACTTACAACTAACCTTAATATCCTACTTGAATTCACGACACACTAACCTTAATATCCTACTTGAATTCACGACACAAACACACGGCACACACAAACACTACACCTTATCTATATGGTATGCAGTTTTAGAGAACAAATTATGTCACACAAACTTGGCTATTTTCTCAGCAATAATTCTATTTTTTCTGTATCATGTTGTTTCTGGATTGACACGGTGCTTAGAGTCCGATGCCACATATGCTGCAGATAAATTTGATGAAGTAATTTAGACAATCAATATTTGATCAAATTAAGTATTAGAGATTTCGGCACAGGTAGTGAGCTAAGCCCTAATTAACTTTTGTTGGTTATTATATTGCAAAGATTTCATTCAGTGTGACCCAAGTGTTCTCTTCCTCCACAATGGTGTAGTCTACAATCACAAGCAATCATATCTACATTTATTATATTATTATTCTTTACCAAAATCAGGTACGTATTTTGATCCATGTGCTTGAGGCACCACGTGATACGACAACATACCGTAAAGGAATTGTTCGTCATACCGAATTAGTTTCAAACTTTGAAAAATTCGATTTGATAGTTTAGTATCGCTTACGTGTCCGTATCCTATGTGGCCTAAGTCCAAGTATCGACATCTATATTTTTTTTTGTCATCGTGAGTTCGTCTCTAGTTGTAATCCAATTCCTATTTAAATACACGATTAATCCTATAATTAGGTTTCTTTGTTGCTTGACACTTTTAGATTAAAATTTGACCATCTTCCGAAATTACACTCTCCTTTGTATTTCTTGATCTGAAAAACTTGTCCACAGTTCAAAACTCAACCCCGAAGCAACCTTCTGTCGCATTCTTGGATAAAAACTCTTTCAGTGGAACAATTCAATATCGGAACCCACACAGTTAAAAATATGTGTTCAAAATGAAATAACGGTAAGGTTTAATATTTCTTACCCAAGGCACTTACCTTATTAGCATGTGTTATGAACTGAATTGAGATCCCCTTCCTCATCCTCCCCCCTTCAACTTTTTTTCTTCTCCTCTCTTATGCCTTTTTTTTTTTAAAGGGGAGGTGAGAGTTGATAGTGGAGGGATGGAGAGAAGTGATGGTGGATGGGCTGGAAGGGGTTCTTTTAAAAAAAAAAGACAACAACTATCCTCCTTAAATTGAATTCCGTCCTCGGAATTTAGATTAGGTCATAGCATAATCAATATAAAGCATCTAAGGTGCAACTAACCTGGTTTGTCTTAATCTCTTTAACTAAATGTCATAAAGTCACAATCAAAATACACTTTTCTACTTGCAACAACAAAAGTTGCAACCAAGCATCTTAAATTAAATGTAACATCCCAATTAAAGGATTTGTAGAACAACAACATCATGTACATGTAATATTTTGCATGATATTTCCGTTTACAACTGGACCCTAACATATGTCCAATATGTAACAAGAGAACTAACATGGATAAGGAAAAAAAATTGACTTGACATTAAAATCTAGAAGCAAGTCCCTACTACATCAAGGAAATGAATAAGACATAAGTAGTCATACTCTAAATAGAGAAAATTAGTAAATTGGATATTAAAGAGCTAGATAAAGATAAAGTTAAAGATAATACGGCAAAACCTCACTCACGCCATCCTTGTATAGGTTATTGTCTTCGTCTAATTCTAGAAAAAGATATAAACCTCTTCAATCAACAAGTAAACCCTTGTGAGTATCACTTCCACTAGAAACTCATTATCTTCATCAACATGAGAAGATGACATAGAGCTAGAAGAACTCTTTTCCGTTTCTTTGAATATCTTATTATTGTTCTCCAGTTCATTCGATACTCCAAAACCTTATTTGATAATAAAGCCTCTGCAATTTTCTCCATATAAGTCCCGAACCAGGGAATGTTTCGTCTTTTTCATTCTTCTATGTGCTTAGCAATGATGTGAAGTCATTTACTGGAGCTGTTACACTTGTTTCATAGGATTTCAATCTCCTATCTCTTTGGTGTCTCGTCTGCCAACTTACTATTAAATTGAACAAGTCAAGTTATTCAATCGTCCCAGACAGTCTGTTTCTCTTTTTTCCGTGGATCTGTACAGTAGAAGTTAACATTTAGATAAATAATTTATAGCTATAGCTAGAATGAAAAATTGTGTATTCTCATTAGTACTGGAATTTATTCCCTCAAATTTGCTCCAGTTTCTCTCACATCTAGATGAGCTACTAGTTAACCTCAAGATTTTGATTGACATAGCTCACAAATATGACATCTCCATGCCATGGCAATCCCACTAATGATATTTTGTTTACCTTTACTGTTTGATTGTTTAATTATACACTTTGGATGTATTTTGTCATTTCTTTTGGTTTGTTGGACCAAAACAATTCTCCATAGTAATCTACAAGAACAAATATGAAATCATATCAAGAACTAATGTAAAAAAGTGACTGGGTGATAAGTTATGGGAATGAAAAGAAAGTTTCAGGAAGAAAATATATAACTTCCGTTTTCTTTTCTTCTTCTACCCCCTATTTCTTTCCGC